>WHVC01000003.1:1200000-1778620 GCA_015178925.1 Russula emetica | reverse complement strand
CCGCAGGCAACGACGAGGAGGTAGTCCTCCGTAAGAAAACATCGATCACAGTGGAAGAGCTGTGCGAAGGCTTACCCGCTCCCTTCTGCAAATTCGTCACCTATGTCCATTCTCTTGGCTTTGACAAGAAACCGGACTATCAGTTCCTTCATTCCATCCTCTTACAGTGCTCGGAAACCGTGACTGATCAGCCCATCAAAGCACCACCCCATGTCAGCGTGGACCGTGCACCTATCTTCACTAGTCGGGTGTAAGTGACCTTGCCCTCTATGAATAGCGGCACTAACTAGATTTATTTAGCCTTCGCTCTTCGACTCGCGCGATTGCTAAACCGTCTCGGTACATACATCAAACACCCGCTCGGGCCACTCGTACAAGGTCCTGGAAGTAGCATGTTTTCGTAGTTTGAGACGTTGGGCTTTGAGGTACATGTAGGCGATGATGTATCACGCGTCGATTTTGTTGTAGAGCTGTAGTTTGATGTATGGGAACTAAGATTTGACTACAATTTTTGCGATCTGGATTGGGAGCTGAGCCGCACTCTAGCCGGAGAAACGCCGGCTATTTTGGCGGCGCGGCTCGGCGCGGCTAAGTGGCATGGGTGCCCACGGCGCAGCTCGGCTAACAAGCTGACTGCCCGGCTAATTGTGGCTCGGCTAACGGCTCGGCTCGGCTCTTGTAGCCGCCAAAACACTAAGAGGGAGGGAGAAGAAGCTGGAGATGATGGTGATGGCATTCCGGGCACTAGACACTGTAGACAGGGGGCTTAAGTATATACAGGACTCATGTCTGCGAGCACTGACTCATGATACGCCTTTTCGCGCGCCTCCCACTCCCTATCTCTCAATGCTTGTGCATCCGCTAGCGATAGCTCGCGCAGCAGCTGACGGGAGAAGGTGAGCATACGCACAACGCATTGCACCCACGGACTGCTTCAGCACTGAGCGGAAGGTGTCTACGGCCGCTTCAAGCTAGTGTTTTGGCGGCTACAAGAGCCGAGCCGAGCCGTTAGCCGAGCCACAATTAGCCGGGCAGTCAGCTTGTTAGCCGAGCTGCGCCGTGGGCACCCATGCCACTTAGCCGCGCCGAGCCGCGCCGCCAAAATAGCCGGCGTTTCTCCGGCTAGAGTGCGGCTCAGCTCCCAATCCAGATCGCAAAAATTGTAGTCAAATCTTAGTTCCCATACATCAAACTACAGCTCTACAACAAAATCGACGCGTGATACATCATCGCCTACATGTACCTCAAAGCCCAACGTCTCAAACTACGAAAACATGCTACTTCCAGGACCTTGTACGAGTGGCCCCGAGCGGGTGTTTGATGTATGTACCGAGACGGTTTAGCAATCGCGCGAGTCGAAGAGCGAAGGCTAAATAAATCTAGTTAGTGCCGCTATTCATAGAGGGCAAGGTCACTTACACCCGACTAGTGAAGATAGGTGCACGGTCCACGCTGACATGGGGTGGTGCTTTGATGGGCTGATCAGTCACGGTTTCCGAGCACTGTAAGAGGATGGAATGAAGGAACTGATAGTCCGGTTTCTTGTCAAAGCCAAGAGAATGGACATAGGTGACGAATTTGCAGAAGGGAGCGGGTAAGCCTTCGCACAGCTCTTCCACTGTGATCGATGTTTTCTTACGGAGGACTACCTCCTCGTCGTTGCCTGCGGAATTGCTGGTCCAAGGCAACTCGCCGAGTGCTGAATAAATGATGGTATAGGCGAGAGACTCTAGGTCATCACGACGCAACTGGACATTGCCTTGCTGGCCACTGATGGATGCGAACGGAAGGGTACCAACGATCGAATGATTCGTTGTGAAAGGGATATGTAAATAAGTTGCGGGATTACGGAACAATCGTGCCAAGCCGAAATCGATGAGAAAGAGGGTAGGAGGAAGGTTATCAGCACGAATCATGAAATTCCCAGGTTTAATGTCACGATGGATGTAGTGTCGATCATGAAGTGACTGGACTGCTAAGAGCTGCATGTGAGGGTGTGTTTAGGTTTAGTATGATTGTTTGTTTTATATAACGTACCATTTGGGTGGCGTACGAGAATGTCTTCCTGTGGTCAAACTCAAGCTGATCGATCAGGTCGCCCAGTGAAGTTCCGAGATGATCGAGGACAATAACTTCATATATACTTTCCTTGCCGTACCAGAGTACTCGAGGGATTCCTCTGCCACCAGCGATAGTTGTATACACGTTGTGTTCATGACTGAGCCTTGAAGGTAAGCCGCATGGGTGCCCTATCTTCACAGCAACATCACCCCCCGTCGCAATGTCTTTTCCTAGATAGACACTCCCTAACGAACTCAGGAAAGTGTGTCAAACTCGAGTCAGAGTCGAGCTCACCAGATCCCCCAGTACCGAGTAGGTTACATACTCTGTACCGGCCACCAACACGCACAATATCTGACTTCGAGGGAGAGAATCGCTTCTCCGAGGTATGTCGTGGATTTCGAAGGCGCGTAGTCGTCATCAACGTTAAGAGAGAGAAATGATGGGTAAAGTCAACTTGGGGGATGCGTCGGTTCACTAAATTGCGAACTCCGATGTCAAATAAACACCAACAATATCGCACGCAACTGCTGTGCGATCATCTCTGTCAGTACAGACAGTAACGTGGCCAAGGAAAATATATTCTCATTGCAGTGACGTAAAAAAGCTGGGGTTAAGACTCGCAATCATGGTAGTTAATAAGGTCATTCAACAAATTGTCAAACGAAACAACAGGATCATCCACAAAGAGAGAGCTAAGCTCGCCAGTTGGCACCGACATACTCATGGCAGCTTCCGATATTGACCATCCGTTCATGAAGTTGAGGCGTTCTTTCTTGAGTGAATATTTCAGCATTTGAAGGGCCTCCATGAGAATTGGGCTGATTCGGTTTCGCTTCGCGGTGTCCGTGTCCTTTGCTGACGAGAACACACGCTCGCAAGGGACAGACGTTGCCTGGATCGGGAGATAATCCATCGCGATTGAGAACAGTGTTGGGAGTTCCAACCTATTAGCCTGTTGAGGGAGTTAGTTGTAGTACCAAAACGCCATTCAATTATAGGAATCACCTCACCTCCCAGAACCACAGGATGTTGGTCTCCTCAGACGAGATTGGACCCGAAACATATTTTTGGAATTCAACATCCACACTGGACACATTACGTGTGGACTTTTTTTTGTATACAGAATCTTGGACTTTGAATCGCGTTGGAGCCACAGAAACCACTGGATCGGGTTGGACAGGGGAATCCGTCGTTGTAGCTTCAGACGTTGACGACTTCTGGCTACGGTACTGACGCATCTGCAAGTCGTGAGAAAGATGACTGAGGAGTTGAATTGTGTAGTCTTACGAGCGCCAGAATGATATCTTTGGCACGCCGGATATAGTGACCTTCCCATTCAGCTTGGATCCACGAGAGGCGCATAGCAGGGTTGAGGACTGTTCAATGAAGTCAGAGGTTAGAGCGACAAATCTTGATTCAAAGACTGACACATTGTGACGACATAAGCGTCTGTATCGTCCATTCGAATGTAGTATTTCTTTGCCCACCGCAGGCCGATTTCCGTTCAGGGCCGGAGCATCTCGTGCTGTTCCCCGAGTTTTTCCCATTCTGTCATAAACATCTCAAAACTGGATATCGCACGCGACAAAACCGGTGTGGATTCGGACGACATGCTTTGTTGACACGCGTGCGGAACCTGTTGTCACATGAGTGACTGTCCATGGGTTAAATAGACGACTCACGCTCAAGACAGTTTCTAACCCTTCAAGGATGTACCAATCAATTTCCAACAGCTTCCAATCGGAGAAGTCAACCAATTCAGTGTTAAGATACCGATCGAGAGCCTACATTAGATATTTGATTAGTCTCCACTGTAACACCGTCCAGTCGCTGAGATGAACTTACCGGCCGGAGAACTCTTAGACGTCGCAGCATCATAAAAACCGAATCCCACCTCGTCTTCACATCCCTCAGAAGTTGAAGCTCGGGAACTTGGACGATACGACGTTTGCCACTCTGAGTTTTTTCAGAGAACCATTGTCGTTCGTTTCCGTCTTGGATGAACTTACGAAAGCCTTCCCTGCGTTGGTCCGAAGAGCGTAAAAGACGAATAATTCTGCGAGCACGCCTGAGGGGATCGCGCTTGATACCCGCAACCCATTCCTTAAGGTTAGAATGGTCATCGTAGCAATCACCCAGCTTCAACTCGTCAATATGGTGATCACCAATATCAATGTCACCACCATCCAATTCATCCTCGGAGTCATCGCAATCTATGTGGTTTGAATCGACGGCAACTTTGAGCTCGGAGAGATACCCCTTTGAAACAGACGTCATCGATGAAATGACGTGAGACGAACAGATGTTAATGATGTGTGCGTAACACCGGACGCGATGTTTAAGGTGATTGAAGTCAGCTGTGGCGAACGCCTCACGTTCGGCGAGCAGAGACTCTAGCTCTTCCATGGCTACAGCGTTGTTCTCGGCGTTGTCGAGCGTAAAGTGGCCGATCTACAAAGAGTAAGGCAAACGTGCGAATAGATATCATATGAAATACATACCTTGAGTGTAACATTAGCCCGATCAAGTAGGTGTAGGATATTCTTCGCTATATTGACGCCTGTGTGTTTCTTCTTGAGGCGATGAAAGCCGATAAGTGCAGCATTAAGCGCGAGGCGTCCACTTGACCCGTCACTTGAGATCCAGTGTGCGGTCAACGCTAAGTAGGCCTCTAGGTTCGCGTTTGACCAGACGTCTGAAGTGAAACTGATCCGCCCGCAGGATTTCTATGACCGAAGACAGTTGACAAAGCGGAAAGACAAAATGACTATACCCACAGAAAGGTCCGATTTCAACCGTTCGAATGAATTCCGCCATTCACTGATGACTGCTTCCCTCATCTTATCGCGGCGAGGGATGTCGGTGTCAACGAGAGTCTTGCAAAGAACCATACACATCTGTCGAAACTCGGGGCATTCTACAACACGAATCGACTGAAGACTAGTGAGAGTGTGAAAGCACGCGAGATCGTCGGGACTCACCTGATCATCTGCAACTACAAAGCGAACGAGATGCTCCAGGAACGCCTCTGGTGAAAATGATGGGAGCTCGGGGTCGCGTTTGTTGCGAGCATCGTGGGTAGATGGATCGCCCAATTCGCTCGATAGCTTATATGACCACTTGTGCTGTAAAACAGCGCCATCGTACTCCTCAGCGTGTATTTGGCGGAGATGCCGTCGAAGATTCGTGTTTCCGGTATTTGGCCCGTAGATATAATTAGCTACACCATCGGGGAGCATAGACTTATCGGTGCCATATATCTCGCTGCTTGTTGTAAGAAAACAGAATAGATATTCGAAAGTCCGTACGTACGAGCATAGCTTGCAGATTTTAGGTGGAGGCGTTTCTCCGTTCGAAGAACGCTTGCCTCTAGTACGACCCATGCCAGTGAAGAAGTGCACAAGATCGAGGGCTACATTTGATTTAACTGGTCTATTGAGGGCGTCAGCTTGTTGGGGACTCGTTCTCTGAGGCTTTAGCTTAGGCGAGGGATTTGGAGGACCAGATATGTCAGATATCTCGTCGTCATCGTCTATCCCCTGCAAGTCGAATTCTTCGGCACTGACGACTGCGTCGAGTTGGGTGGTAGTTGCCTAGATTAACTGGTGAGTCTCTCAAGACTAAAGGTACATAGAGGGCCCAGAAAAATCACCTTTGATCGGGTCTGAGACGAGCCAACGGGACGTGCGCTCGGGCGACGAGAACCACCCTTGGCATTGACTCGTCCCACAGCCACAGGTGCAGCTACTGATGACGGTTCAAGGGGCTGTTTTGTCTTGCATGGAGCCATGGCACGAAGAGAAACCAAAGGATCAGTGAGAACGGGGGATTCAAGAGAAATGGGGAATCGAGAGAACAGGGGATTTGTGACGCCAGTGCATTGCTTGTGGGCCGAGACTTGTGCTACCCACGGGCACTCCACGGAAAATGACCAAAATAACCAAATAGATTACGTCCATGACATTGACGTTGAATTGCGGGTCCGTCGGCAAGCATTGGGCGAGCGACTCAAAATCAAAATGTGTGCACTGTGCAAGCGCCGAACCGCTGGGCCTGGGAACGATACTTTGATGGCGTTCTGACGGTCACTAAACCCAAAGTGAGTGCAAGTGAACAGGATAACTAAGACGAGATGAGGACCTTGGGAAGTAAGATGGGCAGTGAATGGGTGAGCCGCAAGCAGCGAAGGGAGTGCACGTGCACATGCCACGATGTCAGTCTTGTCAACCGTTATCGGTTAGATCGTGTACGTTCAATTGAGTCGCGTACGTTCATGTGAATCAGATTCATGACTCAGAATACTCGGATCGGATCACATCACACTGGACAGACAGGCAACGCACGCCGCACATACAGTACAAACGTGAGAGATGCAACAGTACCACTGCTATACCACTGCACCACTGCTAACCCTGCCGCTTGCTCGCCGACACCATATAAAAAGCCTTCTCTTCGGCCACAGACCTCGACCGCTTGGAACCGGAATGGGTGATGCAAACCATATTTACATGGCAGAATATGCTGAGAGCTGGCCTTGTCACTGGAGGGCCACTCGTTGTCAAGGACCGTCTTGAATTAACTGAGCGTCGGGACTCACCTGATCATCTGCAACTACGAGATGCTCGAGCAGCGTGGGTGGATGCATTGCCAACTTCGCTCGATAGCTTATATGTCCATTTATACTCCAAGACCGCTTTGTCGTACTCCTCAGCGTGTGCTTGGTAGAGATGCCTTCGGAGATTCGTGTTTGCGGTGGTTGGCCCGTAGATATATCTGGCTACACCGGGGAGCATAGACTTATCAAATCCATATTTCTCGCTGTTTGTCATAAGAAAGCAGAATGGATATCAGAAAGTCTGTACATACGAGCATAGCTTGCAGACTTTAGGTGGAGGCGGACCTTGCTTCAAAATTATTGGGCCGCCTTGAGTGGGTTGTTCAATACCAGTGAAGAAGTACAGGAGATCGAGGGTTGCAATCACGTCAACGGGCCCATTGAGGGGCATCAGGAAAAGTGTCAGTACTTTTTCTTGTCTTTTAGTACTTTTTCTTGTCTTTTTTGTCTTTTGTCTTTTAAAAAAGACAAGAAAGACAAAAAAGTCATGAAAAAAGTACTGAAAGACAAGAAAAAGTACTGACACTTTTCCTGATGGGGTCAGCTTGTTGGGAACCCGTGTTCTGAGGCTCTAGCTCAGACAAGGGATTTGGAGGACCAGATGTGTCGGATATCTCGTCGTCACCGTCTTTCCCCTGCAAGTCGAATTCTTTGGCATTGGCGACTGCGTCGAGTTGGGTGGTAGTTGCCTTGGATTAACCAGTAAGTCTCAAGACTCAAGGTACGTAGAGAGCCCAGGAAAGTCACCTTTGGTTGAGTCAGAGACGAGCCAATGGGACATGCACTCGAACAACGAGAAGCATCCTTGGCATTGGCTCGTCCCACAGCCACAGGTGCAGCTACTGATGACGGTTCAAGGGGCTGTTCTGTCTTGCACGGAGCCATGGCACAAAGAGAAAACGAAGGATCAGTGAGAACGGGGGATTCAAGAGAAATGGGGAATCGAGAGAACGGGGGATTTATGGCCTAAAATCCCGAAGGCCAGTGTATTGCTTGTGGGCCGAGACTTGCGCTACCCACAGGCACTCCACGGGAAATGACCAAAATGACCAAATAGATTACGTCCATGACATTGACGTTGGATTGCGGGTCTGTCACCAAGCATTGGGCGAACGACTCAAAGTGAAAATGTGGTGTTGTAGACTTGTAATCTTGGCGCTAAATACAGCATTCTTTTTTGGATACTGAGTGAAAGTGAACGGAATAACAAAGACAAGATGAGGACCTTGGGAAGTAAGAAGGGTGAATGGGCGTGCACATGCCACGATGTCAGTCGAGTCACCGTACGTTCAAATTGAGTCGCGTACGTTCAATTGAATCACGCGATTCATGACTCAGAAATACCCAGATCGGATTGGATTGGATCACATCATACTGAACGGCACATTAGGCAGTAACTTATGTACAGAACAAACACGAGAGAAACATAGTAACCACTGCTAACCCTGCCGCCGCTTGCTCCCAGACACCTTATTAAAGGGACCCCCCTCATCCGCTACAGGCCTCGACCGCTTGGATTGTGATTGGGAATAGAAGTGGATCGAAGCATTCGATCGTGCAATACTCTGAAGACTGGCCTTGTCATTGGAGGGCCACTCGGCGTTAAGGGCCTGCTCGAATTGCTTGAGCAGGGTGTCATAATCCTTCAAAAACGTCAACCCTATTTCATAATTCTTGTCTTCTTCCTCTGGATTCTTGCGTAGACTACGACCAGAGAGTATGTAGGGGTTGAGCTTTGTAGGCGGCGCTTGGTCTGATGGCCGTGGACGATATTGGCCGGCAACAGAATCATACAATTCCATCGCAAGCTCGTGAAGGATAGGATTGTCGCGAATTCGAAATCCTTTCTCCCTCAGCGGATTACCTGCTTTCAGCCACGTCGACTTCTCTGTGCTTCCGATGTTAGAATATACCTTTGGGTTCATCACCCCGTTGATGAAAATTGAGCGTGCGCTCTCATCCCAGGTAGTTGGCACCCGTGTCACAACAATCCACATAAGAACCCAGAAAAATGATTCAAGGTCATGACTGAATGTGTGGCGGATCTTGGGGCGTTCGATAAGCTCAGCAGCCATAAACTGCCAGGTTCCCTGGCGGAAAGATATGTCAGGAGTCGGGAATACTGGGTCATGTAATAACTTACAGTGCGTGTTTGCTGGCGTGCGGTACTGCCACTGTGTTCGTCATCTCGGTCGATCACCTTGGAGAGATCCCAATCGATGAGTAATCCACCCTGAATCTTCGATTCATGCGGGTCATTATGGTCCAATTCATCGTCGCAGGCGATCAAGATATTTCCTGGACTAATGTCTCGATGAAGGATCCCAATGTCATGAGCAGCTTTGTGAGCTACAATGTGAATCAGGTTACATAGACAAACTGCTAAGAAAATAGTCATCTCACCTTTCAGGGCAGCATACATTGCATTTACAAACTCCCGAGTACATTTGAATTCCTCCAACTTCCTCCCTATGGTACCTAGGACAATACGGTAGTGCCAATGAGGAGTTAGTTTATAATTCATGTCGTTGCCGACTTTGTGAGTTTGAGTTTGGTGATAGATGTCGGCGCCAACATCACCAGCCGATAAGCAGGAAGGAATGTTGTCAACTTTTCCCCGATGGAGCAGATCATAGAGCTCCCCTTCTGGTTTGATGTCCTTCAAAAGGACACGCCAAGAGTCCTTGACGAGGACACGACGCCTTTCTTTGACATCCAAGGCAAATAACGACCGAGTCCACTGACCTACGGGGATATCCGGTCGAGGTTCTGGGCTGGAGATGATATATCGGTGCTCTGACGGTCGATCTGAATCATCTGGTATGGTTAGGACTAGAAACGACTCCACGTCTTTCAGTTCAGGGACGATGGCTCTGGCAAGTGCAATTTCTTCCGGGGTGGATGATGAGTGAACCGTAGAATCATGGCCGCGAACTTCGGAATCTGCGATACCATAGCGGACGAGAAAGTCGAAAAGGTGTGGTTGCGAATTGTAATATATCGGTTCGGTGACGACTGCACCACTACGGTCCCATCGAATGAGTCTTGCATAGTCTTTCATAATGAGAACCGAGAATGTATGTGTGCGGTACTGAGCGCTCATTATTGCCGTGGCATACGCCGTGATCTGGCCTAGATTTGATCGTGAACCAGATGTCAGGTGTAGGAAGGAGTTTAAGTCGTCGCCGCTGTTGGAAGTGTGGTCCCTGGGGTTAGACGGAACTTTGAGGACAAATGGGTCCGCCTCCGATTTCATCTCGATGACAAAATCCACGCGAGAGAGGTCGAGATCATCTTTTGTCCTTTTCCCATGCATATATACCGAGCAGTCGGGCTTCAGTTTGAGATGGAATTTGCCACGCGGTGCTTTGTCTGAGGAACGGGATGTGTTGACTATGATTAAACTTGGGACATGCGGAGAAATGGCTTCAATCTAAAAGGGTAGAATTAGTCACAGAACAAGTGCGGTGGGCGACGTGGGTCAGAACTCACAAATTTATCATACGATGCACTCTCCGTTTGTGAGAGCGATTTAATGAAATCGTCGAACAATCCCGTGGGGAATTGGGGAACAGAGGAGGGATCCGAGGGAGGGGGTAGGAAACGATTCAAAAAGGCTTCCGCGCTTATCGGTCCAACGAAAAAAGGGCTCATTTCAGTTGCAAGACGGGAAAAAATTGAAGTTCTATCTTCATATCTGTCGATATACCTGTCAGTGGTGGTGCTCCGTGTGTGAACAGGAGTCCCAGGCGGTAGAGAAGCGTTTGAGGGGGGGGGGGGGTGCTCATAATGGCAACGGGTGACGTGGAGCCGGCTTGTGCCGGCTTTCACATCAGGAAAAGTGTCAGTACTTTGTCTTTTCAAATTTGTCTTTTCTTGTCCTTTTTGTCCTTTGTCTTTTATAAAGCAGCTTTTACTTTTACTTTCTGTACTTAAAAATCTTTTACTTTTTACTCTGACTTTTTTAAACACAGAATGACTTTTTTAAACACAAAATGACTTTTTTAAACACAGAACGACTTTTTTGAAGACAGTATGACTTTTTTTAAACACAGAATGACTTTTTTAAACATAGAATGACTTTCTGGAATGTATAGTTACTTTTAGTGACTTTTTAAAACATATAATGACTTTCAGGAGACATTTCCAAACACATAATGACTTTTGAAACTTATGATGACTTTTCAGATGACTTTACACACCTCAACTTGTTACTTGTTTCCATGCACGCGGACTATCTACATACACACTCTCATAACTACATTACATAATAGGAAGACAGAGACCCAGCTCTGGCGCTAGGGGCGCCCCACCGCCGACACGCAGGAACCTCAGAAGAGCATTAGGGTATGGGAAGCCAGGCTGCCCGCTGTAAGGGGGAGGTGCTCCGGGGAGGGGCGATGGGGCACGGGAACAATTGAGCGGTTGGGGATATTGGCCCGGAGGAACAGCGCCGGGTATGGGCGATGGAGCACGGGATCGGTTTCCCCCGTACGAAGGCATTGCACCGGGAATGGGCGATGGGGCGCGCTGACTATACATCCCAGGGCCTGAACCACCCATAGGATTGGGCGAAGGAGCCCTGGAGCATGAGAGGATAGCATGCTCGGGTGTGCTGCGGTATGGAGAAGGAGCATGGTAGATGTCAGGGCCATGCCCGGACAGCGGATATGTGGGGTTTGACAGGAATACCCTGCTCCTGGGGCAGAAGTTGCCAGCGAAGGCGGTGCCCGGCTGGACTAAACCTTTCAAACACATGTCTTCGAAGGCTGCGCGTGATGTGATAACAAGGGCGATCCGCACGAATTGAGTGGCAAAATGGTGGGAGGTGTGCCCAGAGCTCTTCGCTGCTGCTATTATTCATCAGACGCCGCTGGGGGTAGGGTGTTGATACTTTGCATCCTATTGCTAAGGTGGAGGATGTGGCGTTTGAGCGCGCTGGGAGGTCGTGGCCAGTGGGGTGTTAAGCCGTGCAGTAAAAGACACCTAAGTTCAACATGTGGCGGCGAAGTTGAACAATGAGCCGCTCCGGTCCGAGTGTGATGCGTGACCCACTACAGTAACTTACTCTCGCGTTGGTTACTAAGTCCTCTCAATTTCCTGCCTTTGTCTCAAGCTGTCCCCCCACCACTTAACGGATCGGAGGAATCGCACTCATCCTCCACTCGTGCTCCACAATGAGACTCTGCCACACCGTCTGCTGAAGCAACACCCGCTGGTGTGAGGGACGCATTCTGTCTCACTGAACCCGAACCCGCTTGGCCACACGACTCACCCAAAGCCGCGCCAAGTTGTACAATTCGCACATTTCTCCGTCAAGGAGTCCCTAAGATCGGAGCGACTCGCGGCAGCTGCCGATACATCTAAAGATATGCAGCCCCAATGTGCTCTCTCAGAAGGTCGTTTCTTTTTTATTTTATTTTTAAAAAACCGGGTTTTTCTCCTTACAGTACGTCACAACAGAATACCTCCTTCACCCCGTCTTCCAGTCATGCAACGAAAAATGCCAAAGTTGTCATCATTGCCCTTGGCTCCCTCCACCGCCTCATCGCCTTGCGCGCCGTCTCCCTCTCTGCAATCTCCTCTCCCTCGTCACCGACTTCCCCACCATTCACAGCAGACTACTCGCAAACATACGTGCTTTCATTCTGTGCTCCCTCTTCTCTTCCTTGACGGATGGATCGACGGGCATACACTGTGAAATAGGCCCTCCTTCTGTGTTTCAAGCTGCATGAATCTAGGACAGCTGTGGTGTCGTCAACGGCGGCGGCGACGCTGCGCCAATTGGTCACTGGGCCATGTTCGTCGTCAAAAAGGTCGTAGCCTCGTAGGGGAAGATCGCCGCATGCTGCTCGCCAATTAGCTTGAATCAATGACTCTTCCGGACGGGACGACACAAGCGCTCGGTCCCGCCGCGTGCGACGCATTTGCTATCTTCGAGGACCTCAGTCTGTTGGGTAACGGAAAGCGTCCGCAATTCCTACAACTTGAGTACCTCCACAAGACGTTTTCTCTTGAGCTGATCGAGAGCGTACTCGCGAACTACCACGAACTCTTCCGCAAGGTGTGTCTCTCCTCCCCTTTTCCCATCCAAGACCTGTATGTCAGCAGCTGTCCTCAAATCACTCTCATGTTCACAGCATTCCGAGCTCGTACTCTTATTACAACACTACCTCTTCCCTCTGCTCCTCAAAACGCTCTTTGAGCGCTCCGCTTTCCCGCTTGCCCTCCGCGGCACCCGTGTCGTCTTCCTCAGGCTCTTGCTCAAGCAATTCTCCTCCGAGCTCGAGGCAGAGGCCGAAGTCATACTCACACTACTCATCAAACTTATCAGTGGCGAGACTGACACCTGTAAGCCTCAGCCTGGGTGGATGAGGGTGCTCGCGATGGAGATCATGCGCGGGTAAGGCTCCCCTCTATTTCTCATTTCTGGCACACTACTGGCTCGTCCGGTGCCTCTCAGCTCTCAGTCGTCATCCTCCGAGTCCGACTCGACTCATTCCTCCCGGCGGACGAAACAGTCTCAGTCTCAGCCTCAGCCGCAGCCGCGACAGCGTACGACTAGCAAGACATCGAGACGATCCCGCCAATCTTCACGCCGGGAAACAGAGCTCAGGCTCATCCTTGACTTTCCACTACCACCGACATTTATCCCTACTCCGCCAACAACCAGGACGCCTCCACCTTCTCGACCTCCTGCCGAAGTAGCTCCCGTCAACGACGACAAATCTATATTTCACGATAACGATCCCTTTCGTGCCAAGCCCATTTGCGATCAGGACGCCGCGGCAGAAGTGGCATCACAGAGTATTGCAGAGACGGGTGCACCACATGGGGACTCTTCAGCATCATTTTACACAGCCCATTCTCGATCATCTTCACCCGTACCATCCTCTCACATCCTCCCACCCCCGAGTCTACATCCATCTGAACAACAGCAGCAACCTCCTCTCTCATCGTTACAGCTTCCCTTCCCTGACCCCTCACTTTCATCCTCACCACAACTATCCCATAGTGCGACACTATCTACCTCATGTCGCTCTGTCAGAACTCTGACCAAAGCCAGTGCCACATTAAAGCGATTAGGAAATCGGACACGGGAGACCCCTCTCACGTCCTTTCGAGCCCCGAGGCCGCGGAGAGCGACACGTGTCAAGCACGTTTCCCTCGAGCACCCATTCAAACCACCGAGCACCGTCGTGCCGCTCTGAAGGCTCCCGGAATTCTTCCTTGTCATTCCGTGAACCAGCCCATGATGACTGGTATCAAGCCCATCGACGCAATGGTGCCCATCGGTCGCGGCCAGCGTGAGCTTATCATCGGTGACCGTCAGACAGGCAAAACTACTGTTGCCATTGACACCATCCTCAACCAGAGGCGCTGGAACGAGGGTAAGGATGAGGAAAAGAAGCTCTATTGTGTCTACGTCGCTGTTGGCCAGAAGCGCTCTACCATTGCGCAGCTTGTCAAGACTCTCGAGGAGAACGATGCTATGAAGTACTCTATCATCGTTGCTGCTACTGCTTCGGAGGCTGCTCCCTTGCAATATTTTGCTCCTTTCTCGGGTTGCGCAATGGGCGAATGGTTCTGCGACAATGGTAAACACGGTAAGTGCACAAATGTTTTGCGCCAGGACTTCGCATTTATTTCGGCCTTGGTGGCTCTCATCATTGGTAAGTGATTGTGCCACCTCATTTCTTTTCCGGGGCACTTGCTGATGCAATTCCAGTAGATTCACAGTGAGTTTATGCAAGCGACAAGGACCCTAAGCACATGCCCCAAACGTGCTCACTATGCCATTGTACAATTGTCCGAAGAACGGGTCAACGCTTTGATTTCGGCAACATCACCAACAGCGGCCTTGTGGTCTCCCCTGAAAACATAGACCTTGCCAACTCCGACTCCCTCAAGCTCGCGCGCACGATTCGGCGACCCACCCACTTAGCCACGGTCCCGACGAGCATCGCACCGCTCTACCGATCACCCCACGCTCCATGTCGAAGATCGTATCACTGAGCGATCTACGACAACTTGTGCATCGCATGGAAGCTCCTCCGCCTCCCTTGCCCGCCTTGTTATCCCTGCAGACAAACGAAAACGTGCCTGGAAATGGTGGCGATGGTGCCGCCGGTCCTGGTACATAACTAGCTCATTTAGCTAGGTGTGTTTCTCAACTGTTAAATTGCATTTGCCGTGCAGAATTTCCATCCGTGCCCTACCATTGTGTGCTTCTAAGAACTACCAATCCGATGTAGTGAACTTTTGTAAGTTAGGTTTACTTTTATAAGTCAGATTGTCTTTCGAAAGTTATTCTGTCTTTCGAAAGTTATTCTGTCTTTCGAAAGTTATTCTGTCTTTCGAAAGTTATTCTGTCTTTCGAAAGTTATTCTGTCTTTTCCACTGTCTTTAAAAAGACAAATTGTCTTTTAAAAGTAAAATGTTGTCTTTAAAAGTAAACGGACATGCCTTTGACTTCTTTCAAAAGACAATTTGTCTTTGTCTTTTTTTTGTCTTTTTTTGTCTTTTTTGTCTTTTTTGTCTTTTAAAAGACCGAAAAAAGTACCGACGCTTTTCCTGATGCAATGGCTTGCGCTGATTTTCCCAAGTCGACTAAAAAGGTCAGCTCGGTGACATGCGGCGTGGCTCGGCTAGCATTTTAGCCGACTCAGGCGCCGGCTTTAGCCGAGCTTTAGCTGGAGCTGCCGAAACACTACTTCAAGCTCACCTTGGATTTCCACCCAAGGAGGCGCAGCGCCTGCCGCTGCACGATCCAGTTTTGCTCGCTGGATGGAAAAGGGAAGGGAAGGGTTTCATGATCATTGATGGAACACAACGCACCTCAATGCGCGCCTCGACGAGCCCTGCCCACCCTTTCACACTCACGGGGTTGGACCGCGCTGCACAGCAAACGTTCCTCGACATTGCGTGCTTTTTGATCGAGCGCGGTGCAGCGGTGCTTGCCCGGGATAACAATGGGTGGACGGCATTCCACATGGCATCGGATTGTGGGCATCTCCACATCGTAAAGTTCCTGCTGGACTCAGCTGGAGTGTGGAGTCGATGTCAATATTCGGAGCGGAAATGGAGATTGGAGAGACATCATTGTACCTGGCATCTGTGGGTGGGAGGCTCGATGTCGTACGCTTCCTAATCGAGCAAGGTACGGACAGCAATGGCTGGACCCTCCTGCACGCTGCATCGCATAGTGGACACCTTGGAGTTGTGAAGCTGTTGCTTCGGCGAGGCGTTGATGTGTTGGTCCGGCCGTACGACCGTTTTCGGCCGTATCACTACCCGCACCGTACCGTATAGAGGTCTCGGGTTCGATCTTACGGTACGGGTACGTGACGTCACCATGCCGTAAGTGACCGTCAAAATACGGCCGTAAGCCGTTACGGTACGGCGTGCAGCCCTATGTAACCCATGCGAGATAAGCCAGAGAGCGCGGTCCTTTAGGTCTTTGCTTATGTGGCAGAAGACCATGATGTGACGGAGTTTGCCGGAAAATGGTGGAAATTAGCCGATATTTTTTTTGTAAAAATGGTGCACGACATGGTTTGTGGAATCCGCTGTAACTTATCGGCACCCGTAGATACGATTATGTCAGCAGGCGTTCATCGCAAGTGACCGTCAGAAAACACGAGGCGCACCGCTTCTCTCTCCCACCCGCTAACCCTGTTCTCTCGTTCTCCATACGAATCATGTCCCAGGCCCAACCCATTGCCTCCTCCTCCTCTTCCAGCTTTCAATCGGTCTTCAATGCCGCCCTCGAGGCATATGAGAAGAAGACAAAGTGCAAGCTTCTCTCTCATCCCCTTGTCGCCCAGCTGCAGTCCTGCGACTCCCCCATCGCCATTTTATCTGTCCTTCAAGACCTTGTCCAGCAATTTGATCACCGTCGCAACAGTGATGAGAGATTAACAAATTGGCTCAATCCTACCGTGAATGTTCTATATGCGTTCTCTGACTTTATTGGTCAGGGTGTTGGTCTCGTTAGTCTCCATTTGGCTATCTTCCTAGAATCAGTCATCCGATCGTCATTCCTCAGGTACTTTCACCTGCGAATGTGGTGTTTTCCGGTATCGGTATCCTTCTTTCGGTGCGGATCATCTTTGATCTCTCAGAACTAGCTATCATGACACTGGCATTCATCAGGCGGCTAAGGATATAGACGCGAGCCAAGATGTGCTCATTGACATCTTTGTGCGCATCGAGGGTTTTTTCAAGCGCCTCGAGTCATACACGGAAGTACCACCAACAGCCGCTATGACTGATGTGATTGTGAAGATAATGATCGAAATACTTTCTATTCTCGCCATTGCCACGAAGGAGATAAAGCAAGGTCGGTCGAGTGAGTATACTGATCTACAATATATTATTTGTTCTTGACTGACCTTCTTTTTAGAAAAATTTGTGAAGAAGCTACTCGGCCGGAACGATATTGAAGATGCGCTAAAGCGGCTGGATACACTTACGATGGAGGAAGCTCGGATGGCAATTGCGGAAACCCTAAATGTAACGCACAAGATGGACGACAAGGTGGACAAGATAGACGACAAGGTGGCGGTGCTCGTTGATGGTGGGCGATATATGATTTTCTGGTCATCCACGCATTCCTGAACGTTGATATGGCTAGATGTAAAAGAAGCAAATACAGCCATACAACGGTCTATGATCATCGCAGATGAAGAGAAGCGTTCGTAGTCTGGTCTCACTGCGGTTGATTCTTGAAACTGATTCATCCTCACAGAGAGCCAATTACGAGAGAAACTGAAAAATTGGCTCTCTCCCCCGAATTCGTCGACGAACCATAATATTGCACGCAAGGCTCACCACAAGGGAACAACATCTTGGTTTTTCCAAGGCGGTATATTCAAAGAGTGGAAGCGGTCCTCTTCTCTCTTGTGGATCCATGGCAAACGTACGTTCCTCTCCCTTCTACTACTCCACGCCCCTCTGACTCTCGTCTTGTAGCGGGATCCGGCAAAAGTGTCCTGTGGTTTGTCACTTTCTACTGTTGTTGTCCGCTTGGACTCAGACTTTCGCCCAGTTCTGGGATAATTGAAGACATCATAGCACAGCACGAAGCAGGATCGGCCCGGGCGATCATGACTTACTTTTATTGCGACTTCCGCGATGAAGATAAGCAGAGCTGCCGTAACATCCTCCTTTCCATCATCTCTCAGCTATGTGCTCAGTCCGATACTTGCTGCGACACACTCTTCCGCATTTATTTGGCACATGACAAGGGCGAACGAAAGCCTAGCGACGAGACTCTGACAAGATGCCTGACAGAGATAGTCTCACTTCCGGTTCAATGTCCCCGTTTATATCATCGTGGATGCCCTCGATGAGTGTCCCAACGATTTCGGCTTACCAACTCCAAGAGAGGAGGTCCTCGATCTTGTCAAGAATCTTGTTAGCTTGCGCGTCCCAAATCTGCACATTTGCGTCACGAGTCGACCCGAGATCGACATACAAAGTGCCCTCGAGCATTTGACATCTCTCCGCGTGTCCCTGCATAACCAAAGCGGACAAACGAAGGACATCGTGGATTACATCAACTCTATTGTCTATTCGGACCCGAAGATGCGGAGATGGCGCGAGGAGGATAGGAAGCTTGTCATCGAGACGCTGTCCGAGAGAGCTGATGGCATGTGAGGCGTCCTGTTCCGAGTTCATTGCTCAATAAGTTCTCATGTTGTGAAATAGGTTCCGCTGGGTGTACTGCCAGCTGGAAGCGCTGCGACACTGTCTTCCGCCAAGTCTGCGGGGAATCCTTGAGGAATTGCCCGAAACGCTGGACGAGACTATGAACGGGTGTTAAAGGAGATCAACTAAGGCAAATCGAGAGCACTGCGCGTCGTCTCCTGCAATGTCTCACTGTCGCCTCTCGGCCTCTGCGTGTCGAAGAGCTTGCAGAATGTGCTCTGCGATTGACTTTGCTGCGCCAGCCCACGGAGGAATTCCGGAGTTGAACCCGAATTGGCGATGGGACAGATCAGCACCAGGCGGTACTGTCTACGTGCTCAAGTCTGATCACAATTGTCGACTGATGGGCATTTCCAAGTGGTTCAGTTTCTCTCACTTCTCAGTCAAGGAGTTCCTGACCTCGGATCGGCTGGCCCATTCTCGTGGGGATCTCTCCCGCTATCACATCGCTCTCGAGCCCGCACATACAATCCTCGCCCAGGCCTGCTTGGGCGTTCTTCTCCGTTTGGACGATCGCGTTATCGAGGATAATATGGATGACATTCCTCTTGTCGATTACGCCTCTCGACACTTGTACCGACCACGCCGGGTTCGAAAAGGTGGCGTCACACATACGGGTTGCGATAGGAATATTTTTTCGATGCAGACAAACCACATTGGACTGGCTTGGTCCCGGGTGCAAAAGATAGACGTCCGGTGGGAGTGGTTCACACCGATTGAGGGGATAGATGACGCATTCCCCTTATACTACGCCTCACTTGGCGGATTCTATGACCTGGCAGAACACCTCATTGGCAAACATCCGGAGCATATAAATGCAAGGGGTGGTCGGATGGTGACTCCATTGGTTGCTGCCTTGCACGGGAAACACTTCCGGATTGCAGAGTTACTGCATCGGCATGGCGCGGACTTCAATGTTCGAGGCAAGTGGAACTGCACGTCACTGCACGCAGCGTGCGTTTATGGAATTCTGGACATTGTACAATGACTGCTCAATCACGGGGCGGATGTGGATACGCAGGCCGACGAGAGCTGCTTTCCGATTCACTCGGCGGTTGGCCATGGACACCTTCAAGTAGTTCGGATGCTAATCGATTTCAATGCCGATATCGACGTTCGGATGGACTTCGGAAAGGGACCGTTGCACCTGGCAGCAAGCCGTCATAACAATGATGATCACGTCGGTGTCATGCAGCTATTGTTGGACCACGGTGCAAATCCTAACGCACGGGATAAGAATGGTTCTACCCCACTTCATCACTCCTCCTGGTGTAAGGAAGGGAGTCACGCTGCGACCCACGGTACAGGAAGGCACGCGCCTGCTGCTCGAGTATGGTGCGATTATCGACTCCGAGAACAACGAGGGTAGGACCCCATTACAACTAGCGTTGGAGCATGGTTGTCAGGACATCGCGACATGTTTGAGAGAGCACGGTGCTACACGGTGAAATGATGTAGACATAGGTTTATGGTGGATAGGCCGCAATACTCTCATATGTATCTAATTTATTGACACTGCGCGCGACAGAGGATAGAATATGCCGTACTACTAGCTACTGAGCAGTGCTAGTATTTCGAAAATGGGATGTGTATCAACTATCAAGTACAACGTAATGGACAAGTGAATCCTTTGCGAGTACTACAGCAGACATCAACCTCAATCTAGACAATAAATGAGTAGCAATTAACTCTACCTGCGCGAGAGTCATCGTGGGTATCTATACCGGGCCATAGACGATGGCTTGGCGAGCCCGAGCGACCTCGAACGCGGTTGGGACATCAGTGGCATAACCTTACTGTTTCGCTCCAACGATCGCGAACCTTATCCTTCCCCAGTGAGCCACGCCGTGATGCCGTCAGATCGGTGCGCGATTCTGTTGCCCCGGTGAGAATTTACAGTTCCGTTCCCGCAGGAAAAACCTTGACCGGGGCCAAATGTTTGTCTTTGCACGCACCGAACGAGCGGCAGGAATTGACGCGAAGGCTCGGAAATGGAGCGGAGAGCCGGTTCGGAGCAAGGCGAGGCGGGCGGTATCTTGTCAATGACCTTTACGAGCACGTGTGCAAAGTTGGAATACAGTAACTTGAGATCCATTGCATGGTCAGTGATCCCTAGTCCTTGTATGCAGGATATGGCCCGTACTTTTCAGCAAATAGTAAGGGGAATACTAATAGTAGTGGAGTTCGTGATTGATGAAAGAGGTAGAGGGCGGCGAGCGTCGGGAGTTGAAGGATGAGCTTATATACAGCTCAAAGAGAAAGTGCTCGTCAGATGATGATTAAGTGAAGCGGGTACTGTCAGGAGACGACTCGGAGTACGGTTCAGACATTGCCAACCGACGCCAGAGAAATAAACGCAACAAACAAACAAATATATACGTTTAAAACAATTACGTAATAATTCTTAGCCGGCTTTGTCCCGCGTGGAGTCTCTCACAGGCTGTCCTATACAACAAGGACATTACAGTAATATTGTGCAGGTATGCTGCTACTGTCGCCGTGGACGCAATTAACTGAGGTTACTAGGGATGCTGTAACGATGTTGTTCCGTGGCCAGATGGTCTCTTAGCTTATCCTGCGGTAGAGAGCGCAAGTGATGGCTGCAGGTTAACGTCTCTCTCGAGACTGCCCTGTCAAACACTCTGTCAATTACGGGTGCAGTCTCTACCAACACTCGTCACGCCGCTCGACCCATCCCTGACTACTCTTTGTGACCATTCCTCTCTATGACGCAGTCTTTCATCACCAGTTTTTCCTCAGTTCGTCCTTCTTATCTCTCTCTTTTCCTCCTGCTTTCTTTCTCTACCATCTTTTCGCACTCCCTCCCCAACCCAGCGCACACGTGACTCTGTGTTTCATGGTGATTTCATGGGCGATTATGCATTTCTACTCACCGAATATTCGATGTATGAAGGAGACTCCGGACGACCGTACAGTAAATGTAGTGTGTATGAGTAGCGATGTGCAGGCAGTTGCGGGTACTGTATGTGTCTTTGCCGCTGTAATTCTCGTTCGCCCATCCACCTTGTTCCGTGCTCGTCCTTGTCCGCCTGTGCAGTACAGCTTCCATTTCCACCTAACACCCGGTCTCAGCCATCTGGTGTGATTTCGCGTGATTCGCGTTTCGCGTGTGATTCGGTGTGATTTCGAACTCCGCCTTCCCACCAAGCGCGTCGAGTTTTCCGGGGAAAACGCCGCTAAATCACACACTCTCGCGGGTGGGAACGTGCACTTTGCCTGGGCGTTTCCCCACTTCCCACTCCCGGGTCCGGCTCCCCAGCCGTTTGACCGACCGAGCGACCTAGTGTGTTGTGTGTTTATGGGCCATGGCCCGGGTATGGCAACGCAGCAGAATTTCAGACTTCACCTTCCTCGACATCCAGAACGGCGGGTGGCCATCAATCATGTCTTCTAAGGATAGCTCGGCTATCATCGACCCCGTCCTCCTTCGGCTGTCTGAGCCATCTGATCAACCGGCATCGGCAGCTCCTTCCACATTCACCGCTCCTTCTCTCTGCCACCCACTAACCTGTTCTCTCACATTCAACACGAATCATGTCCCAGGCTCATCCCGTTGCCTCCTCCTCCTCCTCCTCCTCCTCTCCCTCCTCCAACTTTCAATCGGTCTTCAATACCGCCCTCGAGGCATATGAGAAGAAGACAAAGTGCAAGCTTCTCTCTCATCCCCTTGCCGCCCGGCTGCAGTCCTGCGACTCCCCCATCGCCATTTTATCTGTCCTTCAAGACCTTATCCAGCAATTTGATCACCGTCGCAGCAGTGATGAGAGATTAACGAATTGGCTCAATCCTACCGTGAACGTTTTATATGCGTTCTCTAACTTTGTTGGTCAGGGTGTTGGTCTCGTAAGTCTCGATTTGGCTATCTTCCTAGAATTAGTCATCCGATCGTCATTTTTTCAGGTATTTTCGCCTGCAAGCGTGGTGTTTTCCGGTATCGGCATCCTTCTTTCGGTAAGTATCGTCCTTGATCTCTCAGAACTAGCTATCGTGACACTGCCATTCATTAGGCGGCTAAGGATATAGACGCAAGCGAAGATGTGCTCATTGACATCTTTGTGCGCATCGAGGGTTTTTTCAAGCGCCTCGAGTCATACACAGCGGTGCCACCAACGGCCGCTATGACTGATGTGATTGTGAAGATAATGATCGAAATACTTTCTATTCTCGCCATTGCCACGAAGGAGATAAAGCAAGGACAGTCGAGTGAGTATACTGATCTACAATATATTATTTGTTCTTGACTTACCTCCTTTTTAGAAAAATTTGTGAAGAAGCTACTCGGCCGGAACGATATTGAAGATGCGTTAAAGCGGCTGGATACACTTACGATGGAGGAAGCTCGGATGGCAATTGCGGAAACTCTAAATGTAACGCACAAGATGGACGACAAGGTGGCGGTGCTCGTTGATGGTGGGTGACGTTTTTCTGGTCATCCACGCATTCCTGAACGTTGATGTGGCTAGATGTAAAAGAAGCAAATGCAGGCATGCAGCGGTCTGCGAACATCGCAGATGAAGAGAAGCGTTCGTAGTCTGGTCTCGTTGCCGTTGATTGAAACTGATCCATTGTCACAGAGAGCCAACTCCGAGAGAAACTGCAACATTGGCTCTCTCCCCCGGATTCCTCGACGAACCATAATCTTGCACGCAAGGCCCACCACAAGGGAACAACATCTTGGTTTTTCCAAGGCGGTATATTCGAAGAGTGGAAGAGGTCTTCTTCTCTCTTGTGGATCCATGGAAAACGTACGTTCCTTTCCCTTTCTGCTACTCCGCGTCCCTCTGACTCCCATCTTATAGCAGGATCCGGCAAAAGTGTCCTGTGGTTTGTCATTTTGTACTGTTGTTGTCAGCATCGACTCAGATTTTCGCCCAGTTCTGGGATTATTGAAGACGTAACAGAACACGAACCAGGATCGGCGATCATGACTTATTTTTATTGCGACTTCCGCGATGAAGATAAGCAGAACTGCCGTAACCTCGTCCTTTCCATCATCTCTCAGCTGTGTGCTCAGTCCGATATTTGCTCCGACGCACTCTCCCGTATTTATCTGGCACATGGCAAGGGCGCACGAAAACCTAGCGACGAGACTCTGACAAGATGCCTGATAGAGATGGTCTCACTTCCCATTCAAGTCCCTATTTACATCATCGTGGATGCCCTCGATGAGTGTCCCAACGATTCCGGCTTACCAACTCCAAGAGAGGAGGTCCTCGATCTTGTCAAGAATCTTGTTAGCTTGCGCGTCCCAGATCTGCACATTTGCGTCACGAGTCGACCCGAGATCGACATAAAAAGTGCCCTCGACCATTTGACATCTCTCCGCGTGTCCCTGCATAGCCAAAGCGGACAAACGAAGGATATCGTGGATTACATCAACTCTGTTGTCTATTCGGACACAAAGATGCAGAGATGGCGTGAGGAGGATAGGAAGCTTGTCATCGAGACGCTGTCCGAGAGAGCTGATGGCATGTGAGGCGTCCTCTTCCGAGTTCATTGCTCGATAAGTTCTCATGTTGTGAAATAGGTTCCGCTGGGTGTACTGCCAGCTGGAAGCGCTGCGACACTGTCTTCCACCAAGTCTACGGGGAATCCTTGAGGAATTGCCGGAAACGCTGGACGAGACCTATGAGCGGGTGTTAAAGGAGATCAACAAGGCAAATCGAGATCACGCGCGTCGTCTCCTGCAATGTCTCACTGTCGCCTCTCGGCCTTTGCGTGTTGAAGAGCTCGCAGAGGTCCTTGCGATTGACTTTGCTGCGCCAGCCCACCGAGGAATTCCGGAGTTGAACCCGAATTGGCGATGGACAGATCAGCATCAGGCGGTACTGTCTACGTGCTCAAGTCTGATTACAATTGTCGACGATGGGGATTCCCAAGTGGTCCAGTTCTCTCACTTTTCAGTCAAGGAGTTCCTGGCCTCGGATCGGCTGGCACATTCTCGTGGGGATGTCTCCCGCTATCACATCGCTCTCGAGCCTGCACACACAATTCTCGCCCAAGCCTGCTTGGGCGTTCTTCTCCGTTTGGACGATCGCGTTATCGAGGATAATTCCGATGACATTCCTCTTGTTGGATACGCCTCTCGACACTTGTTCGACCATGCAGCGTTCGAAAAGGTGGCGTCACACATACGAGTTGCGATGGAGTATTTTTTGGATGCGGACAAACCACATTGGACGGCTTGGTCCCGGGTGCAAAAGATAGACGTCCGGTGGGAGTGGTTCTCACCGTACAGGGAGTCAGATGACGCATTGCCCTTATACTACACCTCACTTGGCGGATTCTATGACCTGGCAGAACACCTCGTTGGCAAGCATCCGGAGCATATAAATGCAAGGGGTGGTCAGATGGTGACTTCATTGGCTGCTGCCTTGCATGGGAAGCACTTCCGGATTGCAGAGTTACTGCATCGACATGGTGCGGACGTCAATGTTCGAGGCCAGTCGAACCACACGTCGCTACACGCAGCGGGCGATGCTGGAATTCTAGACATTGTACAATGGCTGCTCATTCACGGGGCGGATGTGAACACGCAGTCCAACGAGAGCGGCTTTCCAATTCACTATGCGGCTGGCCGGGGACACCTTCAAGTAGTTCGGATGCTAATTGAGTTCAATGCCGATATCGACGTTCGTTGGATGTTCGGAGAAGGACCGTTGCACGTGGCAGCAAGTCGTCATCAGCAGAACGATCACGTCGGTGTTATGCAATTATTGTTGGACAATGGTGCAAATCCTAATGCGCGGGATATCAATGGTTCTACCCCACTTCATCATTCTTCCTGGTGTCTAAAAGGGGATTTCGTTCCGACCCGGGGATCAGTCGAAGGCACGCGCCTGCTGCTCAAGTATGGTGCGATTATAGATGCCGAGGACAATGAGGGTAGGACCCCATTACAACTAGCGTTGAAGCACGATCGTCAGGACATCGCGAGATGTCTGAGAGAGCACGGTGCTACGCGGTGAAATGAAGTACGTGCAGGTTTATGGCGGATAAGGCACAATACTCTCATGTATCTAATTTATTGACACTATACGCGACAAAGGATAGAATATGCTGTACTACTACTATAGCCACTGTTCAGAGCCAGTATTTCGAAAATAAGATGTGTATCAAGTACAGCGTGATAGACAAGTGAAACCTTTGCAAGTACACCACAGCAGATGTTAGCCTCAATCTGGACAATGAATGAGTAGAAAGCAACTCTACCTGGGCGAGAGTTATTGTGTGGCATGGCAAGCCCCAAACGATCCCATCTAACGTTTTTTTAAGTCAGCATTTCGATACACGCGGTGAAGATGCGATCCTGGACATTTCCGACTTTAGACTAAAGACATTGTGGGAGGCAACTGGCCAGCGATGGCTAGCACATAGTATAGAGTATAGTAACACGTTAACGGTAAAAAGGGGGAGATGTAAACAACAAGAACTGGGCTGATATCAACCAAGCCCCAGGCCTCGCAGCGCTTCACACTCATAAAAGTGTTAAAAAGGGGGGGAACCAACTCATTCTCAGCTGTGTCCGTCAAGGGGCACAGCCGCGGCCTGGAATAGGCCCTTGTGGCCGCCTCTAGAAAACGTAGAAGCGTGTCCGGGTTGCACTCCACAGCACCCCATGTAGTCACTTGATTGGTCAGCATGCTCAGTTTTCGAAGTCGAAGTGCAGGTTTGCTGCACGCGCAGCGTCGTCCCGGTGCTGCTCTCGTGCACACAGGTCATCGCAGCTGTTGTTTGAATTCACAAAATTGCATTGGCCCGATACCCCAAAAATTGACTTTTATTATTATTATTTCTCATTATTTCTCTCTTGGTCGAGTCCATCAGAGTTTTGTTCTACTAATTCAACTGATCTACTCAATACCTGACCGAGCTCCACACAGTATGTTGAGTATTCGGCGAGATACGTCGGTTCCATCTATCATAGGTTGTTGCGAGCGGAGCGAGCAATTACTGTACTGTAATCGGCTAAAGGGCTGAATCGCCAGAACAAACAAGTACAAAGGGAGATGCCATGTGAAATTCGAGAAATGGCGGAGAGCATCAGCAAATCTACAAATCTCTTTCTATACTTTCAGCGCTTTTCGTCACTTTTTTGCTGGCACGCAAGTTCACAAGCTCGTGCAAGTCAAGAAGTACTTGCAGGTGAGAGAAAGTAAGAAAGCCAGAGGCGAATAAAACTCAAAACCTAATATTAACAATATACGCTAAGATAAAAATTCCTGACAATGATGATCGACATTATTGTTGACGAAGTATGAGCAATAAACATCAAGGGAATTGGAGAAATGTAGTTCCTCAGGTATAAATGATGATCCAAAGACCGGAATAAGATGTGCTGCCCTAGCTATGCAATCGAGATGAATGATGGCAAGCGTGCGGCGTCCCCTAATGCCGCGTTCAAATTCAGGAGTTACAACCCACATTCTTGTATCCTCGTCTACATTATCCTTAGGGGTAAGCCATTCAACCAGAGCACATGGATAGCGTGAACCACCAGATGTAAAGGAAAAAAAAAGGCGGACGCATCCAATAACCATACCCTTCATACCACCAACGTCTGGACCTGTCTGAACGAAGACAGTGTCATATCGAGCGTATTCATCTCGCCAACTGGGGTTACAGCGAATCCTCTCTTGATACATACCACCAGCACCACAGAGATCACTGGGCGCGAAAAACCGGGCTACGGCAGAATGAAAAACATGAACGCGCCCAACAAAAACAGGGCAATGCTCGAGAGGAACATCATCGGCTGATATGGCTGTGTTTGGATTCAGTTGGTCGTATAAGAATCGACGCAGGAGCTCTGGGAATCGAGGCTGTTTGATGCGAGCCGCTACACCTTCAGCTGATGTTGGGTATCCTCGCGCTGCAGAGGAGACATCATTAGATATCAGAATAGAATTACAGTATTTAATCAGAATCATACCAGGGAGACAGGCCAATTCAACAGAAGATAGCGCCTTTGGACCACTTACAGGGCCACCGTCATCACCGTCATCACCATCATCTGCTTCGAGAGCAGGCCGTGGTTGTGGCTGTCCACCTTCCTGAACCATAGCAGTATATGAAGCCGTCGTTCCATCCATCATACCCAGCTGAGTAAAAGCCCTTCATGCCGCAGCCAGCTTTTCAAGCCGGGAGATGGTTTTCAGCATCTGTATAAGGGCTTTGTAACGGCTTGAACGTCGCCAAGGCTCCTTGACGGCCTTGATATGTTTGGATTCTGTGATCGAAGAGCATAGCCCATTGGGAGAGCCGAAAAGGCGAATTGAACGAATATAGTGAAGAAGGGAATGCTGGCGTGGGAGCGAAATGAATTCTCCCTTCACGCCAGCAGTACCAACAAAGAATGTGCGATAGTGATGGAAACGAGCAAGGGAATCTTTGAGCTTATCGAGATCGGTGGGTGTGATGGCGTTGCGGCGCACAATGTAACAAAAATCAAGAAATGCTGACAAGCATTTAACGACGGCAGCGGGGACATGTCCTGCGATAGCACCAAGGTACACCTGTGCAAGCGAAACAAAGTTATTAGCGACATTGAGTTAATTTGCTGCACCGAGTAAATTTACCTTCATAAGTGCCTTTGAATCATCGCCAGTCCATTGTGAGAAATCACGGCCATCAGGGAAGCGCCGTAGTTTTGGAAATGCTGGCACAGCCGAAATACTATAGAAAAGAAAGAGACATGGAGTTGAGGGCAAAATAACTGAACTGGGTTGAGAAAAGCCATACCGGTGATCAATGTCGGCAACAATCTCTTGCCCGCGTGCCTCTCCATGCAATTCCAGCAAATACTCATTCACCCACATTACGATGTGGTCTTTGAACGTCCCTTTGATTATCTGATGAAGAAGATCAGCTGATAAAAGCTGATAAATGTCGGCCCTTGGGAAACTGGATGTGAAAGGCTATTGAGGTGTGTTTAGGATGCAGATGCGACATGTTGGCTAACAGACTTACAATAATATCCACGCGAACACCAAAGTCAGTCCATAATATGCCCGGGTCCCAACTATTAATAAGAAGTTCGGTTTTTATTTGACTTCGTAAACGGGCGCCCCCAGCGTCTAAATTATCGGGCTTTGCATCGCATCTAGCACGCAGATATTGTAGGTAATTATGGATCCATAAATGAATTGAACAGCTTACTTTGGGCACCACCCCTGGACGATAGCGGCAAGCCACACCTGCTCTGGATAGTCGGCAATATATGGTCCTAGTCCATAAATGGCCCGACGAAAATGGCCATCTGGACACCTGACAACCTCTGGGGTCGTCATACCCACTTTGAGTGGTTGAAAGACTCGAGCCAGGCAGGCATGGTACATCTGCCGGCAAAATACTTGATACTTTGCACTTTTCCGATGCTTTTTTGTTGCTACAAACCCGAGTTAGTAGCTTAGTAATTAGAGTTAAATTATTTAAAAAAAAATCGCACTTTTCGGTATAGGAAGAAAAGCGACAGGAAGTAAAGCATTTCCGTGAGCTCTCCTTGCAATATTAGATAGGTTTCCTGGTGACATATACACCGGATGGTACTCTTGATGGCCTGTCGCTACTGAAACTGTAGTTTTGTCGCTTCCAGCTACTACTGGAACAAACATTGCGCCGTGGGTTGCTTCGTCTTTAGCAATTTCATCCTGTCAGTGAGGAGATATTAGTTAAATACGTAGACAATATTATGCATTGCACCATACTGCTTGAGTCCATGCCCAGTCGGCAGACATAAGATTTGACCATGTCCGCTGATGGTTACTATCAAACTGGCGGTATGGAGATAAGTTGATCTTGTCCTTATACTGAGCGGTCTCGAGCTGATGAAGAAGGACCTGATGTGAGTCCCGTGCACAGAGCACATACGTCTGCATCATCCACTTTGGGGCGGTGCCTAGAGGACGAGGGCCTTGATACCGGACCGTGTAAGTTTTCCAGGGTGACTCGCTAAGTTTTATAGCATCGATCGTAGCGTAGAGTTCCTTTGAGTTCTTCCATGGGGCAGAATCACCAACTGTTGCGGCCCAGAGGTCCAGAGCTTTGTCTATTAGACCTGCAGAACTCTGGGCCTCAACGAAGTGGTAAAGTGCAAAATCGAATTCGATACAAGAATTGAAGGGGTCCCATGAGTCTGGGGCATCGCCGTTAAGAGGGTTAGGGAGATCTGGGGGTCGAGTATATGGCAGGAGATTAGGGCTGCACGCCGTAACCGTACAATACGGCTGTATGGCCGTATTTGTACGGGTCCCGTTACCGTACCGTCAGTAATACAACTTGTTTCAAAACGGCCGTACCTTGTACGTGCCGTATACCGTACTCAGCCGTACCATTACGGGTGAAACCGGCCGTAAACGGCCGTACAATTCGTGCAGATGCGCCGCGTGTGCTCTTGCTAGTCTAGGCCTAACACATGATTGCCTCGACGCAGCCTCGTGTTATCTATGCCTAACACATGTTTGCCTCGCGATATCTAGGTTTGTCTTTCACTCCCTCTGTTTTCCTTTATCTCTCACTCCGTGTTCTTCAGGTTTCTCCTCTCTTGTCCTTTTCTCTGGACAACTACCATGGACCTTGTCATACTTCCCTTATCTGTACCCGGTCGCAGTGCATGTAATGCATCCTCGCTGTCACCTCCGGTGATCCACCCGCTCTCCTTTTCCACGTTTCCTGTCGTTTCTCACCCATCGGGCCTTGGTTTGTCTTCCACTCCCTCTGTTTTCCTTTATCTCTCACTTCGTGTTCTCCAGGTTTCTCCTCTCTTGTCCTTTCTCTGGACAACCACCATGGACCCCGTCATACTTCCCTTATCTGTACCCATCCTTGTTGTCACCTCCGGTGATCCACCCGCTCTCCTTTTCCACGTTTCCTGTCGTTTCCCACCCATCGGGCGATTCGGGCCTACGAATTCATTTTAGTTTTGTGAGTGTAGGTACAATGTTGCTGAATAAAAACCCCTTGTTACAGCAGAAAATACTTGTCCATTCGCCCCTGTGTGCCTCTAATGTCTGCTCGATCTGACCCCGATCAGTGTGCGCTGGATGCGAAATAGATGACTTCGTTGGGCGGAATCGTGACCTCCGATCCCTTGAGCTAGATGAAGACGAATGGGACGCGATAGCTCAAGTTGCTGACTGGCTCATGGCGTTTCGGGCAGCAACGACCCAGATGTCTACATCGAAGGTCTCCATGCTTTCCACGACTGCATGCTATTTTTAGGGGACTTCAGGAGCATATCCAACGAATCTACCGCGATCTTCCGAATGTCTACAGCCCCCAAGATCAAGGCTGGTCTTCTCGACGCTCACAAAAAGCTCAGTGACTACTATTATAAGTACGACCAATCACCCTTTTATACGTGGGCCGCTTGTGAGTCTTGTTGATCCTCTGTTAGTTATGTCAAAAGCTTATCACAACGTTATCCATTAGTACTTGATCCCCGTATATCTTATGAGGGTGCGCTGCAGGATTACGCCAATGATCCTGATCTGCTTGCATACCTCGAATCTGCAAAGTCATCACTTCATACCTACTATGCGATACGCTATGCTGACTCCATGCCGCAAACCCTCGACGATTTTGCTGATGCCACTGATGCAGTTTTACCTGCTGCGGATAGCTCACCATCTAAAGTCAACTTCACATCAAGATATAGGAAGAAGGACCGTGTTCTACGCGATGAACTTGAGGAGTATTTCAAGCTCCCGTGTGAGGATTTTGACGCTTGCAAACCTGTCCAGTGGTGGGTAGGTCGACGAGCCCAGTTCCCAAGCCTGTACTGCCTTGCTCGGGATTTATTGACAATTCCTGGTATGTTTTCTTTCGTTTTTTATGTGACTCCAACACTTATGCGCTCCTCACCAGGTTCTGCTGTTGCAGTTGAGCGAATATTCTCTGGCGGGCGTGATACTATCTCGCTGAGACGTGCAAGTCTTCAACCAGAGACTATTCGCACGCTGATGCTCCTTAAGCAGCAGCTGAGGCTTTCTCGTACAAGTAGTATTGACAATTAGCGTAGGGGCGATCGGGGCGAATCGGGGCGATGAGAAGTGAACTTGTTGAAATACCCGGCATGCGACATGTTGGTATAAATTTGTTTAGAAGCCCTGTCTGCAGTCGCTACTACACGTTATGAACTTATGATCAGGCATTTACATCAACGAAAAAGGGCCAGTGTAGCGAACAGAAATGGAACGCGAGAGGTGAAGACGACGCGGCTGGGCGATGAGGCGGCGCCAGAGCAAGACGGCGATGGAGCTGATGTGCGACTGCACTCACACGAGAGGGAGGGAGAAGAAGCTGGAGATGATGGTGATGGCATTCCGGGCACTAGACACTGTAGACAGGGGGCTTAAGTATATACAGGACTCATGTCTGCGAGCACTGACTCATGATACGCCTTTTCGCGCGCCTCCCACTCCCTATCTCTCAATGCTTGTGCATCCGCTAGCGATAGCTCGCGCAGCAGCTGACGGGAGAAGGTGAGCATACGCACAGCGCATCGCACCCACGACTGCTTCAGCACTGAGCGGAAGGTGTCTACGGCCGCTTCAAGCTCACCTTGGATTTCCACCCAAGGAGGCGCAGCGCCTGCCGCTGCACGATCCAGTTTTGCTCGCTGGATGGAAAAGGGAAGGGAAGGGTTTCATGATCATTGATGGAACACAACGCACCTCAATGCGCGCCTCGACGAGCCCTGCCCACCCTTTCACACTCACGGGGTTGGACCGCGCTGCACAGCAGACGTTCCTCGACATTGCGTGCTTTTTGATCGAGCGCGGTGCAGCGGTGCTTGCCCGGGATAACAATGGGTGGACGGCATTCCACATGGCATCGGATTGTGAGCATCTCCACATTGTAAAGTTCCTGCTGGACTCAGCTGGAGTGTGGAGTCGATGTCAATATTCTGAGCGGAAATGGAGATTGGAGAGACGTCATTGTACCTGGCATCTGTGGGTGGGAGGCTCGATGTCGTACGCTTCCTAATCGAGCAAGGTACGGACAGCAATGGCTGGACCCTCCTGCACGCTGCATCGCATAGTGGACACCTTGGAGTTGTGAAGCTGTTGCTTCGGCGAGGCGTTGATGTGTTGGTCCGGCCGTACGACCGTTTTCGGCCGTATCACTACCCGCACCGTACCGTATAGAGGTCTCGGGTTTGATCTTACGGTACGGGTACGTGACGTCACCATGCCGTAAGTGACCGTCAAAATACGGCCGTAAGCCGTTACGGTACGGCGTGCAGCCCTAGCTGTAACCCCAGTTGGCGAGATGAATACGCTCGATATGACACTGTCTTCGTTCAGACAGGTCCAGACGTTGGTGGTATGAAGGGTATGGTTATTGGACGCGTCCGCCTTTTTTTTTCCTTTACATCTGGTGGTTCACGCTATCCATGTGCTCTGGTTGAATGGCTTACCCCTAAGGATAATGTAGACGAGGATACAAGAATGTGGGTTGTAACTCCTGAATTTGAATGCGGCATTAGGGGACGCCGCACGCTTGCCATCATTCATCTCGATTGCATAGCTAGGGCAGCACATCTTATTTCGGTCTTTGGATCATCATTTATACCTGAGGAACTACATTTCTCCAATTCCCTTGATGTTTATCGCTCATACTTCGTCAACAATAATGTCGATCATCATTGTCAGGAATTTTTATCTTAGCGTATATTGTTAATATTAGGTTTTGAGTTTTATTCGCCTCTGGCTTTCTTACTTTCTCTCACCTGCAAGTACTTCTTGACTTGCACGAGCTTGTGAACTTGCGTGCCAGCAAAAAAGTGACGAAAAGCGCTGAAAGTATAGAAAGAGATTTGTAGATTTGCTGATGTGCTCTACAACAGATCTCCCCTTTTGTACCTCTCTCGGGTTATTGACGAAGTGAGGGAAGAATTTCGGTCAGTTAGTGTAACCTTCGACTTGGATGTCGAATGTTTCCGCCTCTTATCGTCGACCCACTCGGGGGAAATCGACCACTTCAAGCCGCCCTTTAGGTTCAGCGTGAATGGTTCCCCGGATTCAATCAACTCAATTAACAGTACGCCATCTACGAAGCTTGCGATGGTGGAGGAGCTCGCCTTAAATTTCCCTAGTTCGAACATGACAAAATGGGAGCGTGTTTTTTCGTTGCGCAAAGTTCTTCGCCAGGTTCGCAGCGTCAGGGTGCTCCGGGTGAATCTATTCGTGCGGGAGGTTGGACTTTACCTCCAGCAAGATGACGGAGAGGCCATCTTTCCCGTACTGGAAGAAGTCGAGTTATCAATACCGCGTTTGAGAAGAGATTCAGACGAGGAGTACCAACGCCGTGCAGCCGAAGCACTGGCGGCTTTCGAGCCATTCGTCTCCTCGCGCGAACGAGCGGGTCGCTTTGTAAAAGTTTACCATTGTGAGCATCACGGATGTACTATACGTAGTAGTAACTTGAATGTATGCATGTCAAATTTGTTGGAGCGTGGGACTGAGTCACGACACCTAGTTGTGTGCTCACGTGCCCTGTAGCATATATCGCGACATACACGCGGTCCTTCCCCCCTCAGTCTTCTCTTCCTACGAGACGCTGAGGGGTGAGTACTGGCGAGTACCGATATGCGCCGCTGTACATATGCCATAGCTGACTGTACCTAGATCCTACCTAGGTACATATATACATCAGTCTTCTCTTCCTACGAGACGCTGAGGGATCCTACCTAGGCTTTCACAAAATTCCAGTCTGTTGTGTTGTGCTACATCAAATCGACTGTTTCACCGGCCATCGTAATGCCACCATCGTCCTCCTCAGCCTCGGCAACCTTGTTCGCTTCCCTCCTCTACCTTGCCATATTCACATTCCTCTACATAACCCAGTATGGCCCTTCGATCCCACCCTTACAAAGACAGCACACGTTAGGCTTCAACCTCGGGCACGCATACAAAGACCTCCATCGGGTCAGCTTCCCAGGCCGCGCTGTATGCGGTATTCTCACCTCCTTCAAATAGATTGCGGAGCGTCCACATCCCTATAATTCTCGTCAAAATGACATCGTGCGCCATTTCTTACTAAAACGACTACGGGAAATAGCAAAAGATCACGACTTCATCCACATTGAAGATGATGTCCAAACGAATGCGGCATTCCTGGACGGCTCAAGAGCTGTTTACTTCGAAGGAAACAACATTCTCGTAAAAGTCCACGGCATGGACGACGTGGCTGAAAGTAAGTACCTCGTCGATGTCAAAGTGGGGTTTTGAGTCGAGTTCATGAATAGACGATGCCGTGCTGTTCTCTGCCCATTTCGATTCCGTCTCAACAGCCCCAGGGGCCACTGATGATGGCATGAGCGTTGTCGCGCTCATGCATATGATCGATTTTCTGTCCAAAAACCGCCCGCGGCGGACAGCAGTATTCAACATCAACAACGGGGAAGAGGATGGTCTTCATGGTGCGCAGACGTGCGTCATATTTATGCACTGTCTGTCCTCCCCAATTTCTACATGTTGCCTGGACAGATTCCTACGACACCCGTGGTCCAACTTGACATCGATGTTCTTCAACTTCGAGGGTGCAGGTTCCGGCGGGTACGTTCCACAGCTCCCTGTCATTCATCCTAACTTCAACCGCCATTCCTAGTCGACCTTTCCTCTTTCGATCAACCTCGTACGACGTCCTCAAACATTTCCGCTCTGCACCGCATATACACGCCGATGTCCTTTCTCAAGATGCCTGGGACCGAGGCGTCATCCACTCGGATACAGATTACTCCGTCTATGCTGCCCCTCGCACCCGGGATGTTTCCCGCTTTTCAAACGATGATGCGGCTTTGAATGCTACTGACCACGGATATCAAGGTCCCGGAGGTGGCATGCAGGGTGCAGACATCGCCTTCTATCGCTCACGTTCGAGATACCATACCATGGATGATTCGATCCGTGGTATGGGTGATGAGGGCGCGATGAGGTCGCTCTGGGCGTTGATGGAGCTGCTGCGCTTCGTCGGCGACAGCATCCTCAACACCAAGACGGGAGGAAGTTCGAGCGATCAGAGTGAAAGGGCCGTCTATTTCGAATGTCAGTTGCTACTTTGAATTGATCCCTGGATGCCGTCGTCGCTCATGCATACGCGTAGTATTCGGCATTTATCTCATCGCCTTCCGCTTCCAAGCCCTAGTGGTCACGGAGATAGTACTACTCGTTGTGGGTCCTGTCATCATCGCCGGTCTCGGATACCTCCTCCTTCAGCAGTCGGCTACGTCTGCTACGTCACCGACTCGTATCCTATTGCGTTCTAATTTTCAAGGATACGGCCGATTTTGGTTGGCTCTCGTTCTAGGAATTAGCACTCAAGTCGGATTGGTGGTCGGCTTCTTGAAGTTGACTCCCAACGTTCGTAGCCTCACTTTCTAATTGACGCGGCACTGACCTTGCTATTAGGCTGCTCACGGTCATCCGGTGGCCACGTCGCTTTCTGCACTCACTTTGGCCTACTTGTCCCTAGCCATTCCGCTTCAACTCGCCCAGCGTCTCCGTCCCATCACCTCCAACAGGCAACTGTTCGCCATTCTGATGGAGCTCTACGGGTTCACCTGGTTCTTACTTGTCGGCGCCACAATCCTGACTCGACGAATCAACGTAGCGGGCCTATATTGGATAGCTTTTTGGAATGGATCTTTACTGGTGGCGGTGGTACTCGGAATGTCAGAGAGGTTGTGGGGTAACGGTAGAGCGGAACGGTTAATCCCTCATCAAAGGGAGAGCGAAGGCGATCAAGGGACCCAAACTGGCGAGCAGCAAGACACCGAAGTTTCCGAGACCACCCCTTTACTTCGGCCGCATGCTCCCAAAACTAGCTCGCTGGTGCCAGACGAGAAAGGCAAAGATTTTTGGTGGATTTTTCAGTTTATATTCTCCTCGACAGCGCCGGTGTTAAATTTGGCCACTATTTACTCCATCTGGATCAGCGCAATGCCGCAGACAATCCCAGACGGCGGTTCGATTGGCATAGGTATGTGACGCTTGTTACTACGATTCAGGATCTGCGGCTCAATCTCTCCCGGTCAGTGTATGTACCTATCTCGCTACTGTCGTTCCTTATTCTTCTCCCGCTGGCGCCCTTCGTGCACAAAATTCACCGCTTGCTGACCGTCGTCGCCTTTTTCGTTTTCATCGCGTCTACCACCTATGCCTGGCTCGCGCCTCCCTTCACCCCCAACGCGCGTATCAAGGTGTTCTTTGCACAGCAGGTTGATTTGACCAATGTGACCGACGCAGTCTCGCATCCGCAGCTGACGGGTGCCATCACGCAACTAAACGTTATCGAGGGCTACGGCCCGCGGCTCACGGCGACCCTTCCATCATCGTGGTCTAGCATCGACAGTGAGGGCGAGCAATGCATAACGAATAAGTTGCACCGAGGTCTGACGACGTGCGAATGGCCTGTCCCACCGGCGCTCTTACCATCAATCGCAAGCGCTAAAGACGGTGATAAGGGAAGATGGCTCGTTGCGAACGTCACGCGCCTCGGACCTGCCTCGCTCCATGTCGAGATCGAAGGCATCCAGACGCGAGCGTGTTCCATCTCGGTCGACAGTCATGGAATCAGACGCTACCGTGCACGTACGCGCCGGGAAGGTGGCACGACCGAGATTAGTGGGGGAGCTCCCACGACGTGGACCGCCTTTGAGGTACCCGCGGAGAAAGAGATCCATCTGCTGACGCTCTGGGCGCGGGCGTGGGGCTCGAAGTTCGACGTCGAATTCGATGTTGATCCGGATACAGAACAAAAGCAGATAATTGCGGGCCGGGTATCGTGTTTGTGGAATGATGGGCCGGGTGGGGCAGAGATCCCTGCGCTCGAGGAAGCACGCGGGTTCCTGCCCGAGTGGGTTGCTATTTCGAAGGCTGCGGACGGGTTGGTCGAGGCTGCGAGCGGGTTTCTTGTGTGAACAGAAGGAAATTGTGCTGCGGGAAGCAACATCGTATTTATGTATCAGTGTAGCGCAGGGGGGTCATCTGATCAATTTAGCGCCGCGTTCTGGGCGTCTTGAGCGAACTCTCGTTCGTTATGGGAGTTGATATCCCCATCCATATCATGATATTCCCCGCTCTCAGCCACCACCTTCTAAACATCGAGGGTTACCGCCATCACCGCAGCCGCAGCTTCTCACTTGCCCTACTACTTAACACGTTGGCCTTCCCAACTCATTGTCGGTCAAAGGTCACCCATTCCAGTTAGACGCCCTACTCCCTTTCATCCCTACTCCCACCGTCTCCCTACCCCGCCCAAGTTAAAGGATGCCAAAACGCATAAAGACTCCCCCGCCACCGGAAGATGAGCCCCGATACCTCGTCGTGGTACACCCGTACCCGCTCAACGCCAACTTGCTGCTGCATACCGATCGGCGCGCGCTCGCTCTCTGGCTGGCATGCTGTATCGGAAAAGATGCCCTTTATGCGATGTATTATAAGCCGAGTGTGAGTCCATTTGCCTCACCCCCCGTAAACTGTGGCGTGGCATTGGCGGCCCTGCTGATACGACGATACCGTCAGTCCCCAGGAATGGTAATAATCGAGGTTGATCATTATTTTGATCGCTTCGATTCGCTATTGGGAAAGCACCATTGGTCATCGTTTCTCAGAAACCCGACCAAGGAAGATGGGGACAAGGTATCCAAGGTATTTTGGTGTCTCTACAACTCTGGCCGCTTGGTGCAGAAGAATGGTGAGCCGTTCCGTTTAAAGTTGGCACCCGTGGTCGTGCTAATCTGGGAACATTATCAATAGGGTGGAAGCGTGTAGACGTCGAGGAACATTGGTTCCAGGGCTGGACTCCCGACAATAAGTAAGCGGCAACACACCCTCCAGCACAGTTTTCCTCAGAGCTCACGCGCCTGTCACCTACAGTACAATAAAGCATCCATACCCCAAGACGACATATTGCGACGTACCTGCTGAGGCACAAACGGGCGTGCCATTGTGTCGCCCTCTTCCAAAAGACACCTTTACCCCTCCCCCCCCTAAACCGCGGCCGACAGGTATAACAAAAACTTTTACAAAGTGATGCAGTTGATTTGACCCCTGTGTTGTAGTTGGATCGGCAGAATGGATCCTCTCCCGCTCCCGAAGCAGCAATGCTTCCTCTGAAGCTCCGTCATCGTCGAGGAGGCGGAGACAGATTGCTCCGAGCGATAGCGCTTCGGTGATTTCATCGCCGAGCGCCTATGGCGCTCGAGGACCTCCGCCCCAAGCTGCTTATGTATCCCGATGGCTCGATGACATAGACGCCAAGCAACTGCCTTGTATGTATACTTAAAAAATTCAGGGTAGTTATCCCGTCTTATCGCTTTTCTAGGGCCCCGACCGCCATCGACTATTTCTTCCACTTTTACATTATCATCTTCTATCACGTCGAGTTCTGTCGGCAGTCGCACTCCCTCAGCTTTGGGCGCGACCCCCGCCGCGGCAACCCCACCCTCCAGACCCTCGGTTCCCGCACGACCCCCTGGCCTTGACGCGCAGTCGGGTCCTTCGTTTCGCCCATATGAAAGTTTCGACTGGACCGACGAAATTGAAATCGAAGCACAACAGGACGTACCGACGAGCCCCCAATCTGGTTCCACTAGTCGTGCGCCAGGTGGACATACGCCACGCCGCGCTCCGGAACCCAAAGGTGCCGTCGACCCGGACCAAAATTATGAATACGAAGAGGAAGACGTTCCGAAACGCTCGACAGCCGATGCTATGAAGGCCATATTCGACGGTGCTCCAGGGGTCCCAGCCTCTGTCGGGAACAATGCCGGTTTACACGACCTCGAGGAAGAAGAGGAAGACGACTACCTGGCCTGGAATTACCCTCAGGCTGTCCGTCGCGACTGGACCCCTGATGGCGGCGAGGTCGAGGTCGATCCTGAAAATCCGTGGGATGGATATGATGCCCCGCGATGGGAACGTCCGGCCAAAGTCAACATCAAGGGCGGGGAGGAATGGATCTGCCCTGAGCATGGGTCGACCTGCAACCCGGGGATTTGCAAGGCGCGTGCCCGTGTCGAGGCCATGCGACGCAGAGAGAAGGAGATCGAAGAGAGACAAGAGGCGAAGAGGAGGAGGGAGGAGAAGTGGAAGAAGAGGGCGGAGAAGAGAGAAAGAAAGGTCGCTGAGGCCGAAGGTCGTGAGGTCTCGTATGACCCACACCATCTCGCGAGCTATCAATATAGGGGACCTGGTGGGAGCGGCAGCGACAGCTCTCAACTTTCGGGTGCGTTAATGGGGATTGAAAGAACTAACATTCGGCTTGACTAAACTCTCTCACAGATTCGCCCGCTGGCTCCGACAGTCACTCAGCTCCTCCTCCACAAGATGGCGCAGAAGACGCAGAAGGCCGGGCCGAAGAAGGCTCCTTGTGGGACCACGGAGACAATGATCCTCCTAAGGTTAGCCTCCCCAGTAGTGGGTGGTCTGCTTCTGGCTCGAATAGAGTCGAGGGAGATGAAGCGCGCAGCGTCGGAGGTCTCAGAACCGCCAGCAGCACCACCAACCCCCCCAACAGCAATAATCCCGCCACCCGCCAACAATCCGCCCCGGCTGCGCGCTCCGCGGCGGCGAGCACCAGCGCTTTGTCTACCTCCGTCCCGTCAGCAAAGGGCGATGTCACGGTACACAATAGTGCCCAGGCATCTGCGTCAGAGCGCCCCCAGTCAGTGAGGCCTGGTGATGCGCGTGGTCCTGCGAGCGTTCGTCCTGCGGCTGCGTCATCATGGGGCGATGACCCACCTACCACTGCCCAGTCACCTGTACCTGGGCCACGTGAGTCTGTACGGGGCACCCGCGGCACCGCAAGCCCTCCGACCACCACCACCTCTGCAAGGGGTGACTCGGAACCACCTACTAGTTCGCAGTGGCCTGCAGGGCAATCCCACTCAGCATCAAATACGCGCAGCACTGCTAGCGCGTGGTCCGCTACCTCACCTACACGTAGCGACAGATCCACCGGGCCCGATGCAGACGCGGCACCAGCACCCTGGTCTAGGCAGGGGAACGGACGCCAGGACAGAGGCCGATCCGAATCTACAGGCGTTTCATCGTCTACCCTCAGCGACCTTCAATCGACTGGGAGACTAGGAGCCATCGCCACTTCCCATTCATCTGTTTCTTCTGAACCGCGCAGTCCTGGCTTGTCTCATGCCCCCAATTCGATCTTTCTCCCTGTTGACGGAGGATTCCCTACGTATGCTGATACGACCTGGGGAGACCCAATCGCCGCCGCCCAATCAACGTCGGGTCGCAGATCTGGTACTCCCTCTGTCGCATCCAGCGCCGCCGTCGGTGCCGATATAGCTGATGGGCAAGCTGGTGGGGATAATGGACGCGGTAATGCTGAAGCGGGACAGGAACAGGAACAGGATACGGGACAAAATGATAGGAGAGGCAGGGGTCGCCGTGGCAATAGAAGGGGCGGTAGGAGAGGTACCCCGAGGACGACGGCGACAGCGCTAGTGGCCGCTCCAAGCACTGGCCAGGATGTTGCACGTCCCAATGTGCTCGACGTCACGCTCCCCCCTGGAGGACCTGGCGAACAGTGGTGCAACGACAACGTCGAGTGGTGAAGGCTATCGATTCGTTCTGCTGGTCCGCGAATGAGCCAGTCATTTTTTCCAGGTTGCTATGTGAGGGGGTGAATCCTTTGCAGTTGAGAAGTTGGTCAAACTTTGGTCATTTTGTACCATATATAGAAATCTATCCGTGTATTGCTTTAGCGTATGCAGTACTGTAGCTCGATGCGGTTGGCATAAAACGAAAGAATACTAATCGCATAATTCGGGGATTTCAGAACGCGAAGGCGGAGCGTTCGTCCGAGTCGAGTCAGACTTTGAATGTAACCGCCGCGCGACCGCGGAACGAGACGCGATTATCACGGAATCGGCGTCGCGCCGTCCCGCGGACTCGAGTCGGAGCAAACGCGCCTCCCTGCCTTCTCTAAAAGTTGACAGATGACAGTCACGAGAGGAGAGGAGAATTATAGGATGGCCATGGCCATAATATGATATGTGCCTTTTCCATTATTATAAGCGAGATCATACATCTGACTCGGACTGCGACCGCGATATCCTCATTCTTTCGCCCTTGACAAAGCTCTGCCCAATAATACCGAACACCGACCCTCCTGAACAATCTTGCATTTTGAGGAAGAAATTCCATGTCCAAGCGATGAGTCTGGTCACCTTTGCTGCAATCGTCCCGATCAATGGGTCTATAGATGCTTGAAGAACGTGCTGTAACTAAGGTAGTTGCTGCGAAAGTGAGAGTGTCGTCCAAGCGAGAGAGAGAGAGAGAAAGGGGTTGTCCGAGATAAGGCGAAACGAGAGAGATCGGCCGAGATCGCGTGAACAGCTGTTCCACAGACGGTCGCCGAGAGGGGAGAAAGCACGCAAGTGAGTAAAATGGAAAGAAAAGGAGGGAGAAACTCCTCGATTGGAATCGATGCCCTCCTCGACGAGTAGGAGGGCTGTCTTAAGTACATGCTTGCTACTTGTCGGCTATGTCTAAGCCTTATATAGTAGAGGCGACCTCGGGGGTGCATTGAATAAAGAAACTGTAAGCATACATAGGGAAGACTAAAATAAGATAAGAAAGAGAGTGTACGGCTGCCGCGTGGTAACGGCTTGGTATCGGTACTGGAAGTGTTGTCCGAGAGCGCGAGACGGGAGGTGTAAAATAAAAGAGAATATAAAGGAGAGAGGCGGTGAGAGCGGGAAGAGATGTGATTGGGACGCGTATTTCGTTCGTTTTCGTCTTGTGTCGCAGCTTGAAGGGTGGTTTGTTGTTAAAGCACGACTCGGAAACACGAGGCGGTAAGTTACGACGCGAGAACGCGAGCACGTGAGGACGGGCACTCCGGCGCGGAAGTCCGTTCCGTTCCGAGCGTGGCTCCGAGGGGGATCCTTACAGGTCAGTCATGACAGCCGACAGCCATTTGGGCACAAATCAACCAGCGTGACTGATAGCCGTTGATGATTTGGGTTTCCCTCGGCAGCTGCGCTTATCAACATCAAGGTCCCAACTTGCCTTATTCTCTCCCGGCCACAATGTGAACGGTTCTTGTCTATCGCCATCACTAGGCTACTGCGAACAACTTCGCGCCTGGACACTTCGCAGCCGCAGCCGTAGTCACAGTCGCAGGCCCATGTAGTCTTTTTAACCCATTGGCAAACCCTTGTGGACGTGCCACTTCCGTCCCAACCCCTACTTTTACCTTCACCCATCTTTACTCGCCGAAGCTTCAACGTAGAAGATGACGAGACGCCCTATGAAGCTGCCCATGGAGAAGGAAGATTCAACATACTTGACGGTCGTGCATCCGTACCCGCCGAATACAAATTTGCAGCTGCCTACGGATCGACGAACGCTCGCGCTCTGGCTCGCGTGTTGCACGGGAAAGCCTGACGTCCTGCGTGCAATGTTTCACAAGCCAAAGGTGTGCTTGATGACATCCACCCCTTCTATTTTACTAATTTTGCGTCGTTTAGGCTGCAGGAATGGTCATTATAGAGGTGGATCGCGAATTTGAGAGGTTCGATGCCTTGTTGGGGATGCATTCTTGGACCGAGTTTCTCTTGGCGCCGACGGAAGAAGAGGCGGGCAATTCGTCCAAAGTGTTCTACTGTACTTATCACACTGCCGAAGCAGTAAGAGGCGCAGGTGGGTGGGTCGTCGTTCTGATGGAAGTGGTCCTGCTGATCCCATTCATCGCTTCGTCGTCGGTAATCGATAGGATGGAATCGCGTTGAAATCGAGGACCATTGGTTTCAGGGATGGCGTCCCGACAACGAGTAGGTGATAGATTCATTTGACCGCGTCCTTAACTCACGGGCGGCGTGTCACTTAGTCGAATCAAGCATCCGTACCCAAAATCTACATACTGTGACGTGCCCCCAGAATCAAAGACCGGAGCGCCAATGTGCCACCGTCTTCCTCAACCCATTACCCCACAGGAACTACCAGGTACTACCGCGCTTTTATCATGTTTCTTTGTTTAACTTAGAGCCCTCAAAGCTCCTCAAGTCAACGAATTTAAAGAAGATAATGCGCCCAAGCTTTCTACTACCGCAATGGCTATGATGGCTATCTTCGGTACCGCTCCAAGGGCATTGTCTGTCGAGGGCAATGCCACTGGGACACCGCGCGGCGCCACAGCAGGTGCCTCCACATCTGGAGCTATCCCAGTACGCGACCAGTCTCGTGCCGACGGCGAAGCGGCAGTCGAGGACGATCCATGGGACGGATACAATGCGCCCCGACCAGATCCCCCGACAAAAGTGAAGAAGAGACGTGGGGAGGAATGGATTTGTCCTAAGCACGGGCCGATGTGCATCCCGGGGATTTGCACAGTGCGTGCGGGTGTTGACCGTGACGAGCGCTGGCAGAAAGAGCGCGAAGAGAGAGCAGAGAACAAGAGAAAATGGAAGGAGAGGAAGGAGAAGAAGGAGAGGAAGAGGGAGATGGAGCTCGCGAGAGCTGAGGGTGGCGAGCTTCCGCACCGTGACCAGCCCCCGCCTCTCGTGAATGGCCCGAGGGGGCCGAGCAGCAGGTCCGGCACCGATACCGATACCGAGGGTAATGGGGACGACTCACACGATCAAGGTGCGATACTTATTGCAGCAATTGCCCCTATCTAACGCGTACCAGACTCCTCATCAGATTCGTTGCGCTTCCGTACTGAAAGTCCCGACCCTCCGCCGCCTTCTCAACCGCCAGTTAGTCCTGGCCAGGACTCGGAGGAAGAGTGTACACAGACGGTTTTTTCGGCAGAGGGAGAAGGATTTCCTATGTCAGCCGACATGGGCCGAGAACACCCGATCGCTCAAGTACAGTCATCCTCCGCACAGGCCCGCGACATCGGCGCCACTGGCCTTGGCAACGGCGATGGCGATGAGATTGAGATTGAGACGGAAATCCAGGAGAAACGCATCCTGGAAAGGAACAAAGAGAAGGGCAAGGACAAGACGGAAATTGCGCTGAATGGCCACGGGCCAGATTTTGAAACAGTTCTTGTGCCCGAAGTGCCTGGCGACATTGGACGGTCGTGGTGCGACTCTAACGTTGCGTGGTGATCGTATCGAGCTGCCAGCTCCTTCAGACGTAGAAGCTAATATGTTTTATCTCCAGCTTGTGTGTACAACCTACAGTAGTAATGCAGCGTAGGTCATGCTATAGTAAACAGTGTTAGTGTGAACCGCGAGGCACGCGGGTGAATTCGGGAGCAAGAAGGTGGGCGCTATAGCATGCAACACGTGTATGAGTCGTGTAGGCAGCCAAAGGAGGGAAATCAAAGGAACGGCCAGCTCGGGAAGGGCAGTGGCGAAGGTTTTGAGCAAAAGCTCCACATGTAAGTTATTGAGGCAGTGGCGTAACTGATGGTGGTATGAGAAACGGGAAATTTACTGCGCGGCGGTTGCTGCGTGTTACAAAGCTTTGCGATAGGGTATGAAGGCCATGTGTGATTAGTGAGAAAAACGATAGAATACAGCATGCGTGCATAGTAAAACGTGCGTTACCAAGCCTCAACCCAGATACCTCCATATCAGATAGAAACAGAAGAATGTGAACACGGCGCCGGCCCAGAAGATGTACATGTCCTGCGTACTATACGACGGATCAACCATTGATCCAACGCAGAATTGGTGGGACAGAGATTTAGGCGAGGGTGCTTACCTTCTCCGATCAATCCAACCAATAACGTCGCGACTGAGTCCAAGCGTATTGGCGGCATCACGCAGCCGACGCTGCGTGCCTTTGAGCATGGTGCGCTGGTCTACGAGGTTATCGAGCACTTCGCGACCCTGGGCGAGAAAGTCGTCCAGCCGCGCCTCGGCGCCTTGTAGGAAACTATGTTCGTGGAGTGCGTAATCCTCCCTACTAGCGCTCAGCATCCCGTCACGGAAGGGATTTTCCGGCGCCTCGGTCGTCGTTGTGCCTTCTGGAGAAGTAGATGAGGCGAAGCGTCGGCGGGCATCGGCGGTAAGGGGCGTGCTGGTGCTCGTGGAGAAGAGCTCTGTGCGTTGTGCTGTGGCGCGCTGCAGTGTAAAAAATAGGTTATTGGTGAGGGAGCTGAGCTGGGTTCTCACTCACCTCTTCCTTGATCCGCTCAAACTCTTTCCGAAATTCGGCATAGTCACTCTTGAACTTTTGCACTCGTCTGTCGAAATGGTTAATATTCGACAAGGACGGGGAATTCAACGAGTATTGCTTTTTTTTTTCAAACGAGGAACGGCACGTACGAGGTTGCCTTTTCTTGTTTTGCCTTTATAATTTCCCTCCGTGCCATAGAGTCATAGTCATCGATCGTGCGGCTCATTCCTGCGAGCGAAGCAGATATCTGCCCTGGCCGGATACAGTGTGCCTGAGTGAGCTGTGACGAGGTCGCTACGTGTAAGGGGTGGAGAGAGACCTAGCAATGAGGCAGAAGTATCGCCGCCACGCATACGCTCGAGGTCTGCTTGTATAGAGCTTGACTGCCGTACACCGAGTGTGTAGAGTGAGTTCATCGTCCGTGATTGTGTGTGTGTGTGTGCACCATCCGTGAACCGTGCGGCCGTTGTATCACGTGGTCTGTGAGAAAGGTGGCGTCGGGGACCTGGCCTGGCAGTACACAGGCACTCTGGCACCCGTACAGCATCCTGACACGCTTCAATTTTTGTGAAAAATATCCAGTGATTGCCTCGGTGTCGGGTTGCCTCCAATCCGATGATGAAATCAAGCTGCGCGCCCACACGGACCTCGAGACGTAAAAACGGTCCACTCCCTCTCCCTATTATACATTTAACACAGCGCCCGACCCATCGTACTTAAATATAGCCCGGATCTGGTGTAGCTTGCGGCATTTATTCCCTTCGCATCTTCTCCCTGTTCCTATTGGTAACACACACTGGCATCGAGGCAACTACTGGTACGTCGTCATGGAAGACTGCTTCTGGTCTGCTGATACGATAGAACCCTCCCCTCCCAGCACTGGTTCCCAAAGCCTACCCTTTATCTCTGCTTGACACGTATGCATCCAGCCCTCAAATTTAATCCCGTCAGCTAGAGAGCAATCCCATCTACACAATAGCCCTCCCTTGCCTTCCACCAGTTTTTTAAAGTACCTAAAAAAGGTACGAACAATTGCCTCGTTCTTGCCATATGCAAACGCGTACTTTGGGGCTCATCATTGACAGATATGGCTCGTCCTTTACTGCTGCCGCTCGAATTGATAGACATGATCTTCGGTTGGGCCAGGCTCGAGCCTCGGAAAGGAACCGCAGACCTTGGAACGCTTACAGCGAGCTGCCTCGTGTGCAAAGCATGGCAAGTCCCCGCTCAGGCACTATTGTTTCGCGATATTCCCATCTCCCTCTGCCACCGCAGGCGTTCTCTTCTAATTCAATCTCTTTCTGATCGCCCTGATCTCGGTCGGCATATCCGGTCGTTTGGGATGGAGATTACCAACTCCCCAGTCTCATGGGGCCGCGACTCTGTACCAAAAGCATGCTCAAAGCGATATCGCCGCATGATATCCGAGCTCATTCGCATTCTCACACGTGCCCCCAACCTCACTCGCCTGATTATTGACATCGATGGCGAATTCGACGATGCCCACGTCTCAGACCTTTTGTCCGTCGACCTTCGCCACCTCGAAATATTAAATTGGGAAGGCCGCCCAACCTCTTCCGCATTATATTTGCTATTGGCCTTATGGCCATCCATCCGCCATCTCCGTATCGACAACCTCTATCTTGATCCTCTGCCCGAGGACCGTCATCCCCTTTCGTTCCGCAGCCTTTGTATGCGTGACGACCTCTCTGAGGGCTTCATGAGGTGGCTGCTTCCCAAAGAAGGCGACGATGAGCCTCTCCGCGAATTACATATCGAGAGCAGCCTTTCCTACCGCGCGCTGAAGGATGTCCAACCGCACGCATACACCTTGCACGTGTTGACCGTAGACCGGATCCCACCAAAGAGTTTCTTGGACGCGTTGATAGTCCTGAAGGAACTCACCTTCTGCGAGTTGCCTTCATCGCCCTTTGACCTCCCTCGCAGCTTGCTGCAGGTGATGTACCACGCCAAGGACCAACAACGGCATCATCCGGCGAACGCGGATGGTCACCATACTGCGACGCGGGCAGAAGAAGGGGACGAACCTAAAAGCGTGGATGAAGCAAGATTTCTAATCAAGGCCTTGAAGGACCTCCCACACTTGTCCTCCTTCAGTGCGACGCGCCAGACGCCGGCAAAGGTCCTGGATTCTCTGCAGAAGTTTTGTCGCGAGGCGGGTGTCGATTTCTTTGTCTGCGACAGCACGGCTGTGTATTCGGTGAGCTTCTTCGCTTGGACATTACTTTGTATAAATTTTTTTGACTTGTTTTACGAAGCACTGGCGCAGTCTTATATGACCGGATTTGAGTTGGTTCTCCCCTAGTGGGATTCTGCGGGAGACACCCCCTTAGCCATCCTGACTGTCACTCATCCGTACCGTTCTAGTCGCACTTGTTTTACCCTTGTTCAAGTTATTAATCAGCTTGGAGTAGACTTCTCTAGACAACGTTCGAAAAAGAGCGTATAGTTCCAGAAATGGAAAGCGTGATGCCTGATTAGGAAATCAATGTGGGCATATACAAGGGTCGACCACAGATACCTTGTCCTCTCCGCCTTGAACACCCTTGCAACCTTGTTCCTCGTAGCCGACATCACCGATGTTCACTTTCCCTGCGAAGTCGGTTGGCCCAGGTTCTGGTTGTCTGTTTACCCCTCGCCACCGAAACATGATATAAACCGTTAGTGCGTTTCGATGTCCTTCCCTGAGAGAGAACTTTCGTGCACCTCTTTTGTCCGTCTGCTCCTTTGATCATCGCATTTCCGAATGCCTCGCTACTCCACAAAGAAGATAGAGATCGAGCAATGCGAGCCCGACAGAGTCTTCTTGGACGACGTTAACAAACTCGTGTCCTTCGTCAATGCGCACAACAACACCCTTTCAGAGTACGTCAAGGTCACACGGATGTACCTCTTCGGCACGCCCATCCGTAGAACGGGTGCTGCATGCCTCCACGCGACACCAGGGTACGTGCCGTTTCACGCAGTTCACAAGCCAGCGAAGTGGCGCGCATAATCGCCCAAGCCGTTCTTATTCATCGATTTTGTTCACTATTGAAAGCACAGATGTATCCGATTGAAATTGTATTCTAGCAAGCAGGAGGAATTCTATGGAAGCCAGGAGTCAGTCGTCGATGATGTAGTCGATTTTCCTCTTGGACGGAATGGAGACCTCGATTTTGAACGCGTCAAGCTGTGGTGGGGTATTAAGATGTGTGCGGTACGTGATATTGAAGCCAAAAACGCTCACTCATGTTTTTGCTCTCCTTGTCGTGGAACAACGTTGATTGACGATGACATGGACGAACAAACACCTTGACTGTTTGTTATGTTGCCCCTCCCCATCACTGAAGGCGCTAGAACCATACAACTGGAAAGTGTTCCAGCAAGGCGACCCTAACAAGATCTCGGGAATAGCCATCCACAACCTCACAGCAGGAAGACAAAATGCGATGGATCTAATATGTAAATATTGCTTCTCTGCTTTCCTTCACGCGCTTGACGGAATGTTGACCATCACCAACTTGAAATACACAGACGTACCAACAGAGACCGACGAATACAGACGCAAAGAACAAGGCGGCTGGATACGCGAACTGAAATGGCATCGCCGCATGTTCGTGTACGACCCCGCGTGGTACTTCAACCGCCTCGTCATACTCTGCGCCCTCTTCTGGCTCCTCTCCCTCATTCCCGGCGCGTTTGCCACCCTCAGCTCTACCTTCATCGCCCTCAAGTCCGCAGCTATCTCCCTCCTTTTCATGTTTTCCGTCGCGGCGCGATGGATGCGCAAGGTCGAGTTCACGCTCGATCCTCGGATGACCGAGGCAATCCTCCGGTCGCTCATGTAGTCGGGCGCTACTCGCACGAGACCTTTTGGATCTAGATCTGCACTGTATGTTGTCTTATCCGTCAGGCGCCCGACAATATCTAACTTCTTTCAATGCGTAGCCGCGTTTTTTCTCGTTCTGTACAGTACTGTAGTGGTTTTCCTTTCCTTCTTGTTATCTTGCGTGCTGCGCTATGCCCATCCTCTCTACGTATGCCTACTGGTATCCACTCAACTCCTATGCCCCATATGCTCTCCTCTGCCTCTGCGTCTTCCCACCCCATGTGTTTCTCTACTTTTGTATGATTTGATATCCGCATTGCCGCTTCAAAATGGCTTTTCCGTCGCCAAAACTTGTAGATGAAATATAAATCCACACACCCATACAGCCAAAAAGCAAACAGTAAAAAATCAAAATCAGAACTTTGACGAACGACGTAGAAGTTCAAAGGCTGCGTGAGAAAATGGAACGGCAATTACCGGTCTATTGATGAGACGAGAGAGATACAAAAATTACGACCAACACAATGGCCATCCCAAATGACCTCGATGAAGGTATTGATTTCTCAGATATCGAGAAAAAGTGCGTACTGCAACCATTATCACAACCGGATGATCGTTTAATATGTTTCGTACAGGTACCAAGTCCGCCTCGAAGACGGTTTTGATAACATCCTAGTCGTAGATGGTGTCCCCGTCATCGACAAGTCAAAACTTGAGAAACTTTTGACAAAAATCGCGAAAGAGTTTACACGGAAAGGTGCCGCAATAAAGCCCGATGATATCTCTGTGCCGTGGAACGACAAGACCGGAAAAAGCCAAGGGTAAGTCGCAACCCACATCTCCGTCGTATTTTGTCAAGTCGAGCCCGCATAGATATGCCTTTATTGAATTCCGAAATGCCGACACGGCCACTCACGCCTTCAGCGAGATGAACGGTCATCCGTTTGACGCAAAGCATACCTTTTCCGTCAACCGTTTTACTGACATCGAGAAGTTTGCCGATATGGACGAGACATATGTCGAACCACAACGGGAGGAGTATCATGCAAAGGTGCGTCTCTCATTCTGTCTCGTAACTTTGGCAGCAGAAATGATGTGCCACAGGAGCACCTCCGCGCTTGGCTGGCTGATAGCCTTGGTCGTGATCAATATGTAACATATCGCGGAGATGAAGTCTCAATACGCTGGCATGGGCGACCTTCACAATGCGAAGTTGCCTACGAGGATCATGTACGCATCCCTCTATTTGTCTTGATCTCCCACTCAAACACTGTCGAACGTAGCAAAACCTACGAACAGAATTATACGTCTCGTGGTCACCACTTGGCACATACATCGCCACCCTCCACCGACAAGGCGTCAGATTATATGGCGGCCCCTCCTTCCAGCTACAAGCTCGTTTCTTCCACCCTCTCGTCCGTCTCATCGACTTCTCGCCTTGTGAGCAATACCTCGTAACGTGGTCCCATGAACCCATCGTCGTGACGGCGGAGGACATGCCACAAGGCCCTCGATTTTTCTCTGCAGAGGACGAGGGCAACAACATTGCCGTCTGGGACATCAAAACTGGCCACCTGCTGCGCACTTTTCCCTCTATCCTCCCTGAGGGTGAGGGCTCGAGGAAGCAAATGGCTTGGCCTGCCCTCAAGTGGAGCGCAGACGACATGTATGCCGCCCGCCTGACACCGGGACAGCTAATCAGTGTCTACGAGTTGCCGGGCATGGGCTTGCAGGGCAGGAAGAGTCTGAAAATCGAAGGTGTCACCGATTTTGAATGGTGTCCGCACGGAGACGGAGATCATGAGGATGCTGCAAAGGCACCAAAAAAGCCTACGGAAAACATGCTTGTGTATTGGACGCCGGAGGTCGCCAATCAACCAGCTCGCGTTACGCTGATCAATTTCCCTACTCGAACGGTTCTTTGCCAGAAAAATCTGTTCAATGTTTCAGAGGTGGGATTGTACAGATCCGCCTTACGGTTGGTCCATGGTAGCTGATTTGCGTTTTCTTTCAGTGTCGGTTGTATTGGCAGAATCGGGGCGACTTCCTCTGTGTCCGGGTTGACCGCCACACCAAGACTAAAAAATCTATGTTTTGCAACCTCGAGATATTCCGCGTGCGCGAAAAGGACTTCCCTGTAGAAGTTGTCGAGCTCAAAGGTATAATTACGCGCCTGTTTTGCTGCTATTCTCTTTTGACACGGCGCATAGATACTGTCACGGACTTCTCGTGGGAACCAAAAGGCGAACGCTTCGCCATCGTTTCGAGTAGTGATACCAATCTGGGCAATTCCGGAGCGGGAGTTACCATCAAGACAGATGTCAGTTTCTATCAACTTGATCACAGCAAGAACGACTTTAGGCTTCTCCGTGCGTCCATGAAAGTTGTTGCCGTCGAACTCAAACACCTAACTTTGCTGTCATAGGGACGCTTGCGGGCCGCACGACAAACACCATCCGATGGTCACCGCGCGGACGTCACGTCGTGCTCGCGACCGTGGGGTCGACGTCGAAGTCCGAGCTGGAGTTCTGGGACCTCGATTTCAATTTCGACGACATGGTCAAGAAAGACGCATCCAAGGACGAGTGGGCCGCTGGCATCCAACAGCTTGGCGTGGCGGACCATTACGGCGTTACCGATGTCGAGTGGGACCCGAGTGGACGATATCTCGCCACCGCCGCGAGTGCGTGGACACATACGGTACAGTACCCACCCGTCATGTACTTGTGTACTTTCTGCATTGCGTACTTACAACTGCATCGCACTGCACCGCAGATCGAGAATGGGTATGCGATCTGGGATTTCCGGGGCCAGGAGATCGAGAAGCGGCTCCTGGACCGATTCAAGCAGTTCCTGTGGCGCCCACGAGCGCCGTCGTTGCTGACAAATAAACAGAAGCAAAAGATACGGAAGAACCTGCGAGAGTACTCGCGCGCGTTCGAGGAGGCGGATGCGGCGGAGGAGACGACAGTGAGCGCGGAACTTGTGGCGCAGCGGAAGCGTGCAGTGGATGAGTGGAATGCGTGGCGCGTGCGTGTTGCTGAGGAAGTGGCTGAGGCGCGTCGGGCGCGGGGGAAGCGCGGAGAGGCGTCTGGGCGGAAGCGAGAGGAGGAAGATAAGGAGGAGATTGAGGTATGGATTGACGAGCTCATCGAGCATATTGAAGAAGTCGTCGAGTAAATGTATCTCCGGTATTGTTGTCAGCGATTTCCACCCTACTATCTCGCTCCGATGAAGAGTAGCACACCCGCGGCACCAATTGCCCCACACACGACTGAGAACACAGAAACCCTACACTACCAGTATTTCATTTCCTTCCACTCTGACGTTCTTTATATGTTTAATATGCTGACAAGGTCTTCAAACAAACTGTGATTGACCTGAATGGTGAGACACTGGGCATTTGTATTCGGCTCCGAACCTCCGCGGCCGTTACCTTTCGTCGAAGGTGGATATGACCGCTCAGCGTTCCGATGACACGTTGATTAGCGCACCAATTGGAAGTCAGTGTCCAAGGTCTACGTCCGTCTGGCCCAATTTTAACTGGACGCGCAAGTGGGTCGTGCATTCTTCACTCGCCACGTACAGAAAAGAGGACGGGCACGCTTTATCTAGGGGCCGAAGGGTCCCGTATATGACAGAAGCTTGATTAAGATACATCACGGAAGGGAAGGGCACATTGCGATTCTTGATGTCAAGAGGGTTAGCTTGCTATGGATCACCCAAAGTTGATTGGTTTAGTTGGTAGATGCCATCTGAGAGGAGCCCAACTTATACCTGCGCCTTTAGTCCGAGGTGTTCATGGCCTGACTGATGTTTTTGCGGCCATATGCTCTTGACACGCAACAATCGCGTGACGTGGGTTCCATTGATGCTGAGCCCGCCCGTATCATCGTCAAAGCCGTTTTGAGAGTTCACCAGAGGACGCCGATTTTGATCCTCGGTGGACTGTCCTTTATACGGGCCTAAGTTCGATTGCTCCCGAGAGTAGCTGGCGGTACACTGGAGCCATTGGTCAGTGGATAACCGTGCAGTGTGGACGAGCGAGATGGTTATATACAGTATTCCTCGGGCTACGGACCTCAATCACCGAAGTAACAGAAACACCGTCAACTGTCGCTACCTCGATCATTCACGAGGGATGTGGTATGGAATGTGATGACCTTCGTTAGTTCCATACAGCGCAACGAGTCATGATCATGTATTGGTTGAGATGTGAGTTACAAAAGGTCTCTCAGTGCTAGCCCACTTTAAAATTCGGCACAGCGCCACACTGATGGCCAGCGAGGAGTTTAGGGGTTGGCACGTGGTGGATGATTCGCGTGTGAACGCCCTCGAAGATCATTATCGCCAACTCGGAGACGTTCCGGTTGAAAATTACGCAGCGAACTGACGGCATCTCCGTGCAATGGGGTGTTTCAGTATATACGCCCGAGCGGATTTTCCGACGAGGGAGCGAAGGAAGGGCGGGGGAGTGTGTTGTTATTTGTGGCGGGAGAATGTTATTACTCGATTAGTCTCACTCTCACTCTTTTGTTCGTTTTTAGTTGTGAGGCGCTCGCATTTTGGTTGTTGCAAGCCTTTTTAAAAGCCTTTCAGCTTTATCTATCTATAAAGTACACCGCACTCTCTCTTTTTTGTTTTCGTGCGTGTCCTTTTTTCTCTTCTATTTATCCATCTACCAACTCGTCCACGCTCTTTTCTTTTCCCCACCCTCTCGACCCTACCCTATACCCTCCTCCTCTGACTTTTTCTCTTTTTTTTTTTTTTTTTTCGTCACTCCCCTCCTCTCTTTCGCCCTCCTCTACCCCGCCATTTCCTTTTATCCATGGACGACACACAGACCGCTTTTGCAACTCAGTATCCTCCTTACGGTTTTGATCTTGACATGATGAAGGTTCGCATTTTCCCTCAAAATTTTTTTTCGGGAGGGATATCACTGACCTCTACTCGCAGCGCCCAATGGATACTGTTGGTGGTCCCGACGCCAAAAAGGCCCGCTGGTCTCCCAACTCGTTTGGCGCACCCACCGCTAACGGTCTCGTCACACCTACTTCCCGTGATGCCTTTGCAAATTACGGCTATGGCTCGCAGGCAAGCATCCCCCAAGGTTTTCCGAATAGTTCTCCCCCTTCAGCCTTTACAGGCGCTCTTTATTCCACCTCCATCAATACGCCAAATGCGACGATGTCCGGACAGATCAGCCCCAGCAGTGCAAATGCTTTTGCTCAGCAGCAACATCAGGCCCAGCAGCAACAGCAACAGCAGCAACAACACGCCCAGCAGCAGCAACAACAACAGCAACAACAGCAACAGCAGCTGAACGGCAGTGCTGGCTATGGCTTTGGCGGTTATGGTGTGCTCGGAATGGGCCTTCCTAGCGTCGGCATGCTCGGTGGATTCCCGTATGGCAACCAGGTTGCCAGCTTTGGTGGGGTATGCGCCTATTGTTTCATCTAATCCTTAAGGAATGGTAACAACAATAAACAATAATACAGGCTTTCAATCCCCCGCGCACCCCCTCGCTTGGCCTCGCATCACCCGGCAACAATTATTCAGGTGCAGCTCTTTCCGCAGCCCTCACTGCCTCCAACAACGCGACTGGGCGCACCGTTTACGTTGGCAACCTGCCTGCCACTGCGTCCGTCGACGAGCTTCTTAATCTCGTCCACTTCGGTCCACTGGAGTCAATACGCGTCCTCCCCGAAAAGTCGTGCGTTTTCCTCTCTTTCCTTGAGGGCGCCACTGCTGCGGCATTTCATGCCGACGCGACCATCAAAAAGCTCTCCCTCCATGGCCAGGAGCTCAAAATCGGATGGGGTAAGCCGTCACCCGTGCCAAGCCAGGTCGCGCTGGCCATCAGCCAGAGCAACGCCAGCCGCAATGTCTATCTCGGTGGGCTAGATGATGGCACCACCGAGGAGCAGCTCCGTGACGACCTTAGTCGCTTTGGCCTTATCGACCAGGTCAAAATTGTCCGTGACAAGAATATCGGGTTTGTTCACTTTTTGAGCATCTCTATCGCCACAAAGGTACGTACGGTTCCTCCGTTTATACTTGTCTCTGTCACATGCATTAATGTATTTTTCTCTTCAAGGTTGTAAACACGCTCCCCACAGAACCCGCATGGGCCGGAAAGCGGGTCAACTATGGGAAAGACCGTTGCGCGTACATCCCCAAGTCGCAGCAAGCCGCCGCACAAGCCGCCCAGGCTGTCGCGGCTCAATCCCTTGTCGCACAGTCTGCTGCGGCGTCTCTCAGCCCCGTTAACACCAGTGTTGGTGGCTTCGGGGCGTTCGGCCCTTACTCGCCCTTCGCAACGGAGGGGTTCGGTGTCCCCGGGACACCGAACAGGACCGTGTACCTCGGAAACATTCATCCGGAGACAACAACGGAGGATTTGTGCAACGCGATTCGCGGTGGTGTGTTGCAGAGCATACGGTACATGCAGGACAAGCATATAGCCGTACGTGCCTTTATAAACCACTCGTGCATCAGGCAGTTGAATTAAACGCATATGTGCCAGTTCGTGACGTTCATAGACCCGGCAGCAGCGCTCACTTTCTTCCATGCGGCTTCATACCAAGGTCTGACGCTGAACAATCGGCGAATCAAACTTGGTTGGGGCAAAAACGCTGGCCCACTCCAGCCCGCTCTCGCCTTGGCCGTGCACGCGGGCGCGACGCGTAACGTGTATATTGGCAACATTGAAGACTTTGAGACGTTTTCCGAGGACAGGTTAAAGCGCGATTTTGGCGAGTACGGCGATATCGAGCTCGTCAATTTCCTCAAAGAAAAGAACTGCGGGTTTGTCAACTTTACCAACGTCAGCAATGCCATAAAGGCCATCGAGGGTGTCAAGAATAAGCCCGACTATGCGAACCTTAGGATCGCTCATGGAAAAGACCGTTGTGCAAACCCTCCGAGATCGGGTCCACAAGGCGGCGGCGCTATGCGACGCTCGGCATCGGGTAACGGTCACATCCCCACCGGGCCCGTGCCATCGGACGACCAGGAACTCTTCCAGGTCCCAATGGATGGCACGAGTGCTGGCATCGGCGAGATCGACCACGCTGGTCAGGTCATCTCCGAACTGGTTGTTGAGCAGCCCTTGGAGGTCTGAGGCATCTGTGGGGCGTCGTTTGTGTCCACACCCGGTCTTTTCCGAAGATACCCCGTCTGTTTACCTCTGAACTGTTCGTCTGTCTGTCTTTCCTGGACTGAAATCGCATATACACACCACACACATAACGCACACACAACTGCCTTGGAGTGGACCAGTGGACGGCGTTATATGGAGGGCGGCACCGCCTGCTTTGTCTTATTCTCTTTGCTTGTTTCCGTTTACTTGAAAGGAGAGAGAGAGGGGGGCAGTGTTTAGCTCGTTCTCCATCCTCTATCGAATATCGTTATTCCCCTTCCCCTTCGCCGTCGTCTGTGTTTTACCTTTTTTTTTTTTTTTTTTTCGAAAAATTTGTGTCGGATTGTGTTCTGTTCTTCCTATGCGTTGCGCCACCACATATGCCCTCCTCTTTTTTCTTTTCTTTTTTTATAATCTTTCCTTCGCTTCGCTTCGCCTCTCGATTCACTCATTGCTCCCCGCAAGGAGACCCCCGCCCGCTCGTAGTCCCGTATCCATATCGTACCGTATCGTACTATATTACAATACGTATCCTCTTCTCCATCTAACAGACTGACTAACCAACCTTCTCTTCGTAACCTTGATGGTCGGTACAGTACAATGTATAAATCGATCGGAAAGCGGCACGTAGTACTGTAAAGAAGGCACACAAACAACGTCCGCGGTCATCGCTGGTGATGTATACGAAATAACGTTCGATAGTCACCATCGATCAATATCTCTCATTAACCACGACGACTGTTTACTGGAGTAGTTAGTGTGGCACAGAACCGGAATGTGTGTGATTGATCGACTTTAATTGAACGCGGATGCACCGTCCACGCGCACCGAGAAGTAATACATCCCCGGAAGGTGCAGAATAAGAATTACTCGTGCGCCGAAGGAAAGCGAAAGAAACAATGGCAGTGTGTGGCCCAAATTATAGGACTGTACATAACTAGCATGACTGGTTGGCTTGTCCTGTGATGTATCGAAGGAGGCGCGGCGATGGCCTATCTTTGCGAGTCGCAACACGCAACACGGTTCGTTGGCGCGCCCGCGCAGCACCCTCGGCCCACATCCCGCGCCAACCGGGATGGCCGCCGCATGACCCTGTCGGCTCAAAAGGCATGTCGATTTTGCAAAGCGGAATATCGTGAAGCGCGTCCGAGTCTTTGTGTGGCCATGCTCATTCGAGCGAGAGCATCCGCGTAATTTGGGCCACTGCCCGTCCAAGTCGCCGCGGCCAACGGGGCGTGATCACGTCATCAGGGAATCCTTGCGGATTCTGCGGGATTGAATGCATGAAGCTAGCTTTGGATTGGATGAGACGCACAGGGCAAAGAACACCGCTTTGATCTGAGGATAATCGTTGAAATGACGTAGAGCAGCACTGTGATGATGACCATCATGACGCCGGGTGAGGATTATCAGGACTTGGTGATTACGAATTGGAATTGCATGGTCCTCTGAGAGACATGGACATGCCAGGGAAGATGGTGAGCCGCCCTCCAAAGACTCGACTTGAAATGAGGCCCGAGCCCAAGCCCCTGACAGGCGTTGATCGAATAAGGCTCTGATCCTACCGTTTGGACGATCTGCGTCAAAGGGGGAAAACGCTTCTAATTTCATCAGGCATGGTAAGAAGGAGAGATCGCATCGCAAAAGCGCTTCTTTGGTCGCTCCGGATCCAGACGAGGGAATAACACATGCATCCCATCGAATTGAACCCCACGCCTGCAGATCGTGCACCCCGTCTTGGAATAGTCATACCCTCTTTCCGACTCGGAACTCAAGTGACATAGCGTGTCGTATCCAGGAAGCGCTTGCTTCGTCGTTCTGGCTTGCTCTGGAGAAGCAGATCATCAGATCGACAAATGGTTATCAAAATAGTCATGCGGGATCTTGATATAGATCATCAAGGCGCCGCACATCATCGTGACCTTCACACTAGGTGAACAAGTAGTGCGGAGAATCCAAAGTCACTGGTTCAATGTTTTTCTCGCCGAGTCGGCAGGCCCAGAAGCCACTTCACAAGGTCATTACTTTGCGGATGGCGCGGACTTTGGTACACTCTTAAGCTTGACGGCGGATTCGAGTCGTAAGTCTAAAACCCTCGTTCACTATATAGTTTGGTCCGTGCGCGGACGTCTGCGAGCATACTGGCGAGGTGGCAGCCGTAGTGACATATGCAATGAGGCTCGCGAGGACGCATGAGAGGGTTAAAGTAAATGGACGCCTTGGAATCCGGCGTCTAGGGACTTGGCTCGGCCGTATCCGAAACTGGCTTCGTTGAGTGCGTGCACGACTCAAACTCTTACCCCATCATAGACCCGCCGTTCGCGATGTTGACTCTGAACCAGTCTCTCTTCTTCTCATCAAAAAGTGCTCATGTGAAGCGAAACCAGTGTAGCCAAGCAACTTGAAGTCGCTGACTTGACTTGGACACTCAAAACGGCCTCTGTCGATGACGTCAATCGATTCTGACTAGTCTGCTTCCTTGGCCTATTGGTGCTGGGCCGACCTGACTGATGCGCTTTTCTCGTATTCCTGATCGTCTTGAGCTCGCAATCGAACCTTCTCTGCCGCTATGGGACTGGCTCCTCTCCTGCAGCTTCCAAAATCGTGAGTAGGAATGCGAACGTCCAAAGTGAATAAAGAGAGAGCGTCGAAGGTTCAACTTGTCGTAGCCAGTCGAGCTCCCATTTCCGTTCATTACTAGTCCAACTGTCCCGCAATGCTCTGGCGCATTTCTGCTCTCCCTGCCTCCGTCGCTGTCCTTCTGGCCATCCGCGCCGCCGCGACTCCTGCTGGTTCGCCTCCTTACTGTCCTGAGGAATCCAAGTCGCTCGAGTACAACAAACCCTACCATGCCGCACCGCACCCCCCCAAGCAGTACTCGGAAGTGAAGTACAAACCCGAGGAGAGGCCTTACCCCCCGCCGCCGTCCCCAAGGCCCTACGCTGAGAAGTATATGCCAGCGAAGCCCTACGTGCCGAAGGTTTACTTGGAGAAGCCCAAGACTGAGGAGAAGTATAACTCGTCTGCGTCCCCTTCGAAGGTCTACCCGGAGAAGACCAAGACTGAGGAGAAGTCTTACCCGTCTGCGACTTCTTACCCGGAGAAGCCCTACAAGCCTGAGGAGAAACCCTACAAGGCGGAGGAGAAGCCTTACAAGCCTGAGGAGAAACCCTACAAGGCGGAGGAGAAGCCCTACAAGCCTGAGGAGAAGCCCTACAAGCCTGAGGAGAAGCCCTACAAGCCTGAGGAGAAGCCCTACAAGCCTGAGGAGAAACCCTACAAGGCGGAGGAGAAGCCCTACAAGCCTGAGGAGAAGCCCTACAAGGCGGAGGAGAAGCCTTACAAGCCTGAGGAGAAACCCTACAAGGCAGAGGAGAAGCTCTATAAGCCTGAGGAGAAGCCCTACAAGGTGGAGGAGAAGCCTTACAAGCCTGAGGAGAAGCCCTACAAGGCGGAGGAGAAGCCCTACAAGGCGGAGGAGAAGCCCTACAAGGCGGAGGAGAAGCCTTACAAGCCTGAGGAGAAACCCTACAAGGCGGAGGAGAAGCCCTACAAGCCTGAGGAGAAACCCTACAAGGCGGAGGAGAAGTCCTACAAGCCTGAGGAGAAGCCTTACAAGCCTGAGGAGAAGCCCTACAAGGCGGAGGAGAAGTCCTACAAGCCTGAGGAGAAACCCTACAAGGCGGAGGAGAAGCCCTACAAGCCTGAGGAGAAGCCCTACAAGGCGGAGGAGAAGCCCTACAAGCCTGAGGAGAAACCCTACAAGGCGGAGGAGAAGCCTTACAAGCCTGAGGAGAAGCCCTACAAGGCGGAGGAGAAGAAGCCCGAGGACAAGTCGTACAAGCCGGAGGAGAAAAAGCCGGAGGACAAGTCGTATAAGCCGGAGGACAAATCGTACAAGCCGGAGGAGAAGAAGCCGGAGGACAAGTCTTACAAGGCGGAGGATAAGTCTTACAAGGTGGAGGACAAGTCTTACAAGGCAGAGGACAAGTCTTACAAGCCGGAGGACAACTCCTACGATTCCTACAAGGTGGAGGACAAGTCTTACAAGGCGGAGGACAAGTCTTACAAGATGGAGGAGAAGCCCTACAAGCCTTACCGTGAGTCTCTTTTAACCCTTCCTGGCATTTCTGACTCAATATGTTGCTAGTGTAACTGTCTAGGGGCTTGGTGTTCGCTTTTGACCTCTGCCCTTTATGATAGCATGGTACGATGAGGCAGAATGTGCTCCGCGACCGGGACATTTCATTCTTTATACTGTCACTCTTTTGTACACCCACATCACTATACCCAACTATGCCAGCAAGCGTTTAATTGTAATTGGTCTGCTTTCAGAGGTAGCCACGCATGGCGTGTCAAGCTCAACCTTTCATCTGCTAGTCCGAATCTACCATTTCGCTAAGTTGTTGAGTAAATATGTTAAGAGAAGCCCCGCGAGTCTGCGACTAAAGTCATGCACGGTGGGGCTGAATGGGAATAGAGACAACTTTAGCAGGATTCTTCTGGCGAATTTGGTCTGTGCTGCGGCTCGTGCTCACTGCTCATGCACACACTGACAGGGCCAACGCACCATTGCCACTGGCACTGCCATTGCATCCCGTTCAACTTTATTTCACGTCGCGTAGTCATTGAGACGTAGAGCGCCGTTCTCTTTTTCAACTTTGAATACAAGGTGTCCATAGCTTGTGTGCTCGAAAACCCCCGCGTGCTCGCCGTCCTACCACCCGCCCTCTACGCTCCCGCTCAACTTTGTCTTTCTCGCGTTTATTGTCCCTGCTTGCGCATTATTCTCCCCCGCTTCCCATAACCTTCAGGCGAGAACAATTATTATCTCTGTTCAACGAGCAGTTCCTGTCCTTTTTAAGTGACTGGGGAAAAACCGCGGGAGAAGGTCACGGTAGATGGGCGGAAAGTTCAGCTGAGAATGGGTTCAAGGGAAAGAGATCAAAGATGTGCGTGTGCGAGATGCAGTGGGGCCGGACCAGTGTAAATATGCTGAGAGTGCTGCGCCCAATAGTTACGCCAAAAGACAATGTTAACGAACGGTTACCCATTCCGCTCAGCCAGCACCATATATTTGTCCATCACTCTCCCGCACACCGTGACGCTCCGGTTCGTCAAAACCCGCTCAAAGTGTCAACCAGAGACGGTAGCAAGTAAGTTACGGTGGGACGCTCTCTGCCCAAGGAGGTGCGACGTCAGCATTGAGCGGCGTCCTCCGCGCGTCTTCATCCACTGCCTCCATCGATTGTCGTACTTAGGAAATACTGTAAATATTGTCCTATGACGATTAAAACATAAGCCGCGTTTCCCACGAGGCGTAGACTCAGAGATTGATGCACAGTGGGCATGCTGAGTGTATACTAATGGACAACAGCTGAGTACGCTAGGGGGAGAGGAGGGTGGGTTGAATGAAAATAACAAAGAGCGAGGACACGAGGATGCGCGACGCGACGGGGTCGGAAGAAAAAACTGTAATCGCCCGCCCCATGGGCCATCGCGTCCCAAGAGACACCATGACCGCTCAATCGCCAGTTTCGGCGGCAGAGAGCACCAAGCTATCTTCTTGCTATTAGACGCATCAGCCCGAACAATGAGTCAACGGACACCCTTACTACTTCTCACGATGTAGACAAGTCGTCGGAATCGGAAAGAGCCGAGTGATGACGCCAACTTCGTTTTTGCCCTCGCTCATCGTCATCGATTGTCGATCATCTCCCGAAGTGGATATATTTTCTAGCCTGACCGGTCAATTTCTGTACGCCTTTGGGCAAGACTGGAAGCCCGAGAATGGTTGACAGATCTACGATACGTGACTGCCAGCCGTCCACTTTGAACGTGTTTCCCCATTTTCCCGAATTTGTCGAGAGGAATGCAAACCCAAGAACGTATAAAACACGACGGTCAAGGGCCCGAGTTCAGCAGTGCCCACCGGTTCTCCAACGCCAACGGTCCTCCTCATTGCTACTCTCTTGCTTTCAATCATGCTTTCGCGTTTCTCTTCTCTCTTCACCTACGTTATTGTCGGTCTCGTCATCTCCGCGGCAGCCACCCCGTTGAACCCGCTTGGTGACACTCTCGGTGGCGGAACCCAGTCATTATCGCGCCCTCAAGCTATGAAGCCCTATGGGGATAACAAGGCCAAGCCTTACGGCGGTCAGGGTGACAACAAGCCTTACGACGATGACATGAACGAGCCTCAGGGTCAGACGGGTCAGTGCAGCGTCGGGAACCAGCATTGCTGCAACCAGGTTAACGAGGTAAATCACATCCATTCGTCATATCCGTTAATTCGTTACTGACATATTGCTCCAGGCGACTGAGACTTCCAGGCTCGACTCTCTCGGTCCTGGCTTCTTCGGACTTCCCGCTATCCTTGGCGTGATTAAGGGATCGAACCAACTCTGGGGCTTCGATTGTACTCCCGCTTTCGGCGGCAACAATATGGCATGCAGCAATCAACAAGTCTGTTGCCAGGACAATCACTTTGTGGGCGTTCCTAACCCTTCCTCAAATTTCTCTTACTGACGTTCTACGCTACTAGAATGGCCTCATAGTCGTCGGCTGCAACAATATTAATCTTTAGTGAAGGGGACATTTTTTTTCTAGACACTTCCATTCTTTACATGCGTACACACTTCTGTAGGGCGCTTGATTTTGTCATACTACAGTATAAGCCTAGCTTATCTTAAGCCACAACTTGAATCATGCAAGCCTGAGAGACGCGCGGGCAGCGCGGCAAACATCCCAGCGCGGCTCGCGACAAACAACCAACTTTCCACCTTACAGTAACTCGTCGACTACGAACTCACTCATATGTTTCGCGACAAGTTCAGTTTTCGAGGCGTCGTAATCATGATGACCACTTCGACTTCTGGTCCGCACGCTCGAATTCTTTATTAGTCATTGGTGCCCCACACCTCGGCCCCCAGGCTATTATGTCGAAAGGTATATATATTCGTGTTTGAGTCTCGAAAGAGAAGCACTGAAGCAGAACGCGTTCCAAAATGAGCACAAGTATGCCGCTAAAGGAGGGACGACGCCAGCATTGAGCGGTGTCTTTGGATCGCGCGTGTGGTTTCCCACCCACTGCCACTGTCGTCGCACATGCATCTCCCTAACGTACCTGGTCAAAATGCTGAAGGTTATTACTAACTTACATGTTCTCCTTTCCGCGGCAAGCCCCACATGACCGGGGACGCCGTCTCGCATGCCAGTGAACACGGCCTGGTCTGGCGCCCAGTGCCAGTGCCACCCCACTCTAGGTCGTGCAGCACTGCAGCAGCGATGCAGTCACATCCCGCACACTCTACTGGACGCCCGCCCGTCCGGTCGTTGCCTCTGTCACTTTACCTGCCCGCCGCTCCCTCTTCCTTGTACAATTAATTGTTCGCGCTCCGATCCACCTTCCCGGGTACTCAGTACTCAGATCCCGCGCTCCAACAGTCCATGTCACCGCTCCGTTGGATTTTCCCCGGCTCAGCCTGGTCGTCCAGCGAGGCCACACGACCGGTGCTCTCGCATACTCGCGCAGCTCGCAGCCGCTTCTCGGCCGCGCCAGGAGGCACTCCGATCCGAGCCCACTCTTCAACACAAAGATCTTTATAACGGTTGTATTTGGAGGCTGCGTCGGACAGGTCTACGTCCCCGCGCTTTGCCTCTCTACACCGCGCGATAGCCAAACGAAGCCCAAAGACAAAATAACTAAAGAGTTTCTGTGTGCTGAAATGAGCGGTGACTGTCTTGCGTACTTCGCACGCGCCTTCACTGGCAAGTTCACACTCGAGGAAGAAACTTCTCGTATACTATTACCCATAATGTACACCTTAGCCCAGTCGCTGCCGCTCGCTGCTGTTGCGCGTGAGCCATGTGTTAGTGTGATTGCGTCATTACATCAAACATATTACGCCTGTTTCCATCAGCCGTTATCTCTTGCTGTTTTGGATTTCCATCTTTTCCGGGCGTGTCGTCGATTCTCGGGTAAAACTTCAGAAAAATCCCAGTAACCTCGAAGAGTCGACGCCAGTCAGATCATGACAGACAGGAGATCCGTCTTCTGAGTCGGCGATCAGCAAGTCACGGGCGCGCTAACCAAGATCAGTTCCAAACGGGCGGCTCGGCAATTTCCGAATCCGGACATCAACTGCAGTCACGAACACGCTCTCGGTTTAATCGCTGTCGTCCGAGTCGACGTCATCGCGATGCTAGAAAACAAAGTCGTTCAGGAATTGGGTATGTGATGCTTCGCGTACCTTTCTAATGCTTCGACGCTAATCCTTTTTTGCTACATATGACGTTTGTTAACTCGTGGAATACAACCTCGGAGTATTCGATCATTGACTTGTGTATTGTCAGAAGCGTCAGAAGCACAGAGAAGTCGAGACCTGAAACTTTAAAATTGCGGGAGGTCTGAGGTACACATACGCATGTGATTTTCTCAGGGGTCAGGTCGCCTTCGCTTTTGTGCTTCTCTCACCACGTTGAACTCTCGAAAAACGTCATTGCTTGACTTGGCAGTCTCTTTGCTCTTTCAAGTATGACTGGAGAACAGAAATTTCTCTACAACGTGCACCTCCGGTGAATTCCAAGCAAAGAAAACGACGGGCATGTGATTTTTTCAGGGGTCCTCTCTCATCGCGTTGAACTCCGGAAAGAAGTCATTTCTTGACTTGGCAATCACTTTGCTCTTTCGGTATGACTGGAGAACAGAAACCTCTGTACGATGTGCGCCTTTGGTGAATTCCAGGCAAAGAACCATACGACCGCCGGTGGGCAGTGATCATCCAGTCAAAGTCATGTGTCCAAATCTGGGGATAGGAATGCGAACTGGACGACGTATAAAACCTAGTGGCCAAGAGCTCGAGTTCTGCAGTGTCCATCGGTTAGCCAACGGTCCCTCGTCTTTCCCCTTCTTTCCCCATTGCTATTCCTGCTTTCTATCATGCTTTCCCGTTTCTCTACTCTGCTCGTCTACGTTGTTGCTGGTCTGGCCCTCTCCGCGGCAGCGACGCCGATGGGACTTCCCCGTGCCTACGACGATGGTTCGAAGTCGCCGTCATACCCAGGCTCATCTTATTCTTCCTCTACCCCGTCGAAGTACCCCGAGCAGAAGCCTTATCCGAAGTCCTATGCTGAGGAGAAGAAGTACCCTGAGGCGAAGAAATACCCTGAGGAGAAGAAGTACCCCGAGCAGAAGTCTTATCCGAAGTCCTATGCTGAGGAGAAGAAGTACCCTGAGGAGAAGCGTCCCATGGAGAAGTACTCCGAGGAGAAGAAGTACCCCGAGAAGAAGTATCCTGAGGCGAAGTATCCTGAGGCGAAGTATCCTGAGGCGAAGTATCCTGAGGCGAAGGAGTACCCCGAGGAGAAGAAGTACCTTGAGGAGAAGCGCCCCATGGAGAAGTACCCTGAGGAGGAAAAGTATCCTGAGGCGAAGAAGTACTCCGAGGAGAAGCGCCCCATGGAGAAGTACTCTGAGGAGGAGAAGTATCCTGAGGCGAAGAAGTACCCCGAGGAGAAGAAGTACCTTGAGGAGAAGAAGTACCCTGAGGAGAAGCGCCCCGTGGAGAAGTACTCTGAGGAGAAGAAGTATCCTGAGGCGAAGAAGTACCCCGAGGAGAAGCGCCCCATGGAGAAGTACTCTGAGGAGAAGAAGTACCCTGAGGAGAAGCGTCCCATGGAGAAGTACTCTGAGGAGAAGAAGTACCCCGAGGAGAAGCGTCCCATGGAGAAGTACTCTGAGGAGAAGAAGTACCCCGAGGAGAAGCGTCCCATGGAGAAGTACTCTGAGGAGAAGAAGTACCCCGAAGAGAAGCGTCCCATGGAGAAGTATCGCTCAAAGGAAAGATATTCTGTTGGGAAATACGACGACGACGACAAGCCCAAGTCCGACGACAACAAGCCCAAGTCCTATGACGACGACAAGCCCAAGCCGTATGATGATAAGCCCAAGTCCTACGACGACGACAAGCTCAAGCCCAAGCCGTATGACGACAAGCCCAAGTCCGACGACAACAAGCCCAAGTCCGATGATAACAAGCCCAAGTCCTACGATAACAAGCCCAAGTCGGATGATAACAAGCCCAAGTCGGATGATAACAAGCCCAAGTCGGATGATAACAAGCCCAAGTCGGATGATAACAAGCCCAAGTCCTACGATAACAAGCCCAAGTCCTACGATAATAAGGGCAAGCCGTATGACAATAACTCCAAGTCCATCGGCCAGTGCAGCACTGGGACGCAGCAATGCTGTGAACAAGTAAACAGGGTAAATCATCATCTAAACATCATTTCTGTTGATTCGTCGCTCACATGTCACTTCAGGCGGATTCACCGGCTGGCCTCGACGCTCTTGGCCAAGCGGGCATATTCAAGGACCTCTTTATCTTTGACCCCAATCTTCTCGTGGGCGGCAATTGCACTCCCTTAGGTGGCAGCTCTAATAATGCGTGCGAGAATACGGCGCTGTGCTGCGAGAACAACTCCCAGAACGGCTTGCTTGCCTTTGGCTGCACAAATCTCAACTTCCCCGGACTCTAACTTCTCTTTGTCAGCGCTCATCGGCTTTTCGGGTTCGGTGTACCTTACGATGAGGACAATTTTTTCTAGACCCTACCCAACACTCCTTTGTACACGCACATGTGCCTTCATAGCCACCTCTTTGTGACATACAATACATACTATTTCAAACCTAATTTACTATTTCCAAGTCTACGCAACGAGAACGAGAACTTGGCCCTACTGTTCAAATGGCCACAACACGCCAGTGCTTTCACATGTCTACGTCAAAAAGGCTAGGGAAACAGAGTAGGATGGTTTCATGATTCTCGTAAGGCTAGAGGTTTGGCAATTTTAAGGCCACGTCCGCACGTACGACGGACGCCTACGCAACGCATCGCGAGCTACTGTGACTATCGCTTCGATTTCCTCGCGCACCTCTGCGAGACGTGTCTTATGGTATTCACGCGCCGCCGCCTGCTCAGGTGAAGCGACGCTACGCCGCGCTGCATGGCGCACGCGCGCGCGGTACTTTTGTTCGACCCGAATATGATGAGCGAGCTATGAACAGAAGCGCGGTTCATACTTGCAATGGAATTCTCAAGACATCTGCGCACCTTGAGACGTAGCGCGAGGTCCTCAAACTTCTTTGTGAACTGGGATATGCGTTCCAGCACGTTACCTCTGTACGCAGCATCTGGATCCTCAACAACACGCTGCGCAAGTAGCGTAAGACGTGAAAGGTTTCTGTAGTTCATTCATACTGTCAAGAATTTGGGTGGGCAACAAACGAGAACAAGCGCACCGCTGGAGCGAGGTGGTGAACTCGTGCTGCTTCAGGTACCACTTGTGCTCCGTTTCGCTCATGTGTTCCAGATGCAACTGTTGCTCGTGTGACGAAGACTGTCCGCCCTCCGTGCCGAGCGATGGCTGCCGCCCAGGCGGCCAGGTGAGCATGATGATGGGCGTGAGGTTAACGAGAGTATTGCCAAGGGCCACGCAGCCGTCTTGGACACCATGCAGTGCGACGCCGTCGGGCATCATTGCCACGTTTTGCCATTCGTTAGCGAGGTCGCAGAGCGTCTGTGGGGTCGTGAGGTGAAGGGGTAGGTGAAAAAGAGGAGCTCCAGTCAGTAATGTGCGCCTTTTTTTCGCTCTCTATCATTGTAGGACACGTACAGCTTGTATGGTGCCAACGTCATTCTGGCCCTGTATGAGCTGCCCGATGATTGGTCCATTGTCGAGCGGGGCAGGTAGCCTGGACACAAGGTGCCGCTGTTTCTCGCGGCTGGGGTAAGTCGTCATATGCGAGAACGGAGGTTCAGGTAACGTTGCCGCATCGGTGAAGGGCGTGGTGTGTTTTGTCGGGGTGCGGAGTAGCTCGGGGATCGGCGTCAGTGGGAGGTCGCTCAAGGTCGGGGCGGTGGACGGGCAGCTGCCCAGGCTCACGATGGACTGCGAAGAGCAGCTGTCGATCTCGCTGCTGGCCTCTGGCTCCAGCGCGCGTGGCCCGCGTTGCGCAGACGGGCGAGTTGTTGCTTCGAGACGCGACGACGAGTCGGGCGACATCGGGTCGGGTGAGAGCAAAGATGTGTTTTGGAGGCCGAGCTTGATGAGGGTGAGGTCTAGCTTGAGCGCTACATGGTCGCGTTCCTGATTGGCTATCCATGTTCCTCTGATTTTGCCCTTGCGCGCGGGTGGCTCCCTCCTGGATGATGGAAGTACGATTTCCTAAAATGGAGTGGTACATGTCAATGAAGATCGACGAGAGCGATTTGGATGCATACGGTCAAGCTAGGTCCGGCTTCCGGTTGGGCCGTCAAATCATATTGTAACCCTTCACCGCCTGGTTCAATCCTGGTCGTGGGCATTGGTATTCTGATCGCGACGCGATCTGTGTAGTAGAGATCTGAGGTTGAACCAGTCTTGTTCTCTGAAGGCTTGACGGAGTCACGATCCAAGGCTCGATCGGTGGCGACGCCCACATCAGGTGTTTCCATAGTGCCATCGTTGGCACAGTGTACGGCCACTGGTTGATCGCGAGGGGTTACCTCTGCCGCACTGGGGCCTCTGCCGTCCTGAGAAGCCGCGCCTCGGAAAGAAAGTCGATTCACATTCGACTCTGTAAGAGTCCGGTGTTGCAGAGCACCGGTCACCGTACGAGAGAACGACAGCACCGTGCAAGGGCTGCGCTCTGGAGCGGAGTCAGAAGAGGAGCTGGGAAGAGAAGGGAGCGGGCCGATGGCGCTCGGTTCCGACTCTTCCAAGATCCCTGACAAGCCTACTGACGACACAGACGAGGGCGTCACAGACGAGACCGACGAGATAGTCGGCATTTCTAAATCGGGATCAAAGGTCGAGACCGTGGGAATGCTGTCGAGCCTCGGGGGCACATCACGTTGCCATGAATTTGGCGCTGTGCCTGCGGCCGAGGGTTCCTCCAAGTTCTCTTGAGTGGTGTGGTACGTGGCTCCGGTGCTGGAAGTTTGAGAGGTATGTCGCACAGAAGCGGGGGTAGGGGTGATGGGGCTCTTGAGATTAGCACTTGGACCTGGAGTTGCTGTTGGTATCTCGAGCTCTTGCAGGAGTTCTGTGACATGAGGAGATGAGGGCAATTGAGTCTGTACCAGAACCAGAGGTGTTCGGCTGTGGGTGGGTCTGGGGATTTGGGGGATGCGGGATAGCGAGCTCGGAGAGGGGTATGTGTCATTGTGTTCTGGGAAAAGTGATCCGCCTCGAGAAGGCTCAGGGTTTGCTGACATACTAGGAAGGTTGTGGCGTGACGCGATTGGATCTTTGCAGCTGCAAGGATGCACTTCCAAGACGTCGCCCTTAGCAGTGATCGCTTGTCCAGAAAGAATGGGTGTTCCATAAACTGGGTGAATATCTAGGTTCAAAGCCATAGAAGTACCGGCAGAATCTTTCATCAGGACAGCTGCGCCACCGGCGGGTATAGCCATCTGAGGTGTGCCAGAGCCTGTATCGCCACTCGGGGGGGTGAAACGAGTATCAAACTGTGCCGTTGTAGTGAAGTCGATGCTGAGAGGCCTGATGGGAGTCTGAATTCTACGGTCGTGATGCATAGTGTCGTTGATTAGTAGGAGATGCGTAAGTATAGTCGTACTGAAAGACAACCATCGTGAGCGCGTAAAGTTCGAAGAGAAGTAATATGACACGCACGATGAGCGAGTCCTAGGTAGTCGTAAAGAGGCAGATAAAAGAGATATCAGCGGAGCTTGAGAGAGAAAAGATCGTGATACTGGCGGGGTCGATCCACGACGCCACAAACCAGGAAATACTGCAGAGGCTTGCCGAAGCGAAAAAGAATGGCTCCGATACTTATACAAGCCCGCGGCATCTTCTCAACGCCTATAATTGTTAACGGGATTGATTCTCAGGACAGCCGCGTAAGCAGAGAGAACAATAGATGTTTTGTAGCCCAAGCGCAGAACAATGAAACCAGGCCAATGATAGGGCCATGCGCTCTATCTTTCTGATCGAGAGCTATAGAAACAGGACAGAACGAATACGTGTTATGGGACCCTGTATTTTTGTTGTTGTTTCCTGACAAAGGACAAGGACAATAAACCTGATCGTCCCGAGCCGCCGCAGGAACCTGACTACTGTATATCGGCACGTGCCTCACTCGCCGTGACGTGTCTTTATTTGGCACAACCAAACAATCCACAAGGGCGTGCCAATGGAAACCAACTCAACTCACACTCTCCTCCTCCTACTCTACACCCGATCTCCTCGGAAACCTTATGCTTCCTTTTATTGTTGCCTTGGTCTTTGCTGTGGGCCTTCCTTTGTTGCCCTCCAGCTTGTATAGAGCACTTAATCTTCCAGCCTTGAAGTTCAACTTCCTATCCGCTCGCCGTGCACCCGAGCAAGTACTGGTCTCTTCTCCCGAAGCGACTCTACTTTTAGACAGCAGCTACGCTGAAGCCAGTGTGGACTCGGGCGGATCTTTCCAATACTTAGTTTTTCCCGACATATCTTGTCCTGACAGCTGGAACGACGCAGCCGTTGCACCCGCATGCGTATCGATTACGGAAGAGCAAGATTATCCCCAAACATCTTTCTGGCACACTATAAATGCTCAGCTCTTGTATCAAATCGCCGAAGCTGCAATCATTATGACCCTCTCATTCTTCGTCGCGGCTACATTCTTTCCTCGTCACTATCTTCACACACTCTTGGAACGCCTCTGTACTACTCTCTTTATCTCTCGGCAGTATAGTCTCAAGGCCGCTCTATCTTCTTTTCTACAAGACATTTTCTCTGGTCTACACCGGTACTGGATGGAAAACAGCGTCGCAACTCCGAAACCGGCTGACAACGTCTCTTGGCTGGCCGCCCTCGAAGTTTTCGCCGATATCGCTCCAGGAGAGTACCGCCAAAGAGATGCCTCTGTTTCCTTGGTGTCTGTCTCCATCCGACAGGATCATCCCAACCTCGTGCCGTTGGACGAGACTGGTCTTTGCCTTGAGGGGTTGTTTTCAAGTGTATCATCAATTTCACCGGCTAAGTCCACGAAGATCTCTGCTCCGATTGATACTACATGCACGCCTTTGTTGAATGTTCCCGCTCGTTCTCCTAATAACGACACAGATATTTGCGGGCAAGAGGGGCCTCGGAATATCCTTGGAGCCATTATCAAGCGCCACCCATCTCATACCACACCGCCTACTGTCATCACTGAAACGACAAATTATGATTCAGACATCCCCAGTGCTGATACCTCCTCTGATACAGGGATCGGTCCATCATGTCTTCCCGAAGCACCAGAACCTTGTAGCAACGCTCCTCTACCGGTCTCGTCCCACCTCCGTAGCTGTGCAGAGTCTTTCCCATCTATCTCAATGGAGGATCTATACAACTTAGCTCGACGTTCTGCCGCTGCAGCAGTCTTCTCAGAGCCTTCTCTTGGAGCACAGGCAACCAGTGCCTCTGACCCCTCCGGCAGCCATTCATCTTGCGGTCCAGATGCTCTCGAGAATTTCGCTGGTACTACACCCAACCCGGACTCTGAAAGATCTCAATTTGAGTGTATTAGTACCTCATCTTCAAGGATCTCTCAGAGCAGCCGCAGACGATACAAGTCAGATAGCATCCAAGTTCGTGCCGCCAGCTGTCAACTTGGGGACACTGCTGCAACGCTAGCTCCGGCAAAGGTAGATGCAACCTGTGCTTTCTGGAAAAGCGCGCCACAAACTAGCGAAGGGAGGGTTGAGACACCTGTAAAGGAGGCTCCTGAATCGGGATCCCTTCCTGGGGTCTGGGCAACGCGTCATATCGGCGGAAGTAAGCCAGAACTGGCCGACGGAAGCCCTATCGCCACCGATACCGCTCTTACGGGGACCGTTACCACGCCTGAAGGCGCATTAATTGTTCCTGCGAGCCAGAGGCCGGATGGAAGGTTACTTTGTCTATTGTTTATCTGGTCTCCATTACTCATACGGCTGCCGCAGTTTACGCAAAGAAATTAGAGTCCGCCCTGGCTATGCCTTGCGAGAGCCTCTTGTCGAAAAGTACCGTCCGCCCGCGATGCGGCGGAGGACATCGACGTGGGATCCACATTTGCGCGAATACCCAGGATCACCTCTCTCATCACCAAACCTATGCGATTCTCTGCTACCTTCGACACCGAATGGTATGCGGCAACGGCTTTTTGTATGCCATGACAACTCCCCGGCGTCTCTATCCAACAAGTGGCGTCAGTCAAGTTCTGGCCTGACTGTAGAAGGAACGTCGCCGACGTCTCTTACGCTACCTTCGATGGAGGTCAAGTTGTCGCCCGTTGTAGTGGACGGTCATGAGAGAAACCCACCGTCGGAAACCCCATTCTCTGTCATCTCTACGCCACCGATGATAGTGATGGCTTCCCAAGCGACGGTGGCAGTGAACAATTCGGTTACTCAAATTCAATCTGCGGATCGGCTTTCTTTTCGTCATACGACCCTCTGCTCCGCTATGAACGTGACCGAGAATATTAAGGAGGCAGCTGCAAAGGTAGCTCAAGCGAGCAACTCCGTGGGAAGGGACGGCCGGGCGGATCGACACCCGGAAGAACCAAGCGGGACTCCTTGCACACTGACAGATGCAAAGGGGGCAGTTCGTCTTCCGTTACAGGATATCACAGCTTCCACTTCTGTGCCCCGACAGAAAACAATCGAATACCTGCCCCATCCGCTTACACCCACAGAAACTGGCCCTACACCGGTGACCTTGAAGCAAATCACATATGCTTTCCCGAAGGAAGTTATCAAACCGCCGGTCCAGGTCAGCGAAGGTGACACCCGAGAAACCACCTCACTAAACTCACCCCACAAACGGAAGCCGGCCGCGGAGGTACTCCAGCCAAGTGGAACCCCAACACCGCATAACCGCCACCCGCGTGCCCGTCGTTCGGCCCCGCATCTCGGTAAGTACACCCACAACAATAACTATAACGCCAGGCAGCAGGCGAAGGCGCCCCGTGCGGCGCAGACGCCGGACGGCTCGAAGCGAGGGCGAACGCGAACGACCAGCGCCAAAGGCGTCGAGAATTGGAACTTCGATGCCTCTTGGCCTACCCCTACGATCGACCGGAGCGGTCAAATCATCCTCCCGGCTGGAATGGGATGGAAAGGTCGTACTTCTGTGGGTGCGGTGGCGATGGCGGGACAACCGCAGCCGCAGCGTCAGAGACTGCCTACAGGGGTCATTGTATAGGATCGTCGTCTTGTATTTCTCTATCACTTTAATTTGTCGAATGTCAAATTCGTTTTGTGGAACTGTAGGACATGCCGTAGAAACAGCCCTATTCCCCTTACTTGGTTCCTTCAAATAATTAGAGTCAAGGAAACATTTCAATCGCACTCGAGTACATAATCCAACTAGACTATTTCAATATATTCAGTACTGATTGAGGGACGGAGGATGATCGTGGAGGGATGAAGGATGAGGCGATGAGAAAGGAAAGATGTTGACGGACGAAAACGGAAAGACTGTACAGTTGTGGCTGGGCGCTCCGATGCGATTGTTCCGCTCCGTTCCGAGCGTAGCTCTGTGCACGGACCTCATGACGGTTGGGTAGCTCCACTCGACACGACATCAAGCAATCATACAAAGAGTCAAGGACATCGAATCATGGGTGATGTCAACAAAATAGCGTCACCGATATCTCGGATGCCAAAGAACGAGTGCAGAAGAAAATAGTACAAGGCAAGTAGACGACACGAAACGTTAATAGGACAGAACATTGAACGCAGATACTAACTATTAATCAGAGACCTCCTATAACGTCTCCTGGTTTGAGTCTCACTCCCATACCAAAATGGCGACAGACGATTGTTGAGCTGTCGCGCAGAAATGAACTGCCCAATGCCTTCGTGGACTGGTTCCGATGGCTGGAACCCCCTCCGCGTTCGGGGAGACTTGAGACCACGTAAAGAGACGCTCATAGGACCTGGAGGAGACGACGCTGGCATTGAGCGGTCCCATCCCGCCCATACAGTACTGCTCACCTCTTTTCCAGCGCCCATTCCCAGCTGTGCTTTCGCCTATCCATCTCAGCGGCCTCCACCGCGCCCTCTCTTCGCACCGAAAGCCCTGTACAAGGTGACTCCAAAGTTCTATTAGGACTGTCTCACAATGATCTACTATCCTCTTCTTTTGTGTTTTCAATAGGTAAACCCCCGATTCAGTCTATCGCAATGGTTTGCAAATACAAGATAGTGTTCAAGTTCACAAACTGTGTGGTAAGGAAGAGGACATTCTGGGACCGATGCTGGCTGCCCTTGTGCGTTGGGTGGAAGTTAGCAAATACAAGGTGAGCAAGCACTATTATATTTCTCTTCACCGTCCATCACCGTCCATACCCTCGATCAACGCAGTACCGATGCAGAGCGTCTCGTCATGATCATAACAAATGCGTGCCCTCACTCGACGACGTGTCCATCGCAATTATTATAAAAGGCGGCAAGGGATTCATTCATCCCTGACAGGGTCCGGCTATGTCACTATGGGGACAAAGGAAACTTTGACCGGGCAACCTGCTCGTTGACGGGCAGAGACAAATGACTCAAAGGCTGCCAGCTCGAATCTACGGCGGCTCTTATGAATAAGAAAAGGGCTCTTTTCGAGCTCGATGTTTTCCAAAGTAAGTTAGGCAAGAAACCAAAGGTCGTCATCGGGCTCTTCGAGGGTACGCGCGAGGTAGTGGTAATCCAACGCGGGCAAGAAACAAGGTCGTCGGGCTCTCCGTGACCTTGATGTAGTCTGGGCGCGCTGCGGATAAATGGCACAACAAATTTCGTTCATTTTTTCCGTTCATGTGATCAAAAATAATCATGTGCCGCGGCGCCGCCGTGTGGATCATAATGCACAATCTCTGAAGGAATGTGTGCCACAGGATAACGTCTTCCCAGACATTGGCCGTCTATTTGTCAAAGATCACACAGAGTTCCTCTACGATGGTAAGCCTTACAGAAAGTGAACTGCTCATTTGCATTATAGACTCCGGGTAGCCATTCGGACCTGAGCTCAATTTGAAAATTGAAACGCGGCTGCGAGAAATACAAGCTTGGGAAAACTTTATTCAATTATGCGGTATCAAAATGTTCCTCTATGTCGTTATTAATAGGGAGAAGGGCGCGTGGTTATGGGAGGACTCGGATAATGGGGTCCAGTTTCTGAAATTTACAATGCTCTAGAGATGGGGTTCGAAACCAACGAGCGAAAGGCTTTACGAGTCTAGGATCGCAGGTGATGTGGAAACGTTTTAGCTTTGAGTGTATGACAACTTCTTCTGGATATGCGAATGCCAGTGTATCCGTATCTTCTGTGGAAGACTCCGACGCGGTGTCCGAGTCGATACTAGGGTGGGCCATTAGGGTCAAATCGAGACTGAGCAGGCAAGGCATGGCCTGCAAACAGGCAAGAAGGGACGTTTCTGGTGTTGGGCCGTAGGGTATATTGATTAGCAATGTGAGGTCGGTGAGAGCAGTTGCGGAGCATAAAAGATCGAAAATGGATGTGAGAGAAAAGGATTTCACTGTAAGACGTCGTAGACGATGGAGATCTGCCCTCAGAAACGTAGTTGGGATGGTCGGTTCGAAACTGGGAAAGGTAAGGGAAAGGCTCTCCAGCTTGGGAAAGGCGCAATCGGTCATCTTGAAGAATTTGTTGAAGCTGGCCCACTCCGCTTCGAATGTGATCTCGCGCACGCGATCAGGGTGATGTTTAAGTACGGTCCGCATGCGCCAAAGAGCGCTGCCGGTGATACCGGCGTCGATGTCTCCTTCCCAGTCATGGCCACGTATTTGGCTATAGTCAAGGAAGATTGGCAAAGGGCTTGACAGGATGGTCTTGATATGGCCCGGTTTTTCCGGTCCCACGGTAATGCCTATATCCAAGCGGGTGGTTGACGTGAACACAACATCGCGCCACTTTCCGCACACCTGTGCGAGATCGAGCCATAAATGTTCCTTCTTCCACTTCTGATCGTAAGGATCGACTCCTTTTCGAAAGAGATCGAATATTTCTAAGAGCACTTCACTAGGGAGATTATTGATTGTCAACCTTGAAGGTCGATTCGTGTCCTGATAGATTCCTCGACTTGTGGAATATCAGTGAGAACTTGATGGTGAGTCAGTAATAGACGTACTCAGGCTGTTGTTCATCAGTGGCAGCGGGCTCCATGGTGGTTTTGGTTTAACGTTAGCAGTACTGGAGTACAAAAGGCCTGAGTACAAAGGTGAGTGTCACGGTGCCACACCAACAAGAGGTAAATTTACCCACGGCCGAGATTTCTATTATCTGGTCTCGTCTTAATTGTCGAGTCTACGCAAAGTCGGGTCCCGTCTCAAGCCCCTGAGAGCTGCTTGATGTCCATTATTTAACTGGAGATACGGAGGTAATCCAAATAATTAGAGTGGTGCATGGATCGATACTATCATAATAAGCTGGTGCCACAACGTTATCTATTGTACATGTACTGAATCGCTCACAAATTGGCACTTCCAACATCACCACTATTGTGCCTGAACTATATGATGTCCTGGCGCAACCTCTAAAAACTCAGTATCCTCAGGATCATGATGAGCCGCAACTCGGAGCACCCTTTCTTGCCTGGTTTATTGATAAAAGAACCACAGGAAATTCGTCCGCGTCGGATCCGAACAACATGGCGAGAAAAACTTTGACCTGGCGACCAGCTTGTAGGTGTGCAGAGACAAATGACTCAAAAGCCGCCCTTCGTGAGCCGGACTACGAAGTCTTGGCAAGCTCGGTTTCTTACAAAGCGGGCAAGAGACCAAGGTTATCATCAGGCTCTTCGTGATTCTAATGGAGGATGGCTCGTGCGATACAGTAGTCATATCTACCTTCCATCCGGAGCGCCTTGACCCTGGAGAAGTGCTGAAGGCACCTGCGCCGCGGGATAACATTAGTGACCATCTCATTGAAGTCGACACTGAAGTTCCTCCACCGTGGCAAGCATTGTAGAGAGCACGCCATAACTTGCATTATCGACTTTGCGGAGCCACAAGGACCTGAATGGAAATCGAAACGCGGCTTGCAGCGACTAATGTATTCCGAGTGGGTCAGAAATGAGAAGTGGAAATCCCAACTTTGGCCGACCACGTAAATTTGAGCGGCATGTGTTCCTCCATCTCATTGATTGATAAACCGGGGGAAGTGTACGACGACGGGAGACAAAGGTATGTCAAAAAAGAGAATACCAACATCGCGGAGGGATTGGGCTGAAAACCCAACCACGAGGGCGTTCAAGAATACGCTTTGACCAACGTAGCGGACAGATGTTAATATTGAGAGTGGGACAATATGTTCGGGAGTTGAATGCAGCGACGGAGAGAACAAAGGACGGTGATTTATGGCCAGATCGAGACGGCGCAGGCAAGTCGTGCCTTGCGAACTGGCGAGGATGGACGTTTCTGGCGATGGGCCAATAATAGTATCGAGTTTCAAAAAGAGGTCAGTGAGAGCCGTTGTGGACGTTTCAAAAAAATCGGGATATGGATGTGAGGAAAGCGGGTTCCAATCTAAGACGTCGTAGATGATGCAAATATGATAAATCCCCCAAGAAAGGTACAGTATCTGGGAACTTCACTTTACAACCGTATTTATGGAAAAGGCCAAGGCTCCAGCGTAGGAAAGGGGCGTTTAGTCACCTCGAAGAACTTATCGAAGCCGGCACTCGTCCCGGCCCCTCGGAACGCGCACGCGATAAAGGGTGACGTTCAAGAGTGGCACGCAGACGCCAAAGGGCTTTGCCGGTGATGTCACCATGCGTGGTATAATCAACGAGAGTTAGCAAAGGACTTGATAGAATGGACTAATTAATATCGTCCGGATTTTCGGGTCTCACGGTGATGCCTAAATCCAAACGGGTGGACGATGCGAACATGACAGCGCGCCACTTTCTGCAAACATGTGAGATTGAAACCATACATACAATAGTTCTTCTTCCACAGATAATCGTAGAGATCGGTGTCCTGTCGATACAAATCGAGTATCTCTAAGAGAACCTCATCAGGGAGGTTATTGATTGTAATTGTGAAAACTCGGAGTCGGAGTTGGGGTCCTTGGGGAGCACTCCGTGTCCTGATAAATGCCTTGACTGTGGAAATTGGAGAATCAGTGGGGAGGTCATGGCAGGTCACTACTATCCATACTATTACTCATCAGTGTCCCGGGGCTCCATCGTACGTGATGCCGGTTGTTGTTGTTAGAGGTTAGACGCGAAGTAGGTGGGAGACACCGTCATGGGTCAATTTCTCCCACGGCTTGAGTTCAAACCCCGTGACGGCCACGGCCACGTGGTCTTAATGCTGAATTATCGTGCTTTTCAGCACATCACAGCATTATCAACTATCGGCACACAAACTGTATCTTCATTGTGATATATAGAACTATCTAGTTGCATCACTCACATCGTGCCTCACTACGGTAGACTCACGCGTCTCATACCACTGGGCCAGCGAGCCGAGTTTCAGAGTTGCTCGCGACAACCCGTGATTTTGGGCGAATGGGGGGGTCGGTAACAGGTTGGCACAGTATGGCACTACTTTAGAAACATGACATGATGTGATGTGATTCCTCTCCCACTCCCAGCCACAGCCACCGGGCCACCCTACTTACTGTAATGCGTTGCGTTGCGTTTGTTCGTCGCGTACAATACCTTTTTTTTTTTTTCTTCAGTCGAGGTTTTCCTCGAGTAATGGGATCAAGCGATTTGGAAACAACGACTTGCCCCATATCTCCTCAGGGAGGAGACCGGACTCGACAGTGTCGACGAGGGAGAGGACCTCGGGCTGGTCGAGCGCGATAGCCTCGGCGTCTTCCGCGGTGCAGACTATGGTCTTGATTGGGATGCCAAGGTCTGCGCGATGCTGTAGGAAGTGAACTAGGTTTTGTTCGTCGTCCTCTCTTTCGAATATACTCCCGACAGTATCGGTACCGGCAGCCGCATGGTTGTTACCGCCGTCGTGGGGCGAACCTGTCCTGCTAATACTACAGCGGAAGAGGTGGATGGCTTGCAAGTTTGGGAGAATGGGGGTCGAGGAGGTGGTAGGAGAAGTGGCACATAGCTCTTCTGGGTCTGAGATGGCTGTGAGGATGTCGATCGGGTTGCTCACATATAAACGCAGGACTTTGACCGACGGTACGGAGCGGAGGAAGTGGGACCAGGATTTTCTAAAGAATCGATTCCAATCGTAGGGGAATTTGCTGGTGAAGGTGAGGTGAGTGAGGTGAGTAAGGTTGACATGTACGGATGAGGTGATGGATATTCTCTCGGAATTGCCGAAGGACTCGAGGGTGCATCTGCTGACGCGCACGCTGAAGAGGGTTTCGTGGGGATTGTGTCGCCGCCCGTGGAAAACGATGTCGTCCCGGGCTGGTTTTTCTGGTGTGAAGTGCGACGCTTCCAAAAGGAGCTCAGTGATAGTGGAGGTGGTCCCGAAGAGGGTGACGGAGTGAGAGCAAGGGGTGTATAATTGCGACGGGGAGTACTTCGATGGATTGAGGAGGAGGACGAAGGCGGCGGTGTCTAGATTCGGCATGTCGAGATGTTCGAAAAGCTTGACGGTACCAAGGACGTTGTCGCAGACGAGTGCTTGGAACCAATTGAGTTCTCGGAGCCGGTTTAACGATACGACGAACCCCCTCGCAGCGGATTCAAATGTGTGGGGCACGGAGTTCAAAAGGGCGAGATATTCCAAGTTGGGGGCGGCGTCGAGGCATTCGAGCAAGGCGTCCAAATCGAACACTCTGTCCGCGAGGGTGAGCGATTTTATGGTGCCTGAGAAATGGGTCGGGAGAGGTAAAACCGCTCTGAACGTCAATCGCTCGAAGAATTCGGACTCGCCAAAGAAAGATTCCCGAGAAGGTAGCGGACCATAGTGAGTATCGTCATGCCATCCGGATTGGTTCATCTGGATGGAGAAATGTTCGAGACCGGGCAGGAGAAAGTCTCGGTCAGCGAGCATACGATAGAAATCGTAGGCTCGATCGCCGTAGACGTCGAGGTGCAAGCGCCGGATGCGCGTAGCGTGTGGTATTACGAGGTTTCGGAGGATTACAAAATCGTCGGGCGCATGCATATCGATAATAAAGGAGACATCGAGTTTCGCATGTCGGGAACGCTCCATAAAACGTTCCGCCGCGGATACGCTATCTTCCTCGCGGATGACGGTCCAGAGCGAGAACGTGTCCAGGGCGACGTCCCTCCATCTCCGACAAACCTGCGAGGCGGGAACGACGAAGGTACCACCTCCGAGGAAACTGAAGATGTGGACGAGAAGCTCGGGTGGAAGACGATTGATGGGCCGCAGATAGCCTCTGAGAGTGTTGACTTCTGTCACGGCATTTTCGAGCAGCATCGCAGTTTCTGCGAGCTATAGACAGGGTGGCAATATATAGATAAATGTGGAAAGCCCTTGTTGTGCCAAGAACATAAGAACGAACCTCGTTTGCCAGCACGGAACTCGAGATATCGTTCAAACAATTTTGTCTCGTATTGGGCAATTCAACATTGAGCGAACGAGCGAGAACGAGGGCCAAAAGACGTGTCTCCTCAGACCGATGAGACATCGTGCTAGAGGCCTTGAGTCTAATGAAGTCAATCAAGTCAGTCAGTCTACAATGTTGCGCCAGTTGTAGCACTCATCACGGACTTTTTGAAACAACGGGGAGAAGATCGAGGTAACTGTAGATATGGATAAGCGCCAAGATAGTGTTTGTAAATGTCAAGCTGAGAGGCATGAACGAGTGAACTTGTCGTGGGCGCAAGACATTATAAGTGAAGCGCAGCATAATAAAATCTGCTGCGCTTCTCCTGACTTTGTGGTGTTGTGGCATGTGGCAAATCTCAGGCCATGGGAGTTCTGCCACGTGATCAGATTTCATGGATTCCAACCAAATGCCAGTCAGTTAGCATGAGTCGTACCTGGTGTAGAAAGACTGCGAATGCTATGCAGAACTTGGACATTGTCCAGATGGTGATGAAAATGCAGTTCCGGAGCCGACACATGGCAACCATGCCGGCGAAGTGCCGGCTACTACAGTGGTATTTGGGATTCCGAGTCGCCCTCCCTCTTTCATGGCGTTGTTTGGCTGTGCCAGGAAAGGAATCACCTTCCCGCTCTTCTGGTCTTGTGGCTTTCGCATATTAGCGCCCTCATAGTGCTACTGTAAATGACACTGTAGTACTGTACTGTACAGCTCAGTTCAAGTGAAAATGGTTGCACCAGTCTCTTGGGAGATCATGGAAGTCCTCGATGATGTGGCTCCAGATCATGAAACACAATCACAAGTGATTATGACGGGGAATTCAGAATTCATCTCTTGAGATCCGTTTTGAATATTTTGAGTGACGCTGCAAAACTAACAACGATTTCCAATAATCCACTGTCCCACTGGCAGGAGCTGAGGGTGTTTCCACTGTGCAGTGTAGCGTCGTTGATAGTGTAAAAGTTAAACTGGAAAAGGAAGTATATATATCAGAAAGACGACTCATCAATTGCCCATCAATCGCTCAATATGACGCTCAATTTCGAAATGTTCAAGTGCCGTTACTGCCGTAGCCGTGCACCTACTGATCATGATCAGAGATCGCCAAGAGAGACACCGAACGCACTCCACGTATTCACAGAACAACGAGGTACAATGCAGCACCAGTACGACAGCGGGAACATCTATTTTCATTTTTAAGAACATGATCGGAGTACTGTCGCCCCGGGAATTCTTCGCATGGCCGTTTTGATCTTATCAGCGTTGAAATTGTGTTGGGCAAGTGACAACAGTAACTTACGTCTCAGACCCGGCGCGGCATTGCCCGGGCGCAGGATACGAATATTTGTACGTTGTAAATTCCACGGAGACTAGCAGCCCAGACCTAAGGTCCTGCTGCAAGTCGGCCTCCATTGTCTACTGTAGACCGGCGACCGAAGCTATCTCGGGTCGCGTGCGGTAAGCCGAGACAAACTTGGATGACTGAACGCGCAGTCGCTCAGCCCCGGCCGCGGTAATGCTCTGTCTCCATATGACTGTTCAAAGGGTCACGGGAGACGAGATAAAGACTAAGGAGAGAAATTTACGCAACCTAGACAGGAAACAGGTTACGGTGATGTCATGTTGCTATGTGAGATGGGGTCTGCCAGTGATGCCAGCTTAGGTTTGCACGGCCTAGTAGATTTGGGGATCCGGGTCATAGTGTAAACCACCGAATCTCAACTCGTCGCAGTACTGTATATATTTTGCCTATTGTTACAACTTGGGGGTGATGGCCCGTGTAAGTGGCGGAGGTCTTTGCGTTACGGGAGGCGATCAGGACGACGAAGGTGGACGGCCTCCCACTCCAGGTCCCTCAACTGATATACGGGCAGCACCACCGTCTGTATCCTCCTGATCCTGATCCTCAATCTGAGAGTCCGCGGGTTCCTCTTCCTCCTCGGCAACAGCTCTAACCCCTCCGGCATCGACCAATCGCATTACCCCGACCATCCATTTTGCGCCTTCGTCCCACCCTGCCGCCTCCGCCTCGGCGAGCGGCGAGCGCCCCGCGGCATTTTTGATATCTATCAAGTCTATCCCTGGCCCTCCAGGAAATTCTACGAGGCGGCGCACCGCGGCGAGCTGGGCGTTGAGTGCTGCCCAGTGGAGCGCCGTCGAGCCCGCGCGATTGCTTGTCGACAGGAGCGATGACGGCACGACGGGAAGAAGCATATCAAGCAGCTCTGTGGCGCGCCTCTTCCGAGGATCAGCATGTTATTGTATAGTGGTATAATGGTGTAGTATAATGTTGTGTTGTGCGGCGTGTGCCGCCATTCAAATTTGTCTGGGGGAAGGCTCGATTCGACTTACCGATGTGGCCATTGGCAGACGCCATATGCAGCACATTGTTCCCGTTCTCGTCTCGAGCTTCGCCTACAGGAGTTGTGCCGAAACGGTCGATGAAGGACTTGACGTCGTCTGAATCTCCGTAACGACAGGAGAGGAGGAGATCATCCGTATCATCAGGCGATGGCGTAGCGCGGTCCATTACAATCGTGTCCTTGTGGCAGACGCGGAAATTTGAACGGGGCCCGGAAATCCGAATTGGAGTCCCAGGGTCCCTGCATTATTCCCTTTTTGGGGTGTCCAAGGTCGTCGGCTGGCCCGGCAGGTCCGGGACTTGGATTCTTCCGGCCTCTCATTTGTTTTGTTTTTTATCCTTGATCCCAACGACTACGAAAGGTAAGTACAGCCAATTTGACAACGGTCACAACTCCAAATTCGCTGCCCGGCATCGTCCAAGGAGTCAAGAAGACACTCTTATGATTCTTATCAGAACGCACGCGATAGATCGTGAGAGTTAGATCATCAGCACGAATCGACTCGGATCACTATGTTGAATAAGCCAGGATGTAAAAATGCAAAACGACTGCGGCGGGCGCTTCCGGCCAGCCCAGCTCATGTGGTTTCCGAGATCTATCAAAAAAAGATATGATTGGTATGTTCGGCAGTAGTACAGTACCCCCACCTCCCGGGCCTGGTGCGCGTAACCATCGCCTCTCCGTTTCACGGCCGTGCCTTAGACGCGCGCTGGAACCCCCAGAACTCAGGCTTCGCAGACTCCGACCATGTGATGCGTCGATGGGGAGTTGAACAAATGGAGTACGGTATGATACGGTACTTTTTAGCCTTTATGAAATCATAATCATTCCATAACATCACGTACCTTTTGTCCTTCCTTTGGGCCTCAAAAGCACAGCAGTTTGTTCCATCAATTCTTGCAGGCCATTATGTGCCACTCTTCACCCGCCACCTACCTCGTCTGGTCCATCCTGTCAGTCCTGGTGCGTCTCTTCCTTCCCCTCCCCCGTTTTCGGAACTGGTCCTAACCGATCTCGTATTTCCTCTGTTTGATAGTTGGGGATATTTCTGATCTATCATCTCTGGTGCTTTGATCGCTTCAGATGCTTGAGGTGAGCGTCTATCCTTTTACCTCGGCTTATCTACATCATTCTGAGCGTGCTGTCAGGTGGAATCAGGGCACTCAAGGAGCTTTCAAGCGTGTTATGATCGTTCGTCACGGCGCTTTCCAACCAACCTGACCCTCTCTGATCGGCAGACTAGTATTCTTATTTGTTGAGCGTGCCCCTGGTAATGTCATACTCAGTGGGCTTCTGTATCATCAAGTACCAGGAAGGTTCTTTCGTATATCCCGGGCTTGGCGGTAGGCCTACTGTGATCCTCAAAGTTTATCGTTTGCTAAACCATCATAGTCATTCCCAACCCGTATCAGCTGTGGTCACCTGCTCACAGAAAAGCTATTTTCCCCTTGTATTTGTGTCTCTCTGTGTCATGGTCACTTGAAATGTGAGTTTGCCCCTGCGTTGAATCTAGACCGAGGTGACTTATCCATCCGTCCCTTTAGGGTCACCCACCTCGAAGGTAAGGGTGAAATTCCGGCGAGCTCCAATCATTCGTTCTTCTCTGTACTGACACCTTGGTGGCGTGCGTGGTCGTCGTATGGCAGAGCTGTGCTTTTGGCTGTTTGTCGTCAAGGCGGGGCCTATGCAGAAGGATTGGTTCAGCAGCCTGTATTACAAAATGTGGAAGATTGGCTCGTGCATCGCAATTATTTACATGCCGTTTGTGACGATTTTCACCCGTGAGGATCCCCTCAAGGTACCGTGACGTTCCGTACCGCATGGCAGGCAGAAACACATACTGATCTCCATCACCCCATCAAAGTGCGAAGCGTATACGTTCCTTGCCGGTAGCCTGGGAAGCCTTTCGATCACGTTGTGGTTCCTTCCCGTGCTGTAAAGTTGTTTCACCTCCTCGGACCGTGCATTGTACTCACTATTTTTCGTAGGCATCTCTTCAGACCCTTCGTAGGCGGATTGGTGAGACCCCATAACGTCGAATCCGTCTTTCTCCTGTAGCTAAGTTCTTTCTAGCGGCGAGAAGGCGTGGACATGAACACTATCATTCGCCTTACTAAATTTCACGAACTTAATGTATGTAACTTCGTTCTGGTGTATATCGGTTCGGCGACTCAAATTACAGACCTACTCTAGTCAGCCCGCACCGTTTTTCGCCTTCTCTTTGCGGTACCCCTTTGCATCTTGTCAATTGATGGCATTCGACCCCACCCTCACATTAACAACTCCACGTATGTATCCTCGTTCCCAACTCCTTTGCCAGTACACTGATTACTTTCCTTTTCGTACCATCAGTTTTGCATCTGGTAAGTGGTCAAGGTATTCATAAAATTCGAAGACAGGGTATTGAAACCAGTTCTGAAAAGAATTTCTTGCCATGCTTGCCGGGTTTAGCGTTATGGTGTCATCCGGCATAACGCTTGTGGTGGGCCGCCTTCTCCTGGTTCGTTCTATGATTTCTCACCCCCGCGACAGATATTCTTCCCTCGCTCCGTCGAGACTGAGATAGCAGCGCACGACGCGGGAGCCCGGGGCCGCCGACTATTTAGCTCCCGACATCATCTCACTTTGATCTCCCAAGAGCAAGAGCTTTGCGGAACATACGCATTCGACCCCGAGGAGACACCGGTAGGCAGCAACGCAGCTTCGCCCTCATCTCTGTATTACAAACCTGCCGCGTTTCCAACGTCTTCATCACCATCACAAGAGGATTTCCATATACCAGCGTATACGCAGCAGCAGGAGCTTGCGCCATCACCGCCGCCCCCGGCACAACTTCCGATGGAACCAATCCGTTTGGCGCCGAATCGCCGCCGACCCTCCCTTGATTGTGTCCCGTCTCCGACCAGGAAGTTCCAACAGCAGCAGCAGCAGCAACAGCAGGCTTCGAGCGTTGCGGAAAGGTTACTTAACCCTGCCACGAATGTGTCACGACTCAAGCAGAGCTTCTGAGTGCCAATTGGTACGTGAAACTCTCCCGCCAGTGAACGTTCGGCTCTCCTGCCGGCGCCGCGGCCAAAAAATTTTCAGTGATGGCTGACTCGTCATATTTAGATCTGAGCCGGCGATCACGATTCTGATTCTTCATCACGGCCGAGATCGGAAAAAAGGTAAAATTATATGACAGATTTGATGGAATACTGGCCGGTCATTCGCTCGATATTGGTCTTATTTGCACTGTATTTCTACAGCATCGGCTTGTCTGACAGTCCGAGGCCCTACCGTGCCCTAGACGCGGTGGAGTGAGCGTGGCTCAAGCTGAAGCGACGTCGGCTGGCTTTAACATTGTAGATGATTACAACACTATCTCGCATACCGACGGTACTTATACATTCAGCATTCTACGCTGCGGGTTTTACATGGATTTATTTTATCTATTTGCATTTGTTACGTTCTTACATGCTGTGTACAATTATATATCGAGCTTCTCACCGTCTTGTCTGTAGTTTGGTGTTTCACGCCTGTGCGTCCAAACGACAGAGAGTGCACATGGTCATAATATCATGCCAAGGCCGCCCACTGGCATTCCGTCGCATTTTCCTGACCAGGGCGGTAAGTGGCAGGCAGAATTTAACCTAACTTACAGTCCCCCATCAAGGCACCATTCAAGTTCCCTCCAGCTGTCAACGACGGTCTTCTTCATGCATGCCCCTTAACGTAAAAACAGTTGTAGCCTAATCTTTCTATCTTTTGTTTTGACGGGCTCGTGACGGCGTGGTGATGGCTGATGTTCTGATGTTCTTTCAATTACTGATGACTGACAGAATCAATATGTGATGCGATGGTGGTGGTCTATCCGGAGCTAAGTTATGCCATTAAATACTGTAAATTGCGCCCAGTAAGTTCTCGATATCAAGAGGGGCGGCTGTTATCTCTCAGATCAGATCAGGGTTGCTTGCATTCATTTCATGAGCATTATACTATAGTGATGGTAATTACCACCGAAGAGAAAAAAAACAGTCGGTCGCCGATTTTATTGCTTTGGGTTGAATTGTTCTGCCTGGCCTTACTCAGGATAGAGCCAGAAGCTTGGAAGCTTGGGAAGGTTCGAACACGTTCAAAGGACCACCGGTAGTCCAACTTTGAAGTCCGAACCTCCGTCTTCATTTCCGAGTCGGTATAATCTTATGTACAGTAATGGATCATGTGATGATACAGTACTACAGTAACTTACTAGCTGTAGCCTAGTGATGTTGTTCTCTACGCCACATGCACAACTGCCACTACTAGGGTACTAGTATAAGAAACACAATACCACCCGGCGCATAGCACTGGCATGGCACGGCACATCAGGCATCAGGGCCTGGGCGGGCCTTAGCCATGTACAACATTTTCAAAAAACAAAAACCCCGGAACAATTAGGAATCGTCCTGCCAGACCCACTCCCGTCACGTTATATGTAAAAAAAAATTAGTACAGTAGTCTAGTACTACTCAGGCCGCACAAAAAGGATTGGCGCACATGATGCCGGGAATGCATGGCCGTACAATCCAGATATTATAAGTTGGATATCTCAGTAGAGAATATCGCGCCGTTGATCCGGGAAAAAAAGAAGAAAAGCTAGTGTGATGAGAGAGATAGCTTGATAGAGAGGTGTAAGGTTTTGAAATTTACGGGCGCCGATATCGTAATGACAGGGTGGGTGCGATGCGATGCGCGCGTGTTGTGTGTTGAAGGGACGAGATACAATACGCCAACTTGAATGTTCAAACGAAGTGACATAAATACGCGTGAATGTGAGAGACGGAAAAGGATGATGGAAGAGCTCCCGGGAGTACGGGCCGCATTCGGCACGAAATATGACTTTTGATACTATTGATAAAGTGGGAAGTACCAATACAATACTATAAACTGGGAATTATACGTGCTCGTACGTACTCTGATGATTCAAACCATCAATTATTACGCCATAGTTACCACATCGCAGGCCTGCTGCTTCTCTTGTTGCTGTTGAAGTACCGCGTGGGCAATTTCTACAATGGATGACTGATATGAGGGGGGCGGGAATCGCGTGCGCGGACCAATTATGGTATACTCACCTCTGGGTGTCAAGTTCTCGTGGCCATAGACTGACCGTTTCAATGCTTGCCACTTGCGACGGAGCTGATATGCGGACCACCGGTTCCAGCCGGGGTCGGGGAATTTGCTCCAAACGATCTCGCTCTCGTCTACAAATGAGAGCGACGTGACTCTATGGATAGTATAACTGACTCATGAGAAGGAGAGTCCCTTTGTGATTTGCTAGAAGGGAACTCGGGATGTGCATGTGCGAGGGGAAGTCGCTTACTTGTGCATGAAGACAAAAGTGTCCACGGCAGACCAATCCGATCGAGAATGCTCATCGCGACTGTGCAACGACTGGACCCTGGAAACCCCGAGATGTTAATCAATCTAATCTTTGGCTCGATAGATAGATGGAAAAGAGAGGGAGAATGCGCGCTGTACCATTTGTTACGGCATTGCTGGCCATTCCGCTTGTGTCCCATCCTTGCCGCGACGTCTGCCCAGGATATCCCCGCGATACTGCCTCCTTGCCGGGACATCATCGATCTTACTATCGCGGTCAATTCCTCGACTTCTTCGAGAGACCAAGCGCCTATGTGGTGTGATGTAAGTTAATACAGGCTGTTATCATGCGCGCCAATCACGTGGCGAAGTTCGGTTTTCTTTACCTCTACGTCGCTCGCCGCGATGTGCGAGATGGTTACGGTATCGGTCTCTGCAGTTGGCGGGGGACCTCCCAAGCCGTTTGGATATCGCATCCCACGAGTGACCGAGTTCTCGGACGGCTCTGAGGAGAATGTGTGTCATTCGGACAATAAAACAAACTAGCAACTCGTGTCAATGGCATTACGTCTACTTACTGTTCTAGTCCTTCGTCCTCATGTTCTGACCATCGCCCCTGATTACTGGCCGTACGCTCCCATGCGCGACGAACATGGACAAACACGTTCTTAATAGGCCGCATGGGAACCGAACGCGCTATCAAGATCAATGGTCATTGAAGGATTTCGGTAGCAGGCCGAATAGTTCACTCACCCACGTCCTGCCAGAATGTACTGCCCTGATGCTTAGTGAACATTAATTTGTGAATATTATCTTCCGTAAGCGCGTGCTTCTGGAGAGGTTCGAGTAACTGAGCAAGGTACCGGTCGATGACGCTCAGAAAGGACTCACGACGCGATACTGCTCGATGGCATCCTTGATATTCTGCTCTTCGCTGATGGAGAAGGGACCCTTTTTGTAAACGAGACCTAAGAATGTATACGTCTCAAAGATCCGGATGTTATTTGAGATAAACGGGAACAGTACCTTCCGTCTCACCCAGCTCTGCGAGTTTCTTGTGATCGTACCACTTGGTCGCTAAAATAGTGGCGTGTTCTTCGTTCAACGCCTCGATTGACGGAGAGTATGGTCCCTATGTATTCCGCGTGAGAAAACAACTTCTATGGGATGAAGAGAACAAGACACACAGCCGCGGAACACCCCGCCACGCTAGCACCATGGTACGGGATCGGAAGAGGACTGGCGAGAGTCATTAGCTGGATATGTGGAACATGGCGATTACATATAGAGTCGGACACAAACAATAAGATGTGGAAAACAATATGCTGCAGATTGCAAAGCGGTAGTAGGCCATCGGCCCATCAGAGGAGTCGGGGTGCGCATACAATTGAGAGTGTCACCCCGACTGGGCCTGACAACGGCGGAACACACGTGATGCTGCAATAACTAGAGCGATGCCCTCCTTGACCGCTGGTGGCCCAGGAAAGAAAGAAATGATCCGCTGTGGGGTATACAATGGTGATGTGGCGATGTTCAAGTGCGATAATGTTTAGTCGCCCGGGTAAATTTCCCACCCCAGTCTCTGCGCTCTTCAACGCCACAAGATCCCAAATCTGTCGTGCGCTATCCTCGTCTAATGCCTAGGAATATCATCCATTCGGATGTCTCAGTGGACCCAGAGAGCGAGTCCGAAGGCACTTTCTATCGCTCCCGATGCCGAAGAGGAACCAGAAGTAGAGCCAGAAGAGGAAGAAGAGGAAGGTGAGGTAGAGGTAGAGGTGGACGTTGAGGAGGAAGATGAGGATGGTGATGAACGCGAGGAGGGCGACGATGGTGACGAGGGGGAGGAGGAAGGCGAAGAGGTGGACGAACCTGAGGAGGAAGAAGAGGATGAGGAACCCGCCGACGACGGCGATGGCGACGCGGTGCGGGAAGTGCGTACTGCAACTGTCCCGTCACTTGCAGTTGCTGATAACTTACTCCTTTTTGTCCCAACAGTCAGACCTCGATGAACTCTCTTCGCCCTCCGTCTCCCCTCCGCCAGCGCCGACGACACCCTCCCGCTCGTCACGACTCAAGATCACGCTCAAACTTCCCACTCAGACACAAAAACCGCCTCGCGTGCGCCGTGTCGTCCATAAGGACAAAGACCCGGACAGCGACGTCGAGTCTGAGGAAGATGACGATGACGACGAACATCCCCGCGGTGGAGAGGGAAAACGGCCGCTCACTACACGTCAAGCCGTATTGGCCAGCGTCGTTGGGTCATCTCATGTTTCATTGGGTGCGTCTCAGACTTTCCTACCTGGTTACGGGTAATGTTCTCATTAAGCCATTGCGCCTCAAGATGAAACATCACGCAAGAAAAAACAGCTGAACGAGGCCGAAATCGCTCTCAGACGCGAAGAGACGGCGCGCAAACGAAAGCACCTGTCCGAGAAAAAGCTAGAAGATGAGAAGGTGCGCATACGGACACACTGTTTTATTTACTCCTCCTGACTCATGGTGTACACGCTTTCTTAATCAAGGCGGAGACGATCAATCGCCTACTGAAGAAGAAATCCGGTACGCGAAATAGGCGCAACCCGCTCGCAAGTGCAGAAGATCGCACGCCCGCAACTCACACGGGCAACGGCACGCCAGCAGAGGGCGAAGTCGATGAAGACGAGGGCGGCGAGGTCGTAACGGCAGGAGCGGGAGCAGCTGTGCCGGCAGTCGAAATCATACCAACGCGCTACCGTTGGATCTCGACACTGAGACCCTCTCCTGACGCGCCCCCTAGAGGCAAGATGTCTCTCTCGTTTTCCGTCCCCGCGTCCTTACTGCCGACAATACACCAATCAACTACCGACGTTGACGCTGACGGGGATGTTAAAATGGAGACGAGGCAGGAGCAGGAGCTACCGAAGGAGCCGCGGGCGATGGCTCCGGCTATTTGTGATGTTGAGGGATGCTCGGCGAAGAGGAAGTACAGGCTGGTTCTGGATTGGGAGCGCGGGGCATGCGGAATGGATCACTTGCACGTCCTGGAGCGGCAGTCAGGACCGATCGCCGTTTAAGGAGCTACTATTCATCTTCGTGAGTTCTGAAACTCTTTCTGAGGCATCAATGGGCTGATGTTTTTCTTCTCTTTTAGTATCGACTTGGAATCGCTCCATGATATCTGGCTACTCATTCCTTACGCAAGTGAGCAACCACTGGCGGGCCCTCCCGTGATAGAGTGGGGCCAGACGACTAGAGACTAGAGACTATGCACACCGCGGTATATGGCATCGCTTGATAAGGCTAGTTGCCACCATAGTTGCGTACCAGACTTGCAGCAGAAAGAATGACACGTGGCCCGTTGAAACATGACAACTCCTAACTTACAATATCTCTTATCATCCTGCCTGTTGATTGGCTCAGGTCTGAATATTTCTCTAAAAGATACTCTAGTGTAACTAATTGGACGCCCAAATTCTGTTCAAACCCGCTCTATACTGTAAGGTGACTCAACATCGTCCGATACACAGTGCTCCCTTGCTGTCCATACGCCATCAGCCATTTCACAGCCGCGTTCACAACGTCAGGGTTGCGCAATGCTTTACGAACAGTCCCTGCCGCACATTTACCATCTCGCGTATTGCCGCCGCGCGCAAACCAGATTCCTGACGACGACGACGACGACGACGACGACGACGACGACGACGACGACGACGACGACGACCGTTCGACGACTTTCGCGCTCAGCTCGACATCGTATTGCTCACAGAGAGATCGCACGGCGTTCCACGTGCCACCCGAATGGGAATAAGCCGCTCCTCCCCGGATGCCGCGCAAAATACAGACGTCGTTGGTGCGGACATGCAAGGTGCCACCTTGCCAGTGGGGCAGCAGCCAACGAGTAAGCGTATCGAGTAGCGCGAAGGAAGCGATGATGTCCTTGTCGTCTAGATCGCTCGCTTCATGACAGAAGGTGCCCATGTTGCTGCTGGCAACCCAACGGTAGCCGGAGATGATCAGCCGTAGCTCGTGTTCGTGTGGCCCGGTGGTGTTGGTATTGGTACTCTTGGGCAGGAGCGCAACTGGTTGGCCGTGGTCGATGGTGGTCACGTCCTCGTCGTCCTGCCATGGGAATTCGAGCTGGGTGCTAACCACACGGCTATGCACCGTTGTGTTCGTGCTCGTGCTTGCTTGTCCGTGGGCGGAACCTAGTCCGCGCCAGCACTGGGCGTGGGCAGCGTCAAAGGTTTCGGGAGAGACTGTCATCACGGATATGCATGGTGAGCTATGCTATGTGAGATGACCGCGGATAAGAGAGACACACGTACGACTGTCCTCTCGAATGAGCTCATTGGCGTCCGTGTTGGTTGGTACAACTACTCGGAGCATTGGACAAGGTAGAGCAGAGATTGGTGACTGCGCTAGGCCCAGTGTCACTGTTAAATACCCACTCTTGTGGCCCGACAACGAGTCTCGGATATCATCTTTCGGGGAGTTTTAAAAATTGCAGACAGTTTGTGACCATAGCTAGCGAGTGCGGTGAACTACGCGCAGTAGATGAAACAATAGCAACTGAACAAGTTAGGTGTGTGAACCGAAGACATGGCAGACTGAGTGATGATGAATACGACGGGTGCCAGTGCCACCTGCCACCTGTGAGGTACGTCCACATACTGGCAGGCACACCACCTCAAACAAAAGAGGAGCATGGCCCAACTGGCTGCGCTTGTCGTTATGATGAATGACAGCCACCTTTCCGCGGGCCCAAGCGAGTCGCGTCAATCACACACAAGGCTCACCTTTCATGCCACAAGATAAGCGAGTCAGGCGAACCTAGCAAGCGCGCAAGAATTTATGAAATGGCAGCCCATATACAGTACAGTACAATCAATCGTTTACCGTCGTTCCTGTCACAGGTCTTGTAACTAATTTCGTGGTTTAATTTATTGATGATCGGTGGTCCTTTCACCGTTAGACTCGTTGAGATGCTGTGTTTTATCCCTCAAACTCCTTCAAACTTATTGTTGAACCGTTGCCTTCCTTGTTGTTGCTTTGACCTCGTTCCATAGGTTCCAAACTAAACAGCCACTTCATCGGCTACTGTGGTAAACGGAGAAATCGAAGAAACCAATCCATACGCGCACGATTTGCTGTGGTTGACTGTGTCCATTGGGCGACCTGGCAGACTCGGACCAGAAACCGACTGGTCCTACGGTGCTTGTACTGTGATGAGGGGTTCAATGAGGAGACGTCTCCGACGAGGCACACTGGCACACCATTATTCCTAAAACACAGAATGCGACGGTGCTAAACGCACGCGACGTGGTAGATTGCCATAAAACACGCATCGTCTTCCACAATCTAGTCGCTCCTATCCCCAGTGTCATTCCTGTTTCACGAGTCTCAGTATTACCAGCCATCACAGTGACAGTGAACAATTCCTACCACTCAAGCACGGCTTCTGCATCTTGACCCGATCTCATCTGGGAAACGGAAGGCAACTCACACACTTCGGTGCCATAGAGCACCTATCTGGATTTGACATCCGCTCTTGGATGTCTCTCCACTGATGATTTCGGTCTTCCCGATTTCAACGCGCTTTTGCCACGTTCCTTCGTATTCACAGGATGCGGATGTCAAGCGTTCTTCGATGTGAATTCCTTGGCATCCCCAGCCGGAAGGCTACTCCAATGGACGGGCCGTGCTGGTGGCAGCGACACCCAACGTGAGTCCAAACATCACGGATTCAAGATTCTCTACTGACCTAGTGCATTTAGCAGGGCGTGGGGTCAACTTTCAACCACACCCGTCTCAGGATGAGTGGGCATGGATTTTCGAATCAGGGCCATCCACTTGTACAACACCAGCTTCGTCTTCCGGAAAGGGGAGTGAAGTAGGATGGGTTGCGCCGGAGTACGGTGCGAATCTTACTTGTCCCGCCTCCAATGTAAAGGAAGCAACCCAACTAGCACGTCTAATACTGGTGCTTTCAGATATCCAGCGGAGTGGGCCACCGGCAAAGTCACTTGGTCCATTCCTACTGTGACATCCACAGCCGTGGCTCTCGGTAAACGCCACCGCGACGTAGAGGAGTCGCACGGTAAGGGAGACCTAGGGAAATCAACACCCAAGATATGCCGCCACAGAAACGAGCGAGGGTAGAGACTTCCGTTGGGATCCCAAAGGGAAAGTGGTCCGTGGCTAGGGACCCGCCAGAAGCCTATGGTCAGGATTCCCGAGCACGGGAATGGTTACAACTCAAGGTAGCGAGACGCGGAGCAGAGAGGCCCAGTCCCGAATACACAGGGTATTTGCACCAGTCCTTGCTGAGAACTCGTTTCCAGCAGGGGTGGGGGGTGGAAGCTGCGGATGGACAGCTAACTTGGGTCGAGAGGTGTGTAGATGACGAAGTTTGCACCACAATGACAGCACAGTGCAGCAACAAGAAGAAGTGACAGACAAGCTCTTCGATATCCCTAGAAAATTCAAGGCGGGTGCTCATCATGGTTCAGAAGCAGACTCGGCGTTTAAAGGATCAACTGACGCCTCTCCCCGGACGCCACTGCTCAGCTTCTAGTAAAATTTCAAGCCCTGTTGCAATGCAATGGAGGTGCACCCCTTGGAAATCAACGTTTTTTTTTTTTTTTTTTTTTATTTAAATCCGAATGGAAATCAACTTTTGCGACCAATGTGGATATTTCTTCGTATAGGGGGACTCTTCGGCGGCACTGGAAGAATAAAACCCATCAACGGAGGCATGGAGGTTAGAGAGATACATGAAGAGGGTGAGGATATCGGGATACCATTCTCACAAACCATAAAGGAGAGATATCCCGAATCCTCGAAGAAGCGAACCGGCGGCAGCAAGGAGCAAGGTCGGCTCAAAGGACGCTAGATACATTGAGCACTATTTTTCAGTTTTCATCTTTTTTGTTTCGGTTTCATCGACTGCGATTTGGTTTCCTAAAGCGACGCGCAGTCCCCGGCTTGAGGGCTTTCATCGATCTACCCACTTGTTTTGGTCTTGAATTCCCTGTACTGTTCCGCTGTGTTCTGGCTGCGTCCTATAAATACACACATCCTGAAAGATATTCTCGATCCGCCTCAAACCAGAGTCTCGATTACGCACCGCAATTTCCCCCTCACTTGATCCCCCCAGCCATTTCTGAACCACGAACACGAGCCAGGTGGGTCGCCTTCAGGTTTGGAGAGTAAAAGACCAGGGCATAATGGACAATAAATCGATCAATTAATGACTGGCAATGACTGTCGGGTGGTATGTTTTCTCGCTGAAAACACGCGTCGCCCTCGACATACATCCTCTCACTACGTCACAGTGCTATGCTGGAATTTGCGAGGAAAAGTGGGCACCTACGACAACCGGGTAGAAACATCGGAGCTTGAGAATGGCCCTTTCTCCCGACTACGAGCATAATACACAAGTACCATATTGTACGGGTGCCGTGTACCACGCGTAGTGACGCAAATTTCGATAGGCATGCCGCTGCCACGCCCCAGACGACGCAATCTTCCTTTTTACGCCTTTCTAGATCGCTTTGACAGAGTGCTCGATTAATCCATGGGGGAAAGAAGAAATACAGGAGGGTGAGGGTGAAGGTGAAGGTGAGGGAAGCCAGTGCCGCACGTGTGATTACGTAAATGATTTATCTGGCAGATAATCGTTGGAGAGTTGGATGGCAAGATGTCATCTCCGTCCACGAAGACTCTTGACCATATCGTCCATCTTACATCCCCAGGCTCATTCCACGACACCGCCGAACAATTCCGCCAACTCGGTTTCAAGTCGTTCGTTCCTCGCTAAACATTTTCACCCCACTAATACTACCATTCAGTGTCATTGATGGGGGCACCCATGCCAATGGTCTGACCGCAAACTCACTCATCGTGAGACCCACGACTCCCTCTCCCAAAACCACTTTTTGATCCGGAAATACCAAGATCATGCCCGATGGCGCATATATAGAACTACTCTCCTTCACGCACCCCGAATCGCACTACCCGCCCTCAAGCCCAGCCCACGAAGCTCGCCGCAACCAACCATGGGCCAACAAACCCTGCGGTTGGGTCGCCTATGCATTTCTCGGCGCCCCGCAACCACCATCACAGCTCCTACCACCGCTCTCCACGCTTCTGAACAAGCGCTTACGTGATGTAGGTAGTAGCACGCGGTACGAGGCCGAAGTCGCGGGTGGTCGTAGGCGGTTGGATGGTTTCGAGATCAAGTGGGAGTTGACGCCGCCTGCAATGTTGGGTGAGAAAGTGGGGGGAACGCGTCTGCCTTTCTTCTGCGGTGATCTGACACCGCGTGAGTTGCGGGTACGCGCGTGCATATATTGTGGTATCTACTATTATTTTATTATTAACGCTATTTCCCGCCGTGCGATAGGTACCAACACGGCCGAGATCAAACACTGAACATCCAAATGGCGCGCTGGGCATCGCACATCTCCGCGTGTTGGCCCCACCTAGCGTATTCGCAGGAGTTGTTAACGAACTGACGGCGATCGTGGGCGAACCACCGATCGAGGCCATCCAGGAAGAGGACGAAGTAGGAGAGGAGCCGCGTGAACTTGTGTGGCTACTTGACCTGCCGGGCCAAGTTACGCCCAAGCGGCATCCGCAGTTAGTGCTTTGTGAGCCTGATATCGAGGACGAGGCGGAATTGCGGTTCGTGCAGACGCATGGTGCGGGGTTGTTTGAAGTTGGAGTGCGCGTCGACGAGGGTGGAGGCAAGCGGGGCTGGTCGGATACGCCATATGGGAGAGTGGTTTGGATACCCGTCTAGCTAGCTGCAGTGTAGTATACAGTATGGATATCATAGGATTTAACTATCGGCGGTTGGGAAACGATTCCCCAGAGAGGACCCTACAGGAGCACGTAGAATGGAGACTCGCCGGTACCATGTTACGGTGAAGTTCAGGGGAACGAAGAGAGGACCAAACTACATATGCCCCTATGTATTTTGGTCCTCTCTTCGTTCCCCTGAACTTCGCCTTGCACCGGAATCCGTAACATGGTACCGGCGGGTCGCGGAGGATAGTATGCATCTTAACACTGACACATCGCGAACAGCCTCATTTCGTGACCCCCTATCCTATCCAACATGCATAAAAGAGCGTCGCTGATAGCAGTGAGCAGATCATAAAACTTATTCCTAACTTCGCAAGCGGCCATCTCCTGTAATCACTTCGTCTTGATTACTAGTATTCAAAGCAGCTGAGTGCCGATTTTTCGGTACTCAGTTGCTCCCTTCAACCCCCCCCCCGTTCCAATGTCGTCAGCAACCCATCTTCTGGGTCAGACCATCGATGGCGGTGCGCTCAGGATTGAGGCAATTCTGGGTGCCGGATCATTTGGTACCGTGTATCGCGCAGTCGACACGCGATCGGGAGCGCACTATGCCGTCAAGCGTGTAGAGAAGAACTATTGGGACTATCGCCAGAGTCGCGAAACTCATCTTCATGCGCGAGTTTCGTCCCACGAGAATATTCTCACATTTCACCGCGAGATTAACGCAGGCTCTTATGCGTTTTTCGTTTACGACCTCTGCGCCGGCGATCTTCACTCCGTCATCAGTAAACACGGGTTCTTCCGAGAGGATGAGCTAATCAAGCGTGTTATCATCCAAATCATCGATGCGCTTGATTTCTGCCACTCTCGAGGCGTCTACCATCGGGATTTGAAGCCGGAGAACGTTCTGGTCTCCTCGATGACCGGAGATATTGATATATTTGTCGCGGACTTTGGTCTTGCGACTACGAGTAAAATTACCGCGTCTTCTTGTGGTACGCCATGCTTTATGAGCCCTGGTAAGCACCTCGTGAACTGCGATACATTATTTCATTTCTAATCTGCTTCTACTTGCAGAGTCGTTGGTGCCTCACCATCACCCCTACTCGACAGCCGAAGGAGACATCTGGGCTCTGGGTTGCATATTGGCGGAGATGATTGCCGACGTTCGTCCATGGACATTGGCTTCTCCCGAAGACCGTGACTACAGCGATTTCCTCATGGATCGTGCGATTCTGCTTGACATCCTTCCCGTGTCCGACGGTGCCTACTCGCTCCTCACGAAGATTTTCTCGCCGAGGCCCGAACGTCGCCCTTCGTTGGATGAAATCCGAAGAGAAGTGCTCGCGATGGACACCTTCTTCCTGACCGACAGAGAGGCGGCTATATGCGGATGGGCAGATCGCCTTGAGAAGAAGTTGCGACGGAAGATGGGTAAGTGCGGAGTCTCATCGATGTTATCACGTTGCTCCGATGAGACATCCTCCGGATCGTACTACCCGCCGACCTCCTCGTCATCGTTTTCACCTACTTCGCGCTTGTCTTACGGCTCATCTTCTTCCGCATTCGAGTCTTCCTCGTTAAACTTGAGCGCCGCTCCTGTCACGCCTCCCGCTCCAGCAGTTGAGGCCTTTTATTCCATGGACAAGGCGGCAAGCCAGGTGGGACTGGCACTGCCCGTGACCGCCTTCCACCACTGCAGGCTTGTTAATTGATTGTATCAATTGCTTCATTTATTTGCTTATTTTAAACAGATACGACCTTATGTATCACGATACGATATGATATGATACGAATGGATATGATTCGACACGGACATGATATGATACGGATATATGATACGACAATACTATAATGCATTACGGACCTGTTGCGACTGAAACTATAATAAATTATTTGTATTTAACAGTAATAAGCAACTGCGGAATACGGTAATCGGAAAATTACACGAACAGGATGGGTGTATTTTCGTAAGCACACAACACTCTTCCACCTTGAAATTAAATATATGTGGCGTTTTTCCGTGTAAAAGTGTAAAGTTGGGGGAAAGGTAAAAGTTACGTCACTGACGCGTCTGCCAGTGCCTCTTGTCCTTTTCCACATTCCCATCCCCCTCGCCGGCCATGTACTCTTCTCAACTAACGCTGACCTGGGATTATCCGCATTCTAAATGTCGAGTCCATGCTCCTTGTTGCAAGCATCGGTTCGTTTGCTCCGAATGTGACGCCGAGACAGACCCATCCGCTGGCAAGGATGACGAACATGACCTTCATCTATAAGAAGCGCAAAAGGCTTTTTGAAAAGACATGGTTGTATACGAGGAGAGTTACGAGTGCTGCCCCCTATGTGAGTCTGTCGGCCGGATCTCGAATGTACTATTGTACGCTAATCGCTGGTATGCCCGCTCTTTGATAGGTGATCGGTGATCGAGGCAAAGACGCCGATCGGTGTAGAGGGAGAAGACGCACGCATCTATGCAAGGCAAGTCGTTCCGTGGGTGCCACAGGCCTACTCGTTCAGAGTGATTTTTTTTTTCGCAGACATTTTGAGGATCAGAGGATGAAGTTGAATACGTCCCTGGTCATTATTCTTTTCAAAACGTCTCGGATACGCATGTGCTTGCCGCGATTGGACGCCGTGATACGAGCTTATGCATGCGCTTACTATGACCACCAACTGGAGAATGAAACGAATCCCATGACGCCATTGATCGGTAACGTAATGCAATGCTTTCGACCCTTTACTGCACATGTCTCACCGGTGGTCATCCACATTCTCTTCGGCCATCTGTCTAGCCGTCAGGCTTGGGCTAATGAAATCTCCCATCACATCTTCCCTTACATTTCTCTGGATTCAGACGATGTAGTCCGTATTAACTGGGGTATGCGGACATGTCATGGCTTCAGTACATTCGCGAGTGGGCAGGCAGGAATTCAAGCACGGCTTAGCGGATAGCTGCTGACTTGGCCAAAATTACTAAGTGCCACCGAATATGGCGGGACTGCCTCTACGATCCCCAACTTGGCACACCTGATTCCACTGCCGAACTGCCGACTTTTCATCCCCTGAGCCTACATACCCTAACAGCAACCTCGCCGCCATTAGGGATCTATTGCCGGCAGCATTTAGGAATCCTTCGACCGGAATGGGCGCTTCATGCCGAGGTCTCGACTCCTTTTAGTGCCTCCACCCCTACAATCAGCTGAAACGCGTGATAGTCACACGATCTGGCGGCGACACGGAACCTAAACAACGTTGCCTCAGCCATACCCAGATTGGTGATCACCGAGTACCTCCTATCGATGGTAACACTAAGCGCATACTTGGCGGTCGGTCAGTTTGGATGACTCACAGCCCCCTATCTTGGGCTGCACATTGCGCCTTCGTGGCTTATAATAAGTGTACAGGTGTACGCCATGAACTCTCTTCCACCTTCACCTAGAACACTCTATATACGAGATGGCTAACCCTATCCACGCCAATCCCGCCTCTGCTGTGCGCCGCCTCACGATTGGGGGATCCGACTGGTTATGGGTTGTGTTTACGATTATGGTCCTTTCGGCAGTGATGGTCTTCGTGTGGGCGAAACTTGTAGGTGTCTTTCTTTGGTTTTCGGCTCGGCGCGGTTTTCACCGGGACCCTGTACCGAAAGCAACCTCGCGGAACGCGAGCGTTTCATTATCTCGCTGTAGTCATCCTCACGGTGTCATCGTTATCATACTTCGCTATGGCATCCGACTTGGGGCAGACGTCCGTCAGAACAGAGTTCAGGCGAGGGGCAACGCGTAGCATCTTCGTGTGTTTCTTTCCGTGTTCTTCCTATTGTTCTATTTCCTAATTGCTTATGAACACAGTGGGTGCGATATATACAGTGGTTTATCAACGCACCACTCATCCTGCTCATGTTACTTCTGACAACCGGTCTCCCCCTATCTGATCTTTTCCTCACCCTGTTCATGATCCTCGTCACGGTAGTCATGGGGCTCGTCGGCGCACTCACCCCGTCATCCTACAAGTGGGGCTTTTTTGTCTTCGGCGTCACGACTCTCTTCTACGTGGTGTGAGTGTACCTGAGCTTGATTATATCATTCATAAACTGAGTCGCTGTATGTCATCAGTTATACGCTGGCCATAAGGGGGGTTGGATCACGCCTCTTGCGAACAAGACAGTATACAGCTTCGCTGCGGGCTACACCGCTTTCATCTGGCTAATTTACCCCATCTGCTGGGGCCTGTCAGAGGGTTCGAACGCTATTACGGTAACCAGCGAAATGATTTTCTACGGCATCCTCGACCTTTTCGCCGGGCCCATCTTCCTGTTCGGTTTCCTCCTTGGGATACAGGGTCTCGAATATGACACTCTCGGACTTCAATCTGGCAAAGCGTCAGATTATGTGGGTGTCCCGGCCCGCCCGACTGAGAAGGCTGCAGAAGCTGGCGCCGCCGCTTGAAAACAGAAGAAAAAGTCATTTTCCTTATAATATACTGTGTTCCTACTTGTCATGTTTGTACTTCCTATGAAAAATGTGTGTTTCTTAGCGTGCGTTTACGGTAATGAATGAATTTGTGCAGAATGCTTGATATAGTAGAAGACTGTGCGTTTGGCAGGTGGTTTGTTGCGGTTGCTGACTTATTATATTCGATCACGCGCCGCTGATGCCGTCAACCGTGACTCTCCTCACACATCATCAAAAACATCCTGATCCGCCCCCGGCAAGGGTGTATAGAAAACCTGCAACTGTGGCACAACTAAACAAGGAGAGTGCTAACGATAAATGAATCTGTCCTTGTATGCCGTCAATGCGTTCGTCGTTCTCGATACGGATGGACATCGCGTCCTCGCCAAATATTATTCACCAAAGGGACGGACGCAGTTGGGGGAACCGGATCCCAACAAAGGCCTGACAAACCTGAAGGAGCAGAGAGCGTTTGAGAAGGGTTTATTTGCTAAGACGAAAAAGCCTGGTGGTGCGTTGCGTGTTCTTTCTGGTTTACGCCACGGGCTTCTTCCTCCCTTTTTTTCTTCCTTTAAACACTTTTCGCTGGCACAGGTGATATTATATTGTACGATGGACACCTGTGCGTGTACAAGCACTCGCTGGACCTTATCTTTTACATGCTGGGAGGACCGCGGGAGAACGAACTCATGCTACACTCGGCGCTGAGTGCGTTCATGGACGCCATACATTTACTCTTGCGGAATCAAGTCGAGAAGCGAGCCCTGTTGGAGAATTTAGATTGCGTCATTCTCTGTTTGGATGAGACGATAGATGATGGGTGCGTGTTCCGAGTTTTTCTTTTTTCAACTCTTTGTGCTGTGCGTTTTGTTGACGTTGATGGTCTGTTGGTCTATCTGCGTGGCTCGCGGGTTTAGAATTATCGTTGAGACAGACCCGACGACGATCGCGTCGCGAGTGAGCCGTCCGAGGGCGGACACGACGGAGATTGTGATCAACGAACAAACTATTTTGAACGCCTATCAAACGGTGAAGGAGAAGATGCAGCAGAGAATTGGGCAATTTTAGCAGCAGCGGCAGTGACAACTGACAAGAGGACGGGGGTCTTTCATGCATGCATCATACATGTTGTCATCGTCGTAATCAATTGCCCTCATATTTTTCTATCATGAAACGTTCGCGAACCTTCTTCGCATCAGCTACGTTGAATGAATGATGCTGGCAACTCTCTCGTAGATTCTGACATGTGGCAACCGCGGGCAGTCGTGACAGCCGCGGGCCGGAGACCGGGGTATGCTTAGTCATCAGGTTGTCGGCTCTTGCCGGTTCGTGGTTGAGCGTCGAGGTGGTGGTGACACTGCCCTGCCATCAGCCATGTCCGCTAGGCGACAGGCATCGACAACCTCCCTCTCAAAATATGCCAGAGATGGCTCCCCAGATCCCTGCGCCCGCTTTCTTGACTTCTGCAACGCTTTCTGGGGCCCCAATGATGCCGGTGTTGACGTATTGTTCGCGAGAATGCGTGGTGCCGCGAGGACCATGGAAGAACTTCGTAACTTTTGGAAGGAGAGGTACCCCGCTTTCGCCTTCTTAGTAATCCTCTTATTTCTTTACTCCGTAGGGCCGTCATCGAGGAGGACTACGCGAAACGGCTCGCTAAACTTACCAAAGCGACATTAGGAAGGGACGAGATAGGGTGTGTGTTTATCTGGCCTGACCTCAAACCTTTCATGGACTCCATTGACATGCCACGTCAAGCGAATTCCGGAACTCGCTCGATACGTTGCGGCAAGAGACGGACAAGCAGTCTACCTTCCATATGCAACTTGCGCTACAGATCCGGAATGAACTTGAAAATCCTGTCACCGCTTTTGTCTCCCGTCAGGCACAACACCGCAAGGTGTATCAGGCTGCAATCGAGAAACAGTTCAAGACGAAGCAGGCGCAGGAGGCCCATGTTAACAAGGCCCGCGATAAATATGAGCAGGATTGTCTTCGTATCAATGCGTATACTGCCCAGAGTACCCTTGTCCAGGGCAAGGATCTGGAACGTATCTCTGTCAAACTCGAACGTGCACAGCAGACGGTCCATGCCAACGAACGTGAATATGCCAACTTTGCGCGCGCTCTGCACGAATCCATTGCCAAGTGGGAGCAAGAGTGGAAGCAATTCTGCGATAGCTGCCAAGACCTCGAGGAGGAGCGCATGGATTTCACAAAGGATAATGTCTGGGTTTATGCCAATGCCGTTTCCATTGTCTGCGTCTCCGATGACGAGGTATGTCTTTACAACCCTGGGTTCTCATGGGATCAGATCTGATAGCGATCCACGGGGGTTATGGTCTCCAGTCTTGCGAACGGCTGCGTCTGGCCCTTGAGTCATTCGAACCGGAGAAAGACCATGAGAATTTCGTTCGGGATTATGGCACAGGAAACGCCATGCCAGATCCTCCGCACTTTGTCAACTACTCATCTGCAGAGGGCGCTCCTCTCACTTCTTCAGCTTCAAAAATCACCAGCCGCCCCGCTCAATTTACCCGCGTCACACAACGCGTCAATCGCATTGCCGCTGCACCACCACCACCACAACCTCAGCCCGAAGATGAACCCGTCGTCAATACGGCAGGCGTGGGTTCTGGTAACCGTCCGCCTAATCCCAATGATAACACACCGGCTCGTGGCATCAGCCTCTCGAGGTCCAGTACACGACGCCAGGCCCCTCCAACGAATGGTTACAGTACCACTAATATCCCCGTCAACGGAGTCTCGCCTAGTTCCTCGCCAGCAACGAACGCACAACGTTCGACCAACAATGCTCCCTCGGCGCCATTAACCCAACATGAACTTGTTGTAGGTGAAAATTCGTATAAAGTGGATCTTTCCAAGGATCAACAAGCCACCTCTCGTCCCCCCACCAACTCTTCGAGGGTTGGCGGTGAGACGGATCCCATGGTACAAGCAATGGCAAATCTTCGTAACGGGGCGGGAGCCACTGTTGGACGTACTCCGACCCGCAGGGTGCCGGCTCCGGATGCCTCCGGAAATGGCTCGGTCTCCGCTTCACCATCCAAGGCGCTCACCCCACCCGTACCAGTCTCCCCTACTAGGAATGTCGACTACCGAAACTCAGCTGAGATCGTCGTCGGTGCTCCTCCTACTGCGCAAGCACCCCACTCGCGCTCAACGTCACCTGTGCCACCGACTGCCAACTTCATGCAACCGCCGTCACAGGCACTGGCGCCTGTCGTCGACTCTGTCATTGATTCGTACCACCAAAGTTTCCCGGGCGAGCGCCGCAGCCGGTCTAACAGTCGTCGTGCGAGTTTTAATGCACCGCAGCCCGTGGCTGCACAACCACAGGCCATTCAAGGAAATCATCTGGATCGCCCACCTAGTAGGGAAGGAGGACACGCTGGTGTTGGTGCCAATGGCCGTTCTCGTAGCCCGTCTATCGGCCATCCGGCCTCCCCCGGTACCTCTCCCGTTCCTTCCGGGCCAGCCCGTGGTGGTAACCAAATTGACCAAGGCGCAGGGCAAGGACAGTACCGCGCTACCACGCCCAACAGCGTGGGTATCGCCCTCGATCCTCATGGAAATGTTGCTATGGACTCGATGGCAGATGTGTATCGTCAACAGCAACAGGCCCAAGCAAGGCAAGGCCAAGTGCCACCGCCATCGCAAGCACTACCGCCTGCACCAGTGCAATACCAACAGCCCCCAGCCCAGTTCCAACAACTGCAAGCACCTGGTGGTGGTGTGGCCGCTCGGCCTCCACAACGTCAGACAGGAATCACCAATCCATATGTGCCGCCCGCTTCTTGGCAGACTCAGCCCTCGGCTCCGTCGCCACAACAGTACGTCGTCTCACAAGCAGCGACACAGCAGGCTCCGCACCATACGCCTGCGTACGTGCAACCTCCACATCCATATGCGAACGCGCCACCACCGCAGGTGTACGCCACGCAGCTGAACTACGGCATGCAGCAGCCGCCACAACAACCGTCATCGCAACAGCAACAACAGCAGAGACAGCAGCCGGTGCAACATGGCGCGACGGGTTCCGGAAGCGGAGATTATTATCCGCCGCCCCAGCATCCGGGTTATGCACAAGCCCCGCCCCAGCAGCAACAGCAGTTACAGCGACCGCAACCGTATCAACACGTTGCGTATGGTGGTGGTGGTGGATACAGATCGCTTAGCCCTGGTCCGGTGAATAGGAGCCCATCGCCCCAGCCGATGGCGCTTACGCAGCCGCAACCGCAGCCTGTTTCTGAACCGCCAACGCGTCAGTACACGGAGGATGGACGGGGCGTACTATTCTATGGTGCGTTTTCGTTTCTTGGTGTGATGTGAGGGAGACATATACTAATGTTGATGACGGTGACGATGATAGTGCGCGCGCTTTACGACTACACGGCGACGATCCCGGAAGAGTTCGATTTTCAATCTAATGATATCATCGCTGTCACTGCTACGCCTGAAGACGGGTGGTGGAGTGGTGAACTGCTTGATGAGAATCGGCGCGTGCCTGGAAGACACATTTTTCCGAGCAACTTCGTGCATTTATTTTGAGATTTCGTCTTCTTCTCTCTCCTTACCCCTCTTTACCCCATTCCTCGCCTCGTCGATTCCTGTGGATTATAATCACATCATGATGGATCAATGGGTAATGAACGATAACGTTGGTTGGTCACGGTGATAGTAGTTCCGTGGGACAGTTCAGTTCAGTTTGTGCGCATTCCGTTTGTGTGTGTACCATGTTCATCATATATGCTCCCTCTCATACTTTCTTTCTTTCTCTGTATCTATGTGCAATGCTCCGTTGTCAAAAGCGGCAAATGGCCAATTGCTGTGATGGAGGATGGGAGATGGGAAGAGGAGGGTCACGGTCCTGTTGTTGTTGTTGTAGGAGAAATTGACTGTTTTTTTTTTCAATTACTGATGGTAAACCATTTTTTTGGTGCGAGTACTACTAATACCCTCTACTATGCTACCTGGGGTGTTTGTCTTTTTTGTTTTCCCCTACCAATACTGCTTGCAAATGAAACTAGCGCAATCGCGTTTGAATACATTGTTCACATGTAGTATTTTTTGGAGATGTCGACTCGGCGGGAGGCTCAGTTCTGAAACCGTATTGGCCACTAGGCCGTGGGCTGTGGCGTCGCTGCGCGGGAGAGTGCCAATGTTTTACAGCAAGTTTCATAACAATAGGCGGTTCTGCACTCTGCTTGTTTATGCCCTTTGTTTTGACATCTGTCACACATGCCGGCTTGCCGAGATTGAGCCATCACCTCGTCCCCCATCCCTCACAATCACTGAGACAACATATTTCTGCGGAACTCAAGGTGGCATTGCACCTTGCTGTCATAAGAGGATACTGGATACAAGTAGAAGAAAATCCGAAAGATGGTATTGAACTTCTCGGGATGTTCTCGGTGAGATCCACTTCCAGTCCCACCGTGAACTCTCTTAGGACAGTTTTGGCAGCACCCCAGTCCAAAATGACTTTACCCTCAGGTAACACACTCGTCAGAAGATCCGAGATGTCCGTTGGGTCTTCGGGCGGCCAGTATCCGGCATTCTCGTGGTCGTAGATTTCTGACTCAGGGTAGCGTTCCCATTTTCCTCGACTCTTCATCGCTTCGGGGATGTAGTCTACGCGGTCAATTCCAGAGGGGTCATACTAGTGATTCTGAATGATGAACTGTGATGGTAGCTTTGTCTGATTTGGTTCGAAAATATTGGGCTGGAAATGTAAAAATCGCGCATCCAAAAACCACTGCTCGATTCGCTTTCCGGGTCCTGGCCGTGTAGTCGGAGGTATTCCGAGGCGGTGATGATAGGATACCGTGCACAAAGACGAGGAAGATCGAAAATGAGCGTGATAGGGATGCGGAACCCCATTTGCTACTCGTAGGGAAGGTCGCGTCGCGCCACTCCTGCCAGCCGATGGCATCGCCTTTGTGGTGAAGACTGGGCGGGCCCATAAAGAGAGGCTCGCTTCTGACTTGCGGCAAGTCAGAAGCGAGCCTCTCTTTATGGGCATCCTAATGAACACAGACCAAGTGAATTTCTGCCGGAGCGGGCCCTTTTTCTTTTTCTCTTGGTAGAATGGGGTCATCGAGGCAAAAACTGAGCACTAAGGCAGGCGTCACTAGGAACCAGCACGGGTTACATAAGCTGACTCTCCCCATCCAACGCTCCGGCTTCTCTGTCTCCACATCTCAATAAATGCCAATTCTAGTACCTAGTACTGGTAGGTATGATGCCCCTCTACAATTACTAGGTGGCAGAATTTAAAAATATTTTGTATTGATGGAGAAGAAGCACAAATACTTATTATTGCACCAAATGTATTCTTTACACTGTAGGACTCAAATAAAAGGATTTTATGTTTTTGTTGCGCGATTTTGGCAAGCTTACATAATCAGACACGTGATTACATGTGACCATACACGTGATGCTTTAGCCTTGGTTTTTTGACTCGTAAAGACTTGTAAACCAATATGCCACGGAGGAAACGCGCTGCTCAGGCCAGTGTCCAAAACATACGGATTGTCAATCAGAAGCACATTGAGAGAAATCAAGGTGTCATTGAAGGTGAGTTGATTTAAATGTCACCCAAAGAAAGACTCAACAGTGCGGCCCAAGCAGTTTCACCCAGCAGGGAACACACCCCTTTCACCTCTGACTTGCAGACAGAATCCATTCTTGAACCTGAGTTGACAGACTTCTGTTCACGTCTTCATATCACACCTGCCATCATGGAATTCCATGATGATGATGACAGTGATATTGTCTCCAACCACTCCTCTGACATCGAAGAGGAAACTGAACTCAGGAAATTCACACAAGCTCTGCAAAACGGACAAAATGCTGCATTGAAGAGGGAGAAGGAGGAAAACAAAAAGAAAAGAGGGGTGTACTCAAAACAGTCCAGTAATACCCTAAAACGTCGCAAGCTTGATCTCATCAATATGACATCGAAAGGCTTCTATCCTTTGGAAGAATATGTCACACGCATGGGGGTTCCAGTGAAATATAACAAACCTATACCAAAGGTGGACAAAATCAGTCTTCAAGAAGAGTCAGAGGAGAGCTCTGACGAAGCGAACGCACGGGATCGAGACACCAGCAGTGTCAGTGGCGCCTCTGAGATGGAATCCGAAGGAGGCTCACTTGGGAACCCACACAATGCCCGGCGCCGTCGATACTGCATACGCATGGAGTCCGAAGAAAGCAGTGGAGCTGACGATGGTGATGGGTTTGCAGACTATGCAAGACAACGTATGGGCGCAAGCGAACGTCTTGAAGATATTCGACAAAAGGCCAACTTGATGCATCGAGAAGTCCCCCAAGGGGTGCCCAGTTCTGCATTGCAGCTCCTAGATGATCATCACAAGCTTCGGGAGGCGAGCGTGCAACTTACCGACGAGGCGAAGAGAGGCGACCTTGATGTGATCGTCCGAGCACGTGTCGCAGCGATGGTTGGACTCCTGAACATCTATACAGATCAAGACCTGGGCTATTCCTGGAGGAGAGCATCAATAATGGTCGCCAGGATGCAGGGACGTGGAATGAACCACGCGCGACACATCCGCGAATGGGTTATGGACTTCCTGAGGTGGAGGGACCTCCCTCTCCACCAGTTGAACCGGAAACGAGGCACGATCGTTGATGATGAAGATGTTGCCGAGGAAATCAAGACCCAGATGAAGGAGAAGGCGAGTGGAGGTTTCTTGAAGGCCCAGGCTCTGGTGGACATTGTCGCAAGTCCAAGCATGCAAGCAATTTTCGCACTGAAAGGGATTAGTAAGCCATCAATTTCCATCAAAACGGGACTTCGTTGGCTCGAGAAACTGGGATGGACTTACAGTAAACTAAAGAATGGTATGTATCTTGATGGGCACGAGAGGTCAGATGTGGTGGAATACAGGCGAGGTTTTGTGGAACGTTGGATGGGACATGAGCAACGATTCCATCGATGGGATCACGATGGGACAGAACTCCCACGCCCAAATGGGTTCCCAGTCCCTAGGGCCATTGGACGCTTTCGCCTCATCCTTGTCACCCATGACGAATCCACCTTCTTCCAGAATGACGAGCGCAACACAGGATGGAGCCACGCAACCAGCAAGTCGAAACCAAAGGCCAAGGGTAATGGCCAGTCATTAATGGTGTCAGATTTCCTGACATCAGATTGGGGACGACTGCGCGATGGGGACGAGTGAGTCCCCTCTAATCCTTATCTCATCTCACACATTTATCTCACACATTTGATGTTTATCAGGGAAGCCCGGATCATTTTCAAGGCGGGCAAAAATCGTGATGGATTCTTCGATGCCGATGACCTCCTCAGACAAGTCGATAAGGCGATCGACATTTTTGAAGGCCTCACCAAGGGCTGGGCTCAGGGCCTCTTCCTGTTTGACAACGCGCCCAGTCATCAAAAGCGTGCACCAGATGCCATATCAGCACGAAACATGGTTAAAGGTGCGCCGACCCTTCCTGTTTCCCATCACCACCACTGCCGGTGCCCGCGATGAGCACCATTGCGAGATCGCAGGCGGCCCACTTACCTTCTCTCACAGGGCCAAAGAAAGGGTGGACGCACCAGCCTAATGGTCCACGCATGCGCAGTGGCACACTCCCAAACGGCGAGCCCCAAATATTTTATTTCCCTGAAGACCACCCCTCCATGCCCGGCTGGTTCAAAGGCATGGAGGTCATCATCCGGGAGCGTGGTCTGTGGCCTGAGGGAGACATTCTCGCCCAGTGCCCGGGCTTTCATTGCCCCCCTGGCCGCGCTGACTGCTGTTGCCAGTGCATTCTTTTTTCTCAGCCCGATTTCGTCTCTCAGAAGTCCCAGCTTCAAGAGCTGGTTGAGTCTCGCGGGCATTTGTGCGATTTCTATCCCAAATACCATTGTGAACTGAACTTTATCGAACAATACTGGGGGGCGGCGAAGCTCCGCTTCCGTGTGGCAGGGCGCGCGGCGACAATCGATGAGATGCAGAGGAAGGTCGTCCAATGCCTCGACGACGTCCCCCTCCTTCACATTCGGCGGTAAGTCCTGCTTTTTGTTTCCGATTTCTATTCGCCTTACGTTGTTCTTCTGTTCCTCTAGTTACGCAAACTGGTCTGCGCGCTTTATATCAGCGTATCACGCGGGCCTTTCTGGATTGCAGGCCATATGGGCAAACAAAAAATATCATAGCCATCGTACCTTACCCCCAGAGATCATCACAGAGGTGAAGCATAGTGTACTGTCATAGTATTTTGTTTCACGCGTGCGAGATCCATATCCTCATTATATAAATAAAATGTGACTTTTGACTTTCTTTGGCCCAAAGCTGGTCGCAGACACGAAATTTGGCAAGCTTACGTAATACTAAACCCTAGGGTTAGAAGATTATGTAACCCGTGCTGGTTCCTAGTGACGCCTGCCTTAGTGGTGGGCATCTTGGCGTCGTCCCAATTTCTTGGGATGGGGGACGAGTCGATGGCTCAATCTCGGCAAGCCGGCATGTGTGACAGATGTCAAAACAAAGGGCATAAACAAGCAGAGTGCAGAACCGCCTATCGTTATGAAACTTGCTGTACGTATTTTACAATACAAGATAAGCGGTCACTCTTACCATTATCTCACTAGCGCTGGGCCTGCCAAGAAGTCGTCGTTATTCTTTCCCTGTGCCTTTCGGCTCGAGCTAAGTTGGTGGGTTACTGTACTGTACTGTATATGATAAGTCAGGTGAATGTAGATCGGCATATGCCGTGACAAGACCGCCATCGAGATCATCGCGCGTACCCATAGATGCCGCTGTCCTCCTCATCGGTGTTGGTGGGAGCGGTAGTGGCGGTCAAAGAAGAGTGGCAGGCTTGAATGTTCTAAGTATGGGTGTGGGTGTGGGATTCAGCTCGGAGTTTGTGCAAAGGTCCGCCTTTGTGCGGAGGTTAGAGGTTCTGAATTAGAGTGGAGTTTCATGAGGGGTGATAGAGAGGTTCTTTTACTTGTTGGTCGCTAGCCTAACTGGTGGCCAAAGATAGGATGTAACGCCCGGCGCCGACTTGATCTCTTGCGAGCGTGTGATTTCTTCTCGTGAGAACCCCACCGCCAAGAGAATGATGGGGATCAGAATAAAAGAGGGCGCCATACGATAGATAGTAAGATCCACGCTACGAGCGAGTGCCGTGCCCTTTACTGTAGTTCTCCATTACATGGACTCAGAGATGGGAAAGAGTGATCCACCTGACCCGCAAGGGGATCCCCGGGCTTTGGTTCGCGAGATCCAACAAATACGTCGAGACCGTGACATGATGAGCTGCCCTCTGAGTGCGTCTTGCCTGCATGCGCTAGATGTAGACCTCATTGAAGCCACATTGCGTTTCTACGGATCATAGACTGATCGGCGTGCCTAGACTCAAGAATGCAAGGAGCAGGCTCTCATCGTGATCACATGAAGAATCACCAAACGTATTATATAACAGTCACGTGATGAGCGTGAAACAGGGCATATTATCAAGCACCAGTGCTCTTTTTCTGATAAGTTACCCCCATACCATACGCTATCTGCGTGAATTTGTGAAACGTGCGCAGACCGTATAGCACGCAATCCTGGAAGCGCTGTCCCACCTGATTCCCCATTTGGACTGTATGGGAACTGTCCAGGTTATGATAGTTCTTAAGGCAACTATGACCCACAATCGTGGTGTACGCCTCGTGTTGGGCTTTCGCAGACCACTCCGGGTCGTGTTCTCTACCATGTGTTTGAGGGCATATCGTTCCAACCCAGCTAAGCGACCGCACGGAACTGTGGCGCCGCGCGCGGAATGGAGGCGAACAGCGCCTTACAATAAATCATTTTTTGGTGTTTCGCCTTCCTTCGTTAGGCACTTCTTACCTTACTTGTCACAGGTCTTTTTTAACTCGATTCAAGTTCAAGCAACCTTTTATATGCATATATGCGCAGAACAAAAAGGCATCAGTCAGCACAGGGGAAACACCGAGAACGGCTTTAGGGACGTTTCGTGTCGCCGCTAATGACGCCTGTTAGAGTTCATTCGCTATTTGCCGTCTTTGTACATGACCCCTGGTAACCTTCGGGTAGGACTTTTCATTTGCAGAGACACCGCGAAAATTGACTCGACTCGGATCAGCCACCTAGGTTAATTTTAAGGATGAAAGGCCTTTCAGACTGGGTAAAGCACTGCACTAACTTTCTCCCTCTCCCAACTCTTTACACCTCCCCTCGTCGTCGGCTCCTCTCGCGTTCGTCTCGACCATTGCCACTGCGGGCGCCACCACCCGACATACGCGACTAGTACTATCGCACGTGTGTCGTCTAGGCCGCTGACCTCTGGTCATGCATTTCCATCCTGTCTGTCACACTTTTCTTCGACTCTACGTCTGCAGACGACCAATTGCGGCACCTTGTCCAGTTCGAGGTGTCCACACCACACATTCTCTATGCCTGCCTTGGCGGTTTCGTCGTATTCGTGTGTCTCCCCATTCGCCTACTACGCTCAGCATGTTACTAAGTTTTTTTTACCCACACGCTCCCCTGCTACTCTCAGTTTGGAATGCTTTCGCTCTTCATCCGGGAAAAGGTCCGTGACCCACGTCGGGATGGTATCCTGACCGGTGGATTCAAGCATACCTTATCCGCAGCTCTACATCGGGGAAGCCTGCTCGGCCTTTTTCTTCGGCGTCATTATTGGCAAGTTGACCTTTTCTGGGCATTGGGCATCATTTGTCACTTCCGGAGTCCTGCTTGCACGGGCTTGGCGTTGACCCTTTGTTGGTCAGCCAAGCAGTTTAGGCGCGCGTCTCGCGATGGGTCTCTGACATAATCAAAACATGGCACTGTTTTAGTCATCGCCCTTACACGCACTCAAAGCAGATTTCAGAGTCGCTTACCAAAATCTCTCTCAGGTCCTTACGGGTTGAAGATCTTCGACCCTCGTTCGTGGGAAAATAGCACCAGCGAAAGCATTACTCTCGAGTTTACTCGTGTCGTCATTGCCATTGGCGTATTCGCCGTTGGCGTCGAGCTTCCCAAAAAGTACATCTACCGTCACTGGAAGAGTCTCTTCTTCCTCCTCGTACCTGTCACAACATGGGTGTGATCTGCTCCTTACTTTCTCCCAGCCAGAAACTGATTGACTCTCGTGCTCTAGGGCTGGTTCGTATCGGCTGCCTTCATTTACGCATTCATTCCGAACCTCAACTTCCTTTCATCTTTAGCCATTGCTGCTTGTCTCACCCCCACTGACCCGATTCTCGCCGCAGCCATTATTGGAGGCAAATATGCCGACAAGCATGTACCTGCCCATCTGCGACACATGCTTGCCGCAGAGTCGGCTAGTAACGACAGTGCAGCATATATTTTTCTTTTCTTCGCACTCTATCTCACTCTCGACCGTACGACGGGTGGGGCAATCAAGGACTGGTTGCTCATCTTATGGCTTTGTGCGTGCACTTTGCCTCTTTTATCCACGAGTACTAACATACGTTGCTCAGACCAGATCGTGCTCAGTGTCATATGGGGCTCGATGCTTGGATATAGTATTCGGCATCTCATGAAGTTTTGTGAGCGCAAAGACCTTATTGACCGGCAGTCATACGTTGCACAATACATCTCACTTGCACTTCTCACGGTCGGCACATCAACTCTTCTTGGTACAGAAGACCTTCTTGCCTCATTCGCATGTGGTACCGCCTTTTCCTGGGACGGCTTTTTCAACAGGCAGACAGAAGCTTCTGTATTTTCCTCCGTCATTGACCTGTTGCTCAACAGTGCCGCGTTCGTGTACGTTGGCGCGTGGATGCCGTTTGATTCGTTCTCGGACAAGACCCTCTCGCTATCAATCTGGCGACTGATTTGTATTGCTATTCTTGTGTTGTTGTTAAGGCGTCTACCGATCATACTTGGGTTATTCAAATGGATCCCAGATATCAAAAGCTTCCGTGAAGCATTGTTTAGCGGGCACTTCGGACCAATAGGCATAGGTCAGCTCCATCTCTCCTCTCATCCGTACTCTATAGCTCACGTGACATCACAGGCGCCATCTTTATATCCAGCCTCGCTACCGAAATTCTTCCGCGGCCGCAAAAACCGCCATCCAACCAAGCAGAACACCTTGCGACATTGATTCAGCCCGTTGTTGCGTTCATGGTCCTTTGTTCCATCCTCATCCACGGGCTGTCCATCCCTTTCTTCTCACTCGGGCGGCGCGTGACGACTGTCACGCGCACCTGGTCACGCCAACCGAGCCATCCCGACTGGGCATTGCATACGCGCCGCATTGAACGTCCTGGTGATGTCGTGATTAATCACGACCTTGTGAACATGATGGAACGCGGCCAGGCAGGCGAGGGTGCGAAGGAGGGCCTGTCGACCGAACCATCGGTGGTGGTGGGACCTGAGGAAGACGAAAAGAAGGACAGTGCGGTACCGAGAGAAGATAGTGTGGATGCAGATGCCGTCACGGTGGTAGTGACAGAGCTGGAGGAGTTCAAGGCGGATAATGCGCCGGACGACACGGAAGTGTTTGGAGAGTGGAAGGAAGGTCCTCATCGTATCATTGAGCGTCGCACCGGCCCTGGCGAGGAGGTTTGTCTCTGCTTCTACGTGGTGTGTCAAGTGTTATTAACGAATGACATGCCCTAGGTCGAGGTCGAGGTCCAAAGTAACGCATATGGCCCGAGCGAAGCCGAACGCATCGTTTGTGCATTTCGTGGAGGTCGCGCTGTGGTACACCGTGCTGCAAGTGCATTCATCGGTGGAGTGATGCGACACATCCCACACGATGTCGAAACTGGTCTTAAAGGCATGCTTGGATCCCGCAGTGGCAACAGCATTGGCTTATTTCTTGATCAACATCCACGTCTGCAATCGCCTCGTTCACATCCGGAGGGGGAAGAGACTGTAATGCCTGCTCCTGAGGCGACATACGATGTGTCGAATTCATGCGGGGAACCAGAGAGCGCGGGCGTTCGCCAAGATGAGGAAGATGGATGGGTATCTGATCGGAGTTGGTCAGAAGATGCGCCGGGGTATCGACAGACTGCCAAACACCACCATAGTCGATTGAACAAGAAAAGACATACTGACCGTCACCATTCTTCCATCCATGTTCACCATCACTCACGACTACCACTTCACCACCACCCACGTCTACCATTCCACCACCATCACCACTCACGTCTACCACTGCATGTGCCGATGGGTATATCGACTTCCACTACATCCGCCGCAGGTTCACCTAAACTGGCACTGGACGTGTCAAACTCGTCTGACGCAGAAGTCACGCCTTCGATGGCCATGGCGGATGAGGAGACGCGCGGCCGAAGGTTGCCCGCGTCTACACCGTCGACCCCTGAGAGGCTGCCGCGGCATATGCGGATTATGTCGCTACGTGGGAGTGCGGCCAGTTCCCGGGAGGTTTCCCCCGTCCGCTCGATTCGGTGGGCCGACGAGGGCGCAGGTGCCGGCCCCGCGACAGCGCGATGGCCACAGTCTCCGTGCGCATCCGCACAAAGCAGCCGCGCACCTTCGCGCGCACCGTCGCCTGGGCCATCGACTCCCGGCGAACCCATAGAACCCGATCTGGGCTAAAACAAGTTGACATATCAAACCGTTAGACATCGGGTGTAAGCCCGGTTTAGAGAACATTATATTATTAGCTGATTGGTAAGGACAACTTCCTCGCCACGATTTCTTACTTGGCTTCTCGTCCTTCGCTCCGATAATTAGAGGTTTTTGATACAATTTTGTTAGATCCATAGAACTAAATTACTGTATTGTTTCCTGCTCTTTCGCTCCGATGATTTCTCATGACCCGATTTTCTTATGTACTGGGTAATAGGTAGTAAATGGGCCTCATCGTCAAAGTACTGTGTGATTAGATAACAAGTGGGGATGCGTCATCCCCTCGTCATCGCATCATCCCCAACACCCTCGGCGGTCAGGAGGCTGTGTCACAGTTGACGCGTTGACGCCTGACAGAAGGGTTCCCAACGACTTGTTGTGTATGTAGGTCACGGTACATGTGCTTGCCCCTTTTTGACGCCTTTTTGGTGCTTGTGTTGTACTTGATGCCACAACGCACTTGTAACTCTTGAGGCTAAGTGGCTACGTAGATTCAAAAAATGAAAGGTATGAAAAGTGTCGCCAAGTTGAAGGATGGATTCCTGATGCACACGGGAACCGTATTTGCTGGACACGAGATTCCGAAGGCATGGCGGGGAGCTCGGCAAACACCGAGAGCTGCGACCTAGTGGGTTTCGTGAGAGCCGGCAAAAAGGGGCACACGCAGATGGGGTGACCGATGCCAGTGGGAGACACGCAATCGGGGGCTTTCTCTCGCTCCGACTCAGGCTAGAAGGCGAAGGCTGGTGCCGGTTGTGTCGCGTCGGACTTGGCACGATTATACGGTAAATCAAGGTAATAGGAGGGTAAGAAACAGTTTAGAAACTATAATGTAGTGCGTCCGACGTCCGCCGCTCCCGGGCCGAGTCCACTCCCCCTCGATTCCATCATCATCTTCACCTCCCCCTGTCTTGCCAGCGTCACTTTCCGGGCTTTCCGCTCCAATGGCTCCCGTTGCCCCCAACCCGCCACAGCCTGCCAGTGCGTCCCTGCCCTCGTGTTCGCGCCCGTCATGGGAGCATCAGCGTCAGGTGTCTAAAACTTATTTACACCTGGAGGGACGTCGCACTTCCTAATAGATCGGAACGCCAAGAGCGGAATGAAATCAAGACCTCAAGCTTTCGCTCCCCCCATGTCCAGCTTTCACTTTCTTGATCATAGATATGCCAACCAAACATTGAGGGCAAATTTTACGAGCGAAACGGGTTTCGATGTTACACCTGACATTGATTTAGAAAACATACGAACACAATGCCGATATCTTCATTTCCCGCCCTGTTACGAAACCGGAGCTTAGTCCGTCGGAGAACGCCTCGCTGAACTGGTCAACCTCGTTTTTTACGCCCTGATGGAAGAAAGGCTGATGGTCCGAGGGCAAGGGCCCGCGAACAACCATATTGTTATCACTGATCAGAGGCCTATTTACTTGATGATGACGTCAAAATTCTTTTTGGGGTGAATTCTCCGACAGTGTTTGACAAGTTTGTCGATGAACTCATGGATGGGTTGAGGAAAGGCAAATTACTCGTTCTGTAAGACTGCACTACGACTCGTGGAAACCATCAGAGTTGCAGGAATACAAGCCCATACTGGGCAAGGCTCGTATGGTTGCCTCTGTCAGCAATCTACTGCCTGCTTACAGTAACATGTGAGCGACGCTGAGCCCCAGGAACGTTGGGGAGTTGTGCTCAGCGGACTCGGCTACGTCGTCTTCTACATTCCATGTTCATTTACGGCCCATATTCGCTGGCATTCTGCCAGACGCACGCTCTCAGTCCAAGTCCCGGCTGTAATGAACCCAATCCATTGGTGAGTCGCGAGATGCTGCTTACCATGCTTCCCTGACAGATCGGATTGGCATTCACGCAATATTCACGACTTCTTCTGGCCAACAGCTGATTCGAAGTCTATTCCGGGATAGAATAAAGATAAGAGTAAAGAGAAACATCCTGAAATTTGTCGAATGTGGATGCGCACATCATCTCGGCAAACGGGGCGACATCCCCATAAATTTTCCGAAGGAGCGGGATTTTGCGACAACTTGAAGGACCCGTCCGAGAATGTGGAAAGACATGAAGTCTCCTGCGAGCTCAGTGAAGACCGAATTTTGAAGAGGGCACGACTGAACTTGAAGACATATACGGCGAACGTTGGAATACCAAGGTCTTGCTATCAGCCTATCATGACTCGGCCGGAGCACGGCCAATACGGGTAAGGGCCAAGATTCGAAGAATCCATTTTGGAGTAGAGTAAACTAGAAAGGGATTTGCCGGATGTGAGCGTGCAACACCTGGGGCGACATCCCCGCTATTTTGGAGCGTAAGTGGGAAAATACCCTGTGAGTTCGGTGCCGACACAGTCATAAAGAGGACGCAAGACATAGATGTTCACGCTGGAGCTGGGTGTCGTCGGAATATTAAACTATCACCGCGGAACTCGGAAGGATGATATCCAGGACAGGGAGGAAATCTACCATTAGCGTAGCATGGCCACGTTGGAGCGGAACTTGGTCTCACGTCATAAAAGGTTTTTCGTGCGTAGACTAGCCGCGTCGTTGCTAAAACGGGATGGTGACCGGATATGGTGACGCGTCTTTCCAAACCGTTCGTCTTCAAGTTTGCTTATCATACAGTATCAATCTACATATTTTCCATGGTAAACACGACAGGGCGTCGCCTGAGGTCCATGGATCCATCCACCATGATCACTGCCATATGGGACTCTTCCTGAAAATACCCATATCACCTTGCCACGTTGGAAGATGTGACTTCCGACAACCGGATCAGAATCTCGAGAATGTCCACTCCACTCCACAACTGGCACTGATTTAGCAAGTCGGCCACGCGTAGGTTCCAAATTCAGCTTCTGTGTCATTTTACATGACAGCCACTATCGAATTCTTTTTTCCAAACGACTTTGAACGAGGAGCATCTTTCGACACCTATGGAAATGTATCGCATACATAGCGAAGACATATAAGTACTTGGATTCCAGTCCCACATCGCTCTTCCGCAACCATCCACACTTGTCATGAAGTTTTTTCTCATCAACCTCTTTGACTGTATTGCCGCCTTGTTTTTCCTTTACCTCCTTGTCCACTTCCGCGATCGCAGAAGACGGGGAGGGCTGCCTTATCCACCTGGCCCACCATCATGGCCTATAATTGGGAATCTACTTGATATCCCGAAGGACGTGGCTTGGAGGGCGTACGCGGATATGTCAAAGAAATACGGTAAGTGTAACATTCTCGTCGATACACCAGCTGAACCCGCGTCACAAGGCGATATCATTTATCTTCACGTTTATTCTGAGGTCGTGATCGTGCTGTGTTCGCTATCAGCCATTAAGGATCTCCTCGAGAAGCGCGGGCAAATCTATTCAGAGAGGCCCTCCTTGCCAATGGTAGAAATGTACGTCTGTAGCACTCTCATTTCCCAATCGACCCCCATGTCGACAATCCTCGATCTCTAGGATGGATATGGATTGGCCCCTCTTCATGACCGGAACGACCGAGACTTGGCGCAAAGGGCGAAAGATATTAGATGGCAACCTTCGACCTGGGGCAATGGCGTCATATCGGCAAATGATGGAGGAAAAGACCCGCGATTTGCTCGCACAACTTCGTGCAACGCCGAAGGACTTCCACGCACATCTAAAATTGTCAGTTGGCCGTCTTTCTTGTATCGTATGATATTAACGGACAGGTAGCTTACAGGGAAAACTAATCATGTCACTCACATATGGATACGACCTAAAGAAGAACGACAAAATGTTAGAGGCGCCGGAAAAGGTTTCTGAATATCTGAGGCCGGTACTCCAACCTGGAGCATCACTGGCAAACCACCTCCCATTCTGTGCGATTTCCTTTTTTCATCCCTGTTATGCTGGTAGTGCCTAATACATTTCAGTGCGGCTTATTCCTTCATGGATACCATACATCAGCTACGAACCACTGGCGCGAATAGTTAGGAAGCTGAGTGAGAGGATAAAGAATGAACCCATCGATTTCGTGAAGAATACTCTCGTGTGTGGTGACCATACTTCTCTGCTTCACGTTAACTGATGCTGCATCCCGCAGTATAATGGCACCGCGGTGCATTCTCTGGCGGGCGAGCATCTGCAGAAATTAGAGGACTTGATTGGATCGGAACGTCAAATGCAAGAGGAAGTTGTTAAGGTGGCTATGGGGTCAATATATCAGGGTAAAGCATCATAATCATCAATCAAGCACATCCAACTTACAAGACCTCTTTTCAGCCGGTTTAGACACGGTACTTCTCCTCGATATCTGCCATTCGGTTCTCTTACTGACTTCTATCATTGAGACGATATCCTCTATGACCTCTCTCTTTCTGGCCCTAGTCCTTTTCCCGCATGCACAGAAACGAGCGCAGGCAGAACTTGATGTTGTAGTCGGAAGAGACCGGTTACCTACGTTTGATGATAGGCCGCGTCTTCCATACATTGAAGCCTTCTGTAAAGAGGTGATGAGATGGCTGATGGTGACGCCCATAGGTACGATTTGGAATTTTCTATGATCCCCGTGAACCGTAATGGCAGAACGATGACTTTTAGGTGTTGCCCACACGTCAACCAGGGATGATGTTTACAGAGGCTTTTTCATTCCGAAAGGTCAGATTCTCTTCAATTGGACGTTCTGTATTTCCGTTAATCATTTGGCCTAAAAGGATCTATGATGGTGGCGAATGCATGGTACGTCAGTTGCCTATCTATCTGTATATCTACCTGAAGATGTTTCAGGGCGATCTTGCACGACCCAGAATTGTACCCGGACCCGGAAGAATTCAAGCCCGAGCGTTTTCTCAACGAAGATGGGAGCGTCCGAGACGACCCGATGCTCTCGTTAGTGTTTGGGATTGGCAAGAGGATCTGTCCTGGACGTCACTTCGTCGATGCTACAATCTTTATTGTTACCGCGTCGATCCTCTCCGTATTCAATGTGACGAAAGCAAAAGACGAGAATGGCCGCGAAATTCCTGTCAAGGTCGTGGTATCTGGTCAACGCGGACTCGTCATGTAAGTCGGCAGGATTTTCGCCCATCATCGCTTCTTGAACTTGAAACTAACTCCAATCTCAAGACATCCTGAGAAGTTCGAATGTTCTATTCTTCCAAGAGATAAAGTTGCGGAGGATTTGATTTTAGCGAATTCTTTGTCTTGAAGTATCACCTAGTACTTTTCTGTCTGTCTTCGATGTCTTTCAGCCAGTATGTTATTGGCTTGTAATTGAGCCACTGTGTCGAGTTAGATGACAATAATTGCAATTTCAAGATAAGGAAATCCGTGTGCGGCAAATTGGAGCCCTCAGAGTCCATTTTTGGCGTATATCATGCTGATTCTTCCGACGTATGGTCCGCTATCCTTTAATCCCCCCCAGTCATTGGTAATGGACTCATTAATGGATTTGGAGGATACACCCGCGGTCGTGCAACAGCTTGTGATGCACCGATCGCGCCTCTGAGGTTGTAGGGGAGGAGAGCCGCCGATTCGCTAGAGCTGAGCGCTGAGCGCTGAGCTCGCGCGCGCAGGAGCAATGATCGAGGGATTGGTATCCTCGATCGGTATCTTTTTCTAACGCCACCGGCAAGCGATTCCCTTTCTTATCAGGGGCGGCCGATCACACACACAGGATCCGGAGAGCCTCCAAAACACCTAGTTTTCACCCATAATGACTTACTGTGAGGGTAATCTTTGACACAATATTTCTAACCCACAACGTTAAATCATAACATGTACAACATCTTGTTCTCAATACAAATGTGTGCCATACTACGTGTGGTATAATATAATGCTAGTCTCGGCACTTGTACAGCATCTACACTCTGAAACACCTAGTATACACCCGTCATAGAAGATCAAGGAGTATAATAATTACTCTAAATGATTCGAATTATCGTGCCGTCTGCGAGATAATAAGCTCCTCAGCTCGTTTATCCCTTGGACTGATAGAGCATGGAAACGGATTCGGACGACTTTTGGTAAAACAATAACAATTAGCCCTCCATGTTCCTGCAACCAAAAACCGTTCGACGCACCTCACGAGACCACCAGAGTACGTGAAATTAAATGGTGCACCCTCAGAGTCACACCGCTTTTCAATACGGAAAACCGAGAGCACAGTCGCGGCCACAATAAACAACGTCGCATCGACGTAGTGCCTCCCAGGGCAGACACGCTTTCCAAACCCAAACACTGATGTCAGTGTAGCATCGTCCCGCAACGTCCCATTAGGATTGAGAAATCGCTCGGGCTTGAAGTCCTCGGGCTCTGGATATACATCCGGGTCACGTGTGATCGCCCTTCAAAGAATGAGAAGATGCCACAAAGGCAGTCCCAACAAGTCTTACCAAATATTTCCAATCAACCACGCACCTAGTCAAATATTAATCAGTAAACCTTTTTAAGGACTCATGCAGTGATATCTATCGCACCCTTCGGTATGAACAGTCCGTTATACACCCGATCCTCCGTGGCCGCGTGAGGCACGTCTGTATAGGATGTATATGAGTATATGTATAGATACCTCGACGCGAGGACTAGTAGTACGACGCACGGAGAGGGGCAGCGGGTCTCCACCTCAATACCTCCTTGCATATAGCATCAACGAACGGTAATCTTGGACGATCCTCGAAGATCGGGAAACGCTCGCGTCCCGTAACAGCATCGATTTCGTCCTGCGCTTTCTTCTGCACCTCGGGATGAAGCAAAAGAGCGAGAAACAGCGACATTATTGACGATACCATCTATAAAAATAGAGAGATTAAGCATGTCGGAGATCTCGCGGGCCATTCGTTATGACGCACGCTGTCAGTCCCGACTGAAGAGGACTCATTTCATTAGCACACAGATGATCCGTGATGGGATGCTGACGACTAAGTGATGACGGACCTGTATACATGGTCCCCAAGGTTTCCGTAATCGCTCTCTCGTATCCTTCGCGTTCAGAACCACTAAGTTTCTCTGCCTCTACGAGACGGTCGAACGCAATGGAGCGTCGTGCAGTACCACTTAGCTACACACCGCATCGTAAGCCCTTGAGCATACTAGATATCCAAGTTGCTGCTTGCCATGCTTTCCCTGACAAATCGCATTGGGTCATTCATGACTTGTTCCGCCAGAGCATGGCCAATACGCGCAAGTGGCCAATAGCTAATCCACGGTATCCATTCTGGGATATGCCGTACTGAACGGGATTTTCGTAAGACGACTGTACTATATATAGAGAGAGGTTCTACTTACGGAAAGGAAACTCATTGACCAGTAATGAGCCAGGTAAAGATGCCCTAGTCCCGATGTCCGACAACTTCTTGGCAGCATCTATCGTCTTGTCGTGATGCCCTTTGGCCTCATAACCATAAGTCATGGCAAGCAGTTGTTCGCCTTGGAAACTGGGAGAATAATATGTATGATTGAGGAACGCAATATGAACAAAAAGGGAAATAAAACTGACAGCTCGATGTGAGTTATCCATTCTTGCGGACTTTGCAACAGGCGAGTAGCGAGAACACGAGCTCTGGTCTCTTGTATGACACGGTACGCTGACAGGGACCCAGGGCGGAAGCTCCGTTCGACGATTTTGCGCCGGAAACGCCAGTGCTCGCCATATCTCGCCAGTAGTACACTCCATTGTACATCCATCCTGGAACTTTTTCAGCCGAAGCGGGAAATGCCGAACTAATGCGCATACATCTCGAAGAACGGGATCACAGGGCGATCAGAGTAGACATTCCCACGCTTCCCCAACAAATCTTCGGTGACCTCGGTAGAGCCCAATATGATGACGACCCGCCCGAGAACGTGAAAAGACATGACATCCCCTGCGAACCCTGAGCATAGCGGGACATGTGAAGAGAGCGTAAGACGTACCATACTTCTTCGCGAGCTGAGAGTACGTGAGCCAGGAGGATTCCATTGGAATATCAAGTAGATTACCGATGATAGGTAAAGGTCGTGGACCAGGGGGATAGGGCAACCCTCGTCTCCTTCGATAATCGCGGAAGGCTTGAAGAGTAAAGATGAAGGACAGGACGATGAGGAAATCTACCATGGGCCCAGCAGCCATGGAGTGGATCCTGGCCAGGTTGGAATGGCAGGGAAGACCTTTGGTGGACACTTTTCACGTCAGTTATATGTATCATAAAGGGTCGTTCGCTGAATGGCGCCGCGATAAATTACTGGGATATTGTGGAAGTGAGAATGTGTGACGTGGATACAGTTGGACATTTGATCAATGTACAGACTAAAGCCAAGAGAGGAACCCCTGGACCCCGCGTTCTGTTCGCATTCCGTGGAAGAAAAGGTAATCGAAGTTACGGTATCGGTGTTTGTAGACGATGGCATCATGGAAGGTGTTTAGTAATGACAGCGCAACCGTGTCACTCTCAATGCCACGTTGGTCTCTTCGTATCCCAAGTTGGACAGACTCTAAGACCAAGCGACAAACTCAAGTGAAGCCACAATGGCCTGGAGAAAGCTCAAGGTGGTTTGATATTCACTTGGGAGTTGATAACGACTCGGATGAACCAGGGCCGGTCGTTGGTGCCCAACCCGTTCTTGGGTATCGAAGCTATCATTTTCGTGATCTCGAGCAGCGCGGCGCAAAAAGTCCGAGTGGAAGTACGCATAATGGCATTATCCATTTAGAACAATCCGCATCTACTCTGATATGATCAGGCTGACAACACTCTACATTTCTGATGCCCGCCGTTTCAGTTTTCTCGCGCTCGCCTCTTAGGGAATAAATGTATTTACACTGGTCGAAAACCAGGATGCAAAAAGGCACTAGATGTACTAGAAGTAACGAACGTGTCCTGTGATCATGAGTGGGCTCTCCTCCAAGGTTTTGGCGGATTCTTGCCGCGCCGTGGCTCGTTGCACCCGAGGCTCCGTCTGGAAACGACCTCTCAGTATGATACCCTAATGGACGCGTGACACCGTTGGTGCACACTGGCAAGCCCCTGCTGCACCTATGTGGCACCTACCTACAATAGCAAACGCGACAGCCACTGGACCCTCGTGTGCTCGACTCTTTCACACTGTCTTACCCTTTTCTCTCATGGAAGAACCAGGAAGATGTGTCTCATTTAGCTTACAGTTTTAGTTACATTGCCTGGAGCTTGTACTGTAGTACAACAGCTTAAGCTTGTAAGTAGACGAATAGCGTGGCGTGCGCTGAGTGAAATGTCATCCAGTCTGGTAGTTCTCGAAACCACCCCGTGTGTGCCCTCTTCCCCTCTCGCTCCTGCTCGACCTTGTGATCGCCATGCGATTGCCTTCTTGCTGCCAGTTTCACTGCGTCCTGTCCCCTCCAACTTGTAGCCTGTTCTCTATCTTATCCCCGCATTCAGGCTTCAAGCTTCAAGTTTGACTTTGATACTGCGGAATCCGCGCTCTGTGGACTTCTCCACCGAGCTTGCCCCGATTCTCACTTCAAGCCAACTTCAATTGCGCGAAGCTTTGGCCGTTGATCGGAGAGTCTGTGCCGATCTTTCCTTCGCGCTCTTTGTCCTTGCAGCACGACAGATAACATTGAGCGGTATCACCGAATTTGAAGTTCGATTTGTTAAATTGAGGTGCGGCGGTTCAAAATATGCACTTTTGTGTGTGAGCGAGCGCGACGGAGGCTGTAACGGACCTCTCTCTGACTTGGTGTGCTTGGTTTGTCAAACCACCAGCCACTCTCACCCCTCAGAGATCTTGGAGGACAGCTCACCGACAGGACACGTACGTTTCTGCCGTGTCGATGCAGTTGCCCCAAAGATAGGTCCAATAAAGTGGGACCTCGACCATTATTGCGGAAATGAGGCATGGTTGAGCGTGGAATATTAGGGTGTTCACAATTGCCAGGCTTAAACGGCGCTTATTTCGCTTTTGTCACACATTGTCACACTGTCGCGCGACAGGAATTTCAACGCGCAATATTACTGCTTATCATTTTACACTGTTGTTACTGATGCCTAAGTCTGGCTTCTGGGTAGTTGGACGAGGCATATCAAGAAATAGGCAATCGACGTGCGTTGAATTGAAGCTTGAAGAGTCGCACCGTGCTTGCTGAGCCACAGGTAAATGATTTGTCAGCTGTCAAGCAACGGTGGGCGTTTTAGCGCCGCTTAAAGGGAACTCGAACTCAGGCTGTGAACACCCCGAATGATTCATAGGCGCCCTATACCGATTATGCGCTGTTCCCGGCTCGGGATATATTGCTCAATATTGCGCGTGTGGAAGCGCATGTGGAACTGATTGCCCTCTTCGAGTCGGGCATTATTGAAGACGGTTCGTCGTCATTGTGCCAGATATCTTCTATTCCGAGTTGAAACTATCCAACTTGGATGCGAGGATACCAACGTGGCAGAAGCATCAACTGCGATTACTGAGTCCTTTCTTTTTGGGGGCGTGGCATCGCTTGGTGATCCGAACACTATATTACAGTAACTTCCATTATTTCCGTTACCTTCCGATCTGCGGAGATGATCATGCCTCAAGAACAGAAAAACGTGCATCGGAAGGTTCTCCTCCCATCTTGAAGCTTGAAGCCCATCTTCTGAGTCCAAGACGGTATATACACCACAGAATCGAACGGCGAACACCCAACTGCATCCGTTCCATCGATCCTCCATTTCTACAATCACCATTTATGATATATCTGACGTGAGAGATGTTCATAAAAGCTCTTCCCTGCCACTCCAACGTGGCCATGATGCCTCTCACATCCTTGCTAGCTTGTCTCCTTGTCCTGCCTTTTGTACTTGCTCTTCAAGCCTCCCGTGATTACCGACGGCGGAGAGGATTACCCTATCCCCCTGGCCCGCGACCTTTACCTATCATCGGAAATGTGCTTGATATTCCAGCGGAATTCTCCTGGCTCTTGTACACTCAGCTTGCGAAGAAATATGGTACGCCTTTCGCTCTCTTCAAGGTCTGTTATCCTCAGAGCTTGTAGGGGACGTCATGTCTTTTCACATTCTTGGGCGGGTCGTGGTCATATTGGGCTCTACCAAATCTACCAAAGATCTGCTTGAGAAGCGTGGTGAGATCTACTCCGATCGCCCCGTAATTCCATTCTTCGAGATGTACGCGATTGGATTCGGAAAATCGTATATTGCAGCTGATAAGGCTCAGGATGGATGTACAATGGAGTCTACTATTTGCGAGATATGGCAAACCTTGGCGTCTTCGGCGCAAGATTGTCGAACGGAGCTTTCGTCCTACGTCCCTGGCAGCCTATCATGCCCTGCATGAGACGAGAGCTCGTGTTCTCGCTAGTCGCGTGTTGCAGAATCCGCAGGAGTGGATGGCACACGTTGATCTGTCAGGGTTTTCACTGATTTGTTCTATATTACGTCTCTCAATCATCATACAGTTTCCAAAGCGAACAAATGCTTGCCATGACGTACGGTTACGAGGCCAGAGGGCATCATGACAGCACGATAGAAGCTGCCAAGAAGTTGTCCGACCTCGGGACTAGGGCCTCTCTACCCGGTTCATTGCTGATCAATGAGTTTCCTTTCCGTATGTGGTAACTCTCTCTCTCTTCACCTATCACGGTCCTCTTACGGAAATCTATCTAGTACGACATGTCCCAGAATGGATGCCATGGATCATCGATCAGCTATTGGCCATTCCCTGGCGGAACAAGTCACGAATGACCCAATGCGATTTGTCAGGGAAAGCATGGTATGTAGTAACTTGCACGTCGAGTACGTTCAATGGCTTACGATGTGGTGTCTAGCTGAACGGGACTGCACCACGCTCGATTGCACTCGACAATCTCGTAGAGGCAGAGAAACGTGGTTCCGAGCGCGAAGGATATGAGAAAGCAATTACGGAAACCTTGGGGACCATGTATACAGGTCCGTCATCACTTCGCCGTCAGCGTCTCATCACGGATCATCTGTGTGCTAATGAAATGAGTCCTTTCAGTCGGGACTGACAGCGTGCGTCATAACGAATGGCCCGCAAGATCTCCGACATGCTTAATCTCTCTATTTTTATAGATGGTATCGTCAATAATGTCGCTGTTTCTCGCTCTTTTGCTTCATCCCGAGGTGCAGAAGAAAGCGCAGCACGAAATCGATGCTGTTACGGGACGCGAACGTTTCCCAATATTCGATGATCGTCGAAGATTACCGTTCGTTAATGCTCTATGCAAGGAGGTATTGAGGTGGAGACCTGCTGCCCCTCTCCGTGCGTCGTACTACTAGTCGTCGCGTCGAGGTATCTACACATATACTCATATACATCCTATACAGACGTGCCTCACGCGGCCACGGAGGATCGGGTGTATAACGGACTATTCATACCAAAGGGCGCGAGAGATATAACTGCACGAGTCCTTGAAAAGGATTGCTGATTGATATTTGACTAGGTGCTTGGTTGATTGGAAATATCTGGTGAGACGTGTTCTGTCTTTGTGGCGTCTTTTGTGGCGTCTTCGTCTTCTCATTCTTCGCAGGGCGATCACACGTGACCCGGATGTATATCCGGAGCCCGAGGTCTTCAAGCCCGAGCGATTTCTCAGTCCTAATGGGACATTGCGGGACGATGTTACGCTGGCATCAGTGTTTGGGTTTGGAAAGCGTGTCTGTCCTGGGAGGCACTTTGTTGACACGACGTTGTTTATGGCGGCCGCGACTGTGCTCTCGGTTTTCCGCATTGAAAGACGGCATGGCACTGAGGGTGTCCCCTTTGATTACACATATTCGGGTGGTCTCGTGAGGTACATTAAACCGTTTCTTTGGAGGAGTTTCGAGAGCTAATCGTTATTGTCTTCATCCGAGTCGCCCGAACTCGTTTCCGTGCTCTATCAGTCCAAGGGATAAACGAGCAGAGGAGCTTATTATTCGCGGACAGTACGATGACCTGAATTACGTAGGGTGATTATTTTATTCCTTGATCTTCTACGAGGGGTGTATGCTACTTACTATACGTGCTATGCGGAAAAGGATCGGGACAATAATCATACTATACGATATACCACACATTAATTGTATTGAGTTCTGTCCAAGACGATATGATCTATCCTTTCTGGGTTTACATTAATGGCATGCGACACCTGCCATATGAGCTCAAGGGAGCGCGGCGCCGAGGATCTTCGTGTAAGGATGCTAGTGATTGCTATTTCATCCAAGTCCTTCAATTGTCCAAGTCAATACAGATGATATAGGTGAAGGGGAACGTAACCGTCACAACCTGAATATCCATGCAGAGCCGTGCGTGTGGTGCAAGGCTGGCTACTCGAGTACTGAGGGCGAGCCTACCGACCGTGCCCTTTATGTTAAGCTCCGGTTGTCAAATGATACCGTGACCGCGGAATTGAGAAAGAGACCTTCCTATTGGAACACTGTATTATCTCTATAGTACTGAGTCATGCATATGTCTTGTATTCGATGTCATTTCATTTCATGCGATGCATGGAAAACAGGCATTGATGTAACTCTGTCCAGGCGGACCATGTGACACAGAGTTCACGTTCCCAGTAACTTTACGTAATCCCGGTTACAGTACTACTTCCGTGCCTGTCCTCCAACTTCGAAGCACGGCTGCAAGTGCCCCAGTGCTCCCCGACCGTGACTCACATTGTCTCATCCGGGCCATACCTTCAAACACCCCTTCAATAATTTCTCATGTTTCAAAGATACCGAGAGACCGCGTCTTCAAGTCGACGTCGGTCTTAAGCGGTATACAAATTAAATGCGGGAAAAAAACCGGTTCCATACTTCCATGCGAGAGTGACAGCTCTAGCTGGTAGCGGGATCGCTCCGCCTCGATCAAATTTGTCCGCCGTGGCTATAAATTGACGAAGCCGAGATCGCACATGTGGGGAGACTCGCCCACCGCGTCCAGTGTGGCTCAAATGCTCACTTTGATACTTGTCTCATTCCTCTTCAGCGCTCGATCAACGCTCTCTTCCCCGTATTCCTCCGGGCCATGGGATACTTCTAGCTATTGCAATGCACCCCACGTAAATGCATCCTACTACCAAGCTGCAGAAGAAGGCGCAGAACTCGTCCACCTTACCGTCTTGATGCGGCATCATAAGGTAACGTATCAGCTCCCCAGAGTGCCTTGTCAGTAGGCAGTCAGACTGAAATTGCGCAGCGCACACCCGTAGCCTTGGTTCCTAATGAGCGTGAGATCAACGACGGCATAGAATGGGACTGCTCGGGTGTCAGTCAATTCACCTATGACGGTGGCGGCGCGCGTCTCTCACACTTGGTGATCACGCCACCTGACCACCCGTTTGCGCAACAAATTTGGTCGGGTAGTTGCGAAGAAGGTCAGCTCACAGCCGATGGTTTTCAAGATTCGAAGGTTCACGGAAAGGTAAGGAGATTTTGCTGAGTTTTCCTGTCTGCATGAAATGACGCGTCAGCCAGGACCTTTGGGAACTGTATCACGATCGCCTTGGATTTTTACGCTCTGTCGACCCCAGCGAGATTAGTGTACGTACAACGTACGTCGACCGCACGAAGCACGTTGCCAGCGGCGTCCTCGCGGGCATGGATCACTCAACCGCCAGACGCCCGTGGCAGGCACATGCGCAACCTCAGCTGGCAAGTAGTCTTGTATCTCCACGAGGGCATGGGACCTGACTGCATGCTTAGATAGATTCTCTTGTACCAAGCTACAAGTGTCCTCCCGCAGATAGCTTAGTCCGCGGCGGCACAGGCTGCCCCCTTCTGGCAGGACACTTTGAAGAACAATTCGGCGCTGAAAGAGCGATTTGATTCCGTGCTGGGAACAGCGAACTCCAACGCGGTGTGGCCTAACACTTGTAGGTCCACCAATAATAGCTCCCACCCTTCTAACTGATAATGTGGCGAAGTTACCTTCTACCAAGATGTTGTTACAGCCCGTGTCTGCAACGATCACCCACTCCCTTGCAATGCTGCTGGAGACTGTATTTCTGAAGAAGACGCGGCTAAAGTTTTTGAACTGGGGAACCTTGAGTACGAGTAAGTGTCATTCGGTGTCTCCCTGCGGATCGCGCTTACGTAGAACCAACCAATAGTTATCTATGGCATCGGGCAGAAAATGCTACGGAGTACAATCAACTAACATTCGGTCAGCTTTGGCATTACGCATGTCCCGTTAATAAACTGACTCGATAGTTGCGCAGGGGTGATGTTCTCTGAGCTCGCGGACGCTCTCCAAGGACCGACACACCGTCTTGCACTATATGTTGCCCACGATTCTTCTATAGTGCGCATCGCGGCAGGGCTTGGGATATTCCCATTACGCTGGCCCAGGCTTGGGTCTGAGTTTGTCTTCGAGGTACGCCGTTCTCCAATACCGACGGCGGACGATCGGACTCATGTCATGTACTATAGGTCTGGAGTGACAAGAACGGGAGACAATTCGTCCGGGTGTTATATGACGGGGAAATCGTAGATTCTCTTAGTTGGACGCCCCTCGACACCTTCATTAGTCAGCTGAGACAACAAGTCCCGCTCGACCTTTTTGAGAAGTGTACGTCGGTGTAAGGTGCAGCAGCGAAGGTGAAGCGACTGGGTGTTGAAATCGAGCTCGCGCGCGCCCATCATATTTTAGTACCATTCTTACTGCCATACTGATACCCCCTTCCATTCCTAGTACAGTATAGACATACATACAGTAGTATAAAACGCCTGTAAATACCTCCCGGGCATCCCTCGCCACACCCACCGGCAATTCACTCGTTTCCCGCACGCGCGCCCGTTTTTCCAACACTGGACTTTCTTGTACAGTAGTCCAACTTGAAGTCAGACACCCTGTAAGGGTTTTAATCTGCAGGGAGTTCCATTTGCATGCGATGGCTCACCACTGACTTACTGCATCAACCAAAATCCATACAAGTACATTCAGTCCGCATCTCCCCATCCACTCCCCAGCAGACTGCACGTGAAAGATGCTGCTGCTGTTGCTACCGCCGGCGGAGGTTACGATGACTCAGAGGATGAATCCGAACTCGACTCAGGTTTCCCTTCGACACCGTCCTCTTCCTCTTCCAACCCATCATCCTCATCTTTATCTGGACCGGTCAACTCGAAGACGATTTCGCGTTATTGCGGTACAGTACCAATACGAGCTTCTCGAACTGTATCGTGTTGCCTCGGACATGCGATTATCCCATGAGATCATGCTCGAATACGTTCAACCCATCTTCGAAGGCAAAGTCAAAGTCCTCCGATAAATCAGATCACTACAACAACCATCACGACAGCCACCAGGTTCATGAGAGTCATAGTCAGGAATCGAGTGGAGAAAAGGTCGCCGTCGTCTTCTTCGTCTACTGCGGGAAAGAGGAGGATGAATAGATTGGAACAAGACAGTATGTATAAACCGGATAAGAATTCGAAGAGGAAGACAAAGTTGGAGTGGAAGGATTGGGCTGTCATTCGTCAGGACGTTTTCACAGTCTGTAAAGGTCGTTCGGTGCGTCCAGTTTGTCCCTTTCTCTTCCATCTCGTTGTTGTTTCGTTCTCTCGTCTTTCTGTCGCCTACGTCTTCTCTTATTTCTTATTTTTCTTGTATCTAATCCTCATTTTGACAACCTTTATTCCTCCACCTCAAACCTATGCCCATTCAGCCGACCCTACGCCCACTGTTCTTTAGCTCAACAACCCTTTATCCTTCCACCTTCAACCTATACGTCCGTCCCATCTGACCTTCTCCCACCTCTCCAGGACTCACACGCACAAACATTCCCCCTCCGCACGCTCACCGCCATCCGAGGACGTAGGTCATTCAAGATCCAACGCGAATACGCCTTCTGCCACCCCGACACGTTCCTCGGGAAGGAAATCAGCTTCTGCATGCAGAGGAAGAGCCACTAGGTCAGAGCCTCGTGTTCCTGGGAGCTCCTCGGGAGGGAAGTCAGCTTCTGCCACTCCGACGCGCAGAGGAAGATTCACTGGGTCGGAGCCTACAGTTCTCGGGAGCGCCTTGAGAGGCAAGTCAGAATCTCACCCCATCATCATCTCGGACACCAAATAATTTTTTGCGGGCGGTCACCCCATATTTTTATTTTATTTAAAAACTCACAAAAAAGAGATCATTCGTTCTAGACTGTACAAAGATATATATCCCTTTTCCGATACAATACAATGCAATTTTTCCACATAGACGGTCATAGGTATAGACACTGTATAGAAAACATCCACTTCGACATTCGGGTTACTGCCAGTTCCGAGGCCTGCGTCAGAGTGACCTCTACAGCATTTTTACTACACACGTGACATTGTTTGGGGTTAGTCCTAAAAGCTTCGCTCCTTGACCTTCCTGCTTGCCCTGCATTGTGACATCTTGATTTACAACGCAACAATGGCGAATGCAGGAGTTGTCTTCATCATCTTCCCGGATACCATTAGTTGACTCCGACAAATTTCTTAGGAGGCTCAAGATAAACACCTGCTTGTACACTCGAGCACGCCGCCGCCACAGCATATACCCACTGCAGAAAACATGCGGACGACAACTCCCCTTCTACCCGCCAAACGCATGACATGGTGGTTGGACTTATATATTCAGACACGAATCTTTATTGGCCGTCATTTTTACCCCCCAACCACGCTCGCATCTTGGATCTTACGATGATAGAGTAGTCCGAATTTCATCTCGAGCCGTATTAAAGAGGTCGTCTACATCCGAAGTGGAGACAATGTTGTTCCTTTCCCGATCCACTTCGCTTGCCTATACCTAAGATATGGCATATTTGGATGTGGAGGAAACCGAAGGGGCATACGAACTGTTGGTTCGTCATGGAATACATCCCCGGGAAGACTTGGGCTACTGCGTAAACGGATATGACCGCAGAAGAGAAGGGAAAGGCTACACGTCAGATGAAGAAATATGTGGATGAATTCAGACAATTGCATCATGGTATCCTCTTAGTTCAACTACGTGACGTTTAGGCTAATATTACCTCAGAATTCAATCCCGACCAATCCGTCAGCGCATTGGATTATAAGCCATGTTGGGACTTGCGGGTTTCCTCATCGAGAACGTTTGGACCATTTCCAGACCTCGAATCATTTTATCACCATCTCCTCAAAAAAGTCAAACAGATTGATGGCGAATCCAAAGCAATGTCGCTCTTTCAAGCCCTCATTTCACTAAAGCCTCCTCAGTCGCCATCGATGGGGAACAATCGGGCTGGTTTCCGTATTGGTGGGAGTATATGAAAGCTCATTATTGTACACAGTTGACAACAGAGGATGAGAACGAGGAATGGCATCGGTTTGTGGAATCTTGCATGGTGGCCAGTAGGCAAGAACGGAATTAATGTACAGATCAAAGATATTGAAGGGTTTCCTTACTGAACACGAACGTCCCCTATTTGTCGCCAATCATCATCTTTGAAACGACATGTAATGTGATATACGGTTACACATATGAATAATTCTCCTACCCAGTGGAGTTGCGGATGTGCAAATATCTAGCGTTACAACTTCAGGCCTTCAGGAGGGAAGTAATGCGAACCATCTCGGCGATTATTGTATGATTTGAAGTTCCTCAACCTCGGCTCTGACTAATATCTTCCGCAGCAGCCAGGATATCACCACTATTGTAGCGCGGCCGAGTGTCGCGCTTGTGAGTTCGGGAAGGACAGAGATAAAAGAGTTTAGGGTCAGCATTCGACGAAAGGGGGAGGACGTGTGTCGGGCCATTCGCTCAGGCAAACGTCCAACTGCCCTCGGGTCAAAGAGGCTGAAAGGGTGAAGGGGGAAAAGTGAGTCACCAAGGGGAAACTGTCGATTGTGGGTGCCGGTAGCGTGATTATATACATAATTTGCTACCTACAGTCCAAAGAGAGGACAGTGGATCACATCAAGAACAGTGGATCATGTCAAGAAGTGGTCATCACCCCGGCCGACTAATCCGAGTCTGCACGCGCAGCCGCGCTATCCACCTTACACTATCATCCGCCGTTCCCTTTGCAATATAGCCCATGCTTTCTAGCACACGGATTGCGTCTTGAGTCCAGTTCTGACAATTCCAGTTTGGATCATCATTGACAACTGGGATACCCGCGAAGGCTTCATCGATTTTTGCAATTTTATTGGCTTTCACTTTCCCGATGATGATGGGTGACTTCTTCCCGCAAGTGGATCTTGACCATCCTTGCATGACAGTATGATCACGATAACTGTATGCAAAGACCGGGTGGCCGTGAATTATCTGGAATTCGTGTCCATCTGCATCATTAAGTGATTCCGCGATGAAAATCGCCCAATGTTCTGGCTTCTTGACGCCATTCTGGTCTGATCCGCGATCATAGCTCGCGAGATAGATGTACAGCTTTTTTGATGACAACGATCGCATCCGAGTCATGGTGTTAATATGTCGCGATCTGAGTAGCACCACGTCAGCGTGCTTATTGCAGAGGGGGAGGATAAAATGTACAGACGACTTGATACTTGAACGTGGTCACGTTCTTTGTGCATTCATGACGCTAAACTGTATTTTCGCTGACACGGCCCGCCGGCCGCTGCTTAGCCCCTGTCGGGCCGGTCTCCATGCCGCCAGGTAGAGCAGCTTCACGACTCCGTCTGTCTGACCGGCGCTCGCTGTAAAACGTTCCAACGATGTCTCTCACGGATCGGGATATGATCACTCAAATTTGTTCTCAGAACATTGTCTCACTCGCATTGTACTTAATTTGTAAACAACACTGTCTCGCATATTCATTGCGAGACAGCGAATATGTAGAGGACCGTACATTCCGTGCTACTTGATCTGTGGATAGAACTGTCACCGTCCAAGCGAGCCCCCGCAGGCTTTGACTGCGTCCATGTTATTATATATCAAGCTTCCTCTTCCGGGCGACCTGGACTCACCGGCCCGGGCATTCGACGAGAAATTGATACCACTACCCCCTAGTAGTACGTACATTTCAATCAAAATGTTCTACGACGGTCGCACCAGGGCCCGAGAACGCCGCTGCTTCCTATTGCCCTTTGGGTATTATCAAACCTTGTGAAAGGCCACCCCTTCAAGTTCTCCCATGCTGATGCTTCCAATACCGAGGGATCTATATAGTGTTTTGTAACCCCACACTGCAAATCACCTTCGAGTCCTCTTACATGTTTTGCTAGTAATCGGCTAATCGGACAATGGTCGGGTGAAATAATGGGATGTGACACGCTTATGTACTAGAACTGTATGGATTTTGGTAGACGCAGTGAATCAGGAGGGCCGAGCGATGGCGTGCAAAAGGAACTCATTTCAGATTGAAAACATAACAGAGCTTGATGCTCGATTTGGACTACTGTACAAAAAATTGCGGTAGTTTCCCCTTCTCTGCCTCACCTGCCACCGACTCGGACGAACACTTCTCGAAAAGGTCCTTCGGGACTTGTTGTCTCAGGTGACATATAAAGGTGTCGATGGGAGTCCAACTAAGAGAACTTATGAGTTCTCCGTCATAAAACACCCGGACAAATTGGTCCCCGTTCTTGTCTCTCCAGATCTAAAGTAGATGGCATAAGTCCGATCGTCCGATCGTCCGCCGTCAGTATCGGAGGACGGCGTACCTCGAAGACAAACTCAGATCCAAGTCTGGGCCAGCGTAATGGGACTATCCCAAGCCCTGCTGCGATGCGCACTATGGAAGTATCGTGGGCGACGTACAATGCAAGACGGTGCGTCGGTTTTTGAAGAGCGTCCGCGAGCTCAGAGAACATCACCCCTGGGCGTCTCTCAAATTAGTTATTAGCGAGACATGCGTAATGTCAAAGCTGACCAAAAGTTAGTTGATTGTATTCAGTCGCATATTCTGCCGCATTCCATAGATAACTATTGGTCGGTTCTACGTAAGCGCGATCCGCAGGAGACTCCGAATGACACTTACTTGGCCTCAAGGTTCGCCAGTTCAAAAATTTGGGCAGCGTCTTCTTCAGAAATACAGTCTCCAGCAGCATTGCAAGGGAGCGGATGATCGTTACAGACACGGGCTGTGACAATATCTTGGTAGAAGGAGACTACGCCACGTCAGTAGATAGAAGGGTGGGCACTGCCACTGATGCACCTACAAACGTAGGAAGTGGTGCCCAGCACGGAATCAATGCGCTCATGCAGAGCCGAATTATTCTTCCAGACCTCCTGCCAGACGGGGGCAGCCAGCCCCTCCCCGGCTAAATAATCTGCACGAGGACACTTATAGCTCGGTCCAAGAGAATCTATCTGAGCTTGCAGTCAGGTCCCATTGACATACTCTCGCGAAGATACGAATCCACTTGCCAGATGAGGTTGCGCATGTACTGGCCACGGTCTTCCAGCGGTTGAGGGGTCCATGCCGGCGAGGACGCCGCTGGCAACGTTCTTCGTGCGGTCGACGTAAGTCGTACGTACATTTATCTCGTCGGGGTTAACCGAGCGTAGAAACCCAAGGTGACTGTGATACAATTCCCAAAGGTCCTGGCTCACGTGTCATTATGTGCCGACAAGAAAATTGAGCGCGATATCCTCACCTTTCCGTGAAGCTCTGAGTTGGAAAAACCACCAGCTGTGAGCTGGCCTTCTTCGCAGCTACCCGCCCAGAATCGTGGCGCAAACGGATGATTAGGTGGCGTATACACCGTGTGATACAGACCTGTGCCGCCACCGTAATAGGTGAATCGCCTGACATCCGTGCAGTCCCATTTTATGCCGTCGTTGATCTCAAGCTCGTTCGGAACCAAGACTACAGGTGCGCGCTGCGCAATTCAGTCCGACTGGCATGCTGACAGAACACCCTAGGGAGCTCATACGCTACCTTATGGTGCCGCATAACGACGGTAAGGTGGACAAGTTCAGCGCCTTCTTCTGCGGGTTGGTAGTGGGAGGCATTTATGTGGGGCGCATTGCAATACTTAGAAGTTACCCATGGCGGAGAGGAATACGGGGAAGAGAACGCTGATCGAGCGCTGAAGAGGAATGAGACAAGTATCAAGGTGAGCATTAAGAAACTGGACGCGGTGCGCAAGTCTCCTGGCTCTCACCTGTGGGATTCTGTCGTCTATTTATACTACGCAAACTTGAACGAGGCGATGTTGACTCCCGTGGCCCGGTTTCTACCAACATTTCGAACCGGAACTGGAGGTGTTCCCGGTAGTAGCCGGTGCCGTCTTCCGTGACATGGGACTCGTCTTCTTTTTCTTCTTTTTTTTTTTTTTTTTTTTTGTTCTTTTTCGAAATTCGCATTCTTCTGGCAATAAGAAAAGGAAGGTCTGGGAGAAGATGAGAGTGGCGGACGCGAGTTGGGAACCACTGCACCTGCTGCGGCTTATTGGATGACCAGCATGGAATTGCCAGGGCAGCCAGGGATAACGCGATATCGTTTGGACGCGAATGTTCGGCGGCGCGAGATGGCGCAAGCATATCCTGTATGTCAAGCTGCGAACAAGTGAATTTGAACGACAAGAAATAATAGGGTGGTTCACGTTGTGGTTTTTTGCCGGTTTTCTGGTTGGTTTTTGGTCGGTTTTTGAGAACACTTTTTGAAGCCGGCAACTTCCGGTTTCCAAAAATCGACGTCTGTTTTTTGAGATGTGAAAGGAGCTCCGAAGCTGCTTTTACATCGCTTTTTGGCCATCTCTGTTTTTGACCTCCTGGTTTGTCATTGATGTTTTGATTACAGCTCTTTGCGTTGAGTATGGCAGTGATCGAAAAAATTGATCGAATGGAAAGATAATTGTCTTAGTGAAATTTCCGTTTGTTGTATTACATAAGTTTGCCTACCCCTTCATCACAACGTGCAGTCGCGATGTGAGGGTCGCTGCTATCAAACTCTTGTGGTTATTTTATTCACGCAGGTTACTTCTAGATACTGCACATTATGTTGTTATACAAAGTAACAAATTCATCATGCTGCAACTGTCGACGTGTGAAGAGTTTGAATCCAAGGTTTCCGAGGTGATGGAGTGGCGTGCGTGGTGGACCTGGGTATATGCGTAGACCATGTCTTCTGGGAGTTCCATGAACTCCGCCAAGGGATTCTCGTCTAATGTGAGAGTAAAGTATGGCTGTGGCACCACCGGTTGTTGTTGTCCTGCAGGGGTGCTCGAGCACGATGAGGCAGGCAGTTGTGTTGGCGAATGTATGACAGTGGGGAGCCATGGGTGTAAGCGTGTGGGTGTCAGAGCCGACTTAGTAGGCTTATCATGTATCAAATTTTCACTAAGACAATTATCTCTTTATTCAATCATTTTTTCCGATCACTGCCATACTTTATGCAAATAGGTGTAAATTACCATAATGAAAATAATAATAATTATTATTGCAAGCCTTGCTGCCTTGCCGACACTAAGTTAGTCCCTCATCGCACGCATATGGCAAAGGCCTGTAACTTCAAGAGTGGCAAAGTGCGTTTCCATGTCTGATCTGAACTCCCATCGCTGTCAGATCACCAGTTGTATGACAATATAGCTCTTGCAGCTTTCTCACATACTTGAAGGCACCTCAAAGAAGCTGCTGTTGGATCAGAAGTTTTTTTTCGATTCCATTTACATGCACCTTGGGGTACAGAACCCATGTAGCACTATCTTTACAATTTATACTACTTGTAATATGAGACTATTTGGTTGTCTATGCACGGAACTACTCCGATGGACCATCGTTGTGTAGCATGAGAAAAGGGCAGTTGCGAGCGTGAGGGCCTTGCCATGCCAGGAGATGGTGGGGGCGAAGTGTGAAAGCCGGGCTTGAGGCTTGAGGGTTTGTACATGGTCCAACTTCGGGGATGTGCACACATCTTGCGTTACAGGCAGTGTTGTAAAATGAGAGTGAGGAGGGGGAAGGTGTTGCGATGAGAGGTGGGTAGTCAGGGTGGTGGCGGGGCAGAGAGAGGGATGGGGGGAAGGGTTGAATCGGAAATGGCCAGTGACTTGGTGCAGCGTGATATTTACCTTTTTTATTTGACATATACAGTATATTTAATAGATATATTTACCATTAAGCCTCTGTGGATTTATCTCTGTGTAAAAACAGAGATCCGCTTTTTGGAACAGCGGAGGAGGGGGGTTTCACGTTGGACCTATTTTTGGGGCTGTTTTTTGATGTGTTTTTAGCGAATACTGAATTGCAACCTTAAGGAAAACTGCTAAAAAACCGCCAAAAAAAATGCCAAAAAATGCCCAAAAAATGCCAAAAATCCGCAACGTGAAACCCCCTAATACCGCACTCTCCGGACCGTGACTGACCCGGCCGTGACACGCTTGAAAAATTCCATTTCGTCATTGAAGATTGCATCATGCAGACTCAGTCCCAGACCTCGCGTAACGACAACCCCACAATATGGGCTGCTTCGCTGCGAAGACCATGCCGACAACAGCTCCAGCAACGATGTTCACATGTTCATATACGTTCATATCCTGACATACAGTTGCGGTATGCCCGCGGAGTGTCCTCGGCCGATTGTTCGCACCTGAACGTTAGAGCGGGCAGATCCTTGCATATTTTTGAAGGCGTAGGTGGCCCCGGATTCGCATCCACCACCCTCATCCGCCTCATCGCCTACCGCAACCTTCCATTTCTCATTGCCAGTCTCAAGCGGTCACGCTTCCAGTTCGGCTCCGAAGTGATCGTACAGCTGACATCGTTCGTTTCAAGTTTGTGTACAATACATCGATGAATTGACCAAGCCAGAGCTTCATGGGTGAGAAGGTGCGCACCGTGTCCAGTGACCTTGATATTTCCTGGTTCCTATTCAGTGCTCAATCAGCGCTCTCTTCCCACCTTATCGCCTTGATGTGGAGAAGTTTGAGGGCTCTATTCTTCTAACGGAGGATTTGATTTCGGGCCAGTGCACGACATCATCTGTTCATAAACTCGACTCAAAAAAACCCCACTTTGACATCGACGAAGCACTTAGTCTATGTCGTGGACTTTTAGGAGAATGTTGTTTCCTTCGAAGTATACCGCTCTTGAGCCGTCCAGGAATGCTGCATTCGTTTGGACATAATCTTCAACGTGGATAAAGTCGTGATCTTTTGCTATTTCCTGTATTTGTTTTAGTAAGAAATGGCGCACGATGTCATTTTGACGAGAATTTTGGGGATGTCGACGCTCCGCAATCTATTTGAAGGAGGTGAGAATACCGCATACAGCGCGGCATGGGAAGCTGACCCGATGGAGGTCCTTGTATGCGTGCCCGAGGTTGAAGCCTAACGCGTGCTGTCTTTGTAAGGGGGGGATCGAAGGGCCATACTGAGTTATGTAGAGGAATGAATATGGAAAGGTAGAGGATGGAAGCGAACAAGGTTGCCGAGGCTGAGGAGGACAGTGGTGACATTACGATGGCGAGTGAAACGGTCGATTTGATGTAACGCATCACAACAGACTGGTAGAAAGCCAATTTGACATCATAAATGACATGTATATATTCAGGATACTACTTTAAAATCCATAGATACATCTCGCATTTCTATTTTATTTGGATGGCGTCTGCTCACAATAGTAAAGTTTACAAGGCGACCCGCTCGTTCGCATTGCTCGAAAGCTGCCAGTGCTTCGGCTGCACGACGCTGGTACTCCTCGTCTGAATATCCTGTCGAACGCGATATTGATAACTCGACTTCTTCCAGTACGGGCAAGATAGCCTCTCCATCATCTTGCTGGAGGTAAAGTTCAACCTCCCGCATGAATGGATTCACCCGGAGCACCCTGACGCTGCGGAATTGGCGAAGAAATTCGCGCAACGAAAAAACATGCTCCCATTTTGTCATGTTCGAACTAGGGAAATTTAAGGCAAGCTCCTCCATCATGGCAAGCTTCGTAGAGGGCGTGCTGTTAAGTGAGTCAATTGAATACGGGGAACAATTCACGTTGAACCTAAAGGACGGCTTGAAGTGGTCGGATTTCCCCGAGTGCGTCGACGATAAAAGGCGGAAATATTCGTCATCGAAAGTTACATTGACTGACCGAAATTCTTCCCTCACATCGTCGATAACCCGAGAGATGTACAAAAGGGGAAATCTGAGGCAGAGCGCAAAGTTGGCATCTTGGAGGGATGGAGCTGAAAGCCCGGACATGAGATTGTTCAAGAATATGGTAGTGCCGGAATAGTGGAAATGGGTTAATTTCAATAATGGGACAATATCTTTGGGAGTTGAATGTTGGGACCAGGAGTCTCGAGAATCATACGGTGTGGTCAGGTCGAGACTGCGTAGGCATTGCATGCCTTGCAAACAGGCAAGAAGGAACGATCCTTGTGACGAGTCAAAAACCGCGGCATTGGTACTAACGGTCAAAGTGAGGTCGGTGAGAGCCGTTGCGGACAACAAAAGTCCAGAGACGGATGCGAGGGAAGCGCCGTACAATGTAAGACGTCGAAGAGGCAGATCTGATTGATCTGGTCCCCTGAGAAATGTGGGTGGGATGTCCGGTTCGTGGCCATATGGAAAGCGAAGGACAAGGCTCTCCAGTGCGGGAAAGTGATAATTGGTCGCCCTGATGAATTTTCCGAAGGTGACACCCCACCCTCCAAAGGAGATCTCCCGCACGCGATCACGATGTCTAAGTGCGGCACGCATGCGCCAAAGGGCGCTGCCGCTGATGTCCCCCGGTTCATACAAGCGATAAAAGCGCCACCAGTGATACAAGCGCAAGTAGTCGATGAGAATCGGCAAATGACCTGACAGGATCGTCTTGATACAGCCCGGTTTTTTGGGTCCCACGATGATATTTAAATCCAAACGGGAGGACGACGCGAACACGACTGCGCGCCACATTCTGCACACATGTGCAAGATTGAACCATGCGTATTTCTTCCTCCACTGATGATCATATTGATCGATGCTTTGTCGATAGGAATCGAATATCTCTAAGAGCACCTCATCAGGAAGACGATTAATCATCAAGTTCAACGACCGTTCCGTGTCCTGACAGGCGCCTTGACTTGTGAAGAATAAGCGGGGCAGTCATGTCGAGTCATTTCTAGACGTACTGTTGCTGGTCAGTGGACTCCATGGTGTTGGACGTGGGGAGACTTTCGGAGAGACGACCACCCTTGCGGCTAGTGCTGGTCGCCGTGGTCCAAAGGTCGAAAGAGGGAAGGGGAATCGGGGAGAGAGGGGTGGAAGGGGTGGCTGTGAGGGCGGAACGGTCTTCGATTCGTTCGCAGTCGTCCTGCGCCGGAGGTTGAGGGACGGAGGATGATCGTGAAGGGATGATGGATGAGGCGGAAACATGTTGTTGGACAAAACGGAAAGACTGGAGTTATAATTTCCCACGGCTGAGTTTGGATTTTGTTGGGCCTCGAACCACTAGTACTCTCGAACCTCCCCAGTGGACAAGCTGTTTTTTTACGCCCGAGCGTGCAGGCGTGCCGCGTGAAGCCCATCGCAAGCTGTTCATTAGATAAGGAGATAAGACTGCGAGCACTGTAAGTAAAACGGACCACAGCTCAAGGGAGGGCGATGTAATGTATAGCCCAAGTTGGGATGTCTTTGGTGCGATCAAGATGCACACTCCGACTCGGACTCCTGCAGGCTTGCTTTGATTGATCGTCGTTAGGATGGAAATATATTTTATATCTAAAGTGTCAGGGCAAAACAAAAGATCGGTCGAAGGCCAAGAAATGTGTCCGAGTCCGAGTCTGATCCGAAAATCCAGCGAATTTTGACATTCAAATATCATTCAAGTTATATCACTACTACTTCCGCTCTCTAAAGTAATAAATGTACGAACATCCATGGACACCCCGGAAACGCCGTATCTCCTCAATGGACCATAGCTTCTAAAACGCACTCGAAGCTCTCTTCAATCGGATCGTGCATTTCACGATGGACGACGTTTACAAGGCAACCTGTTTGTTCGCGCGCAGAGACGAATGGCTCGAAAGCAGCCAACTCTGCGGCTGCACAGCGCTCGTACTCCTCGTCCGGACCTTTTGTCGACCGCGAGATTGGGGGTGTAGATAGCTCGATTTCTTCCAGAAGGGGTAAGAGGGTCTCTCCGTCATCTTTTTGGAGGGAAAGTGCAACCTCCCAAATGAACGGATTCACCCGGAGCACCCTGACGCTGCGGAATTGGCGAAGAAATTCGCGCAACGAGAAATCATGCTCCCATTCTGTCGTGTCCGAACTAGGGAAATTTAAGGCGAGCTCCTCCGCCATGGCAAGCTTCATAGAGGGCGTGCTGTTAATTGACTTAATTGAATCCTGGCAACAATCCACGTTGAACCTAAAGGACGGCTTGAAGTGGTCGATTTTCCCCGAGTGGGTCGACGATAAGAGGCGGAAACATTCGACATCCGAGTCGAAAGTTACACTGACTGACCTAAATTCTTCCCTCAAATCGTCGATAACCCGAGAGAGGTACAAAAGGGGAGATTTGTTGTAGAGCACAAAGCGAACATCTTGGAGGGATGGAGCTGAAAGACCGGACATGAAATTGTTCAATAACATGGTAGGGCCTGAATAGTGGAAACGTGTTAATTTTAATAATGGGACAATATTTTTGGGAGTTAAATGTTGGGACCGGGAGTCTCGACGATCATACGGTGTGGTCAGATCGAGACTGCGTAGGCATTGCATGCCTTGCAAACAGGCAAGAAGGAACGATCCTTGTGACGAGTCAAAAACCGCGACATTAGAACTAACGGTCAAAGTGAGGTCGGTGAGAGCCGTTGCGGACAACAAAAGTCCAGAGACGGATGCGAGGGAAGCGCCGTACAATGTAAGACGTCGAAGAGGCAGATCTGATTGATCTGGTCCTCTGAGAAATGTGGGTGGGATGTCCGGCTCGTGGCCATATGGAAAGATAAGAATGAGGCTCTCCAGTGCGGGAAAGTGATAATTGGTCGCCCTGATGAAATTTCCGATGGAGAAGACATGCCACCCTCTAAAGGAGATCTCGCGCACGCGATCACGATGTCTAAGTGCGGCACGCATGCGCCAAAGGGCGCTGCCAGTGATTTCCTGCAGTGGTCCATGCAAGCGCAAGTAGTCGATGAGAATCGGCAAATGACCTGACAGGATCGTCTTGATATGGCCCGGTTTTTCAGGTCCCACGATGATATTCAAATCCAAACGGGAGGACGACGCGAACATGACTGTGCGCCACCTTCTGCACACATGTGCGAGATTGAACCATGCGTATTCCTTCCTCCACCGATAATCGTATTTATCAATGCTTTGTCGATAGGAATCGAATATCTCTAAGAGCACTTCATCAGGAAGACGATTGATCGTCAAGTTCGGCGACGGCTCCGTATCCTGACAGGTGCCTTGACTTGAGGAAAATAAGCGGGGCAGTCATGTCGAATTATTTCCAGACTTACTGTTGCTGGTCAGTGAACTCCATGGTGTCGGATGAAAGGAGACTTTTGGAGAGACGACCAATGGCAAGTTAGGAGTAATAATTTCCCACGGCTGAGTTTGGATTTTGTCGGGCATCAAACCTCCCCGGGTCAGGCGCAAAGACCAGTGGTTGAAAGCTGTTTACGCCCCAGCCTCATTTAACAGACGCGAGGATCATTCAAGTAATAAGAGTGGACCGAGGATCGACTCTCAAGCTAGGGCAAGCGTGCAAGCAGTATCTCGCGTATCGCATGAAGCCCGTCGCAAGCTGTTTATTAGACAGGGAGATCAGACTGCGAGACTGTAAGTAAAAGGGGTGAACTACAGGTGTAGCGTAAGTTGGGATGCCTGTGCACACCCCAACTTGGACTCCTGTAGGCTTGCTTTGATTGATCGTCGCCACGATGGAAATATATTCTTAAAGTATATCCAAAGTGTCAGGGCAAAACAAAAGATCAGTCGAAGGAAAGAAAACCAAGAAATGTGTCCGATCCGAAAATCCATCAAATTTTGACATTCAAATCTCGTCGTATCACCACTACTTCCGCTCTTTAAAGTAATACTAAGTGTACGAACATCCATGGACACGCACCCGGAAAGCCCGTATCTCCTCAATGGACCATAGCATTTCAGACCATAGCTTTTGAAACGCACTCACAGTTTTCTTCAATCGGATCGTGGTATTTCACGATGGAAAACGTTTACAGGGCAACCCGTTTGTTCGCGCGCGGAGACGAATGGGTCGAAAGCCGCCAGCTCTGCAGCTGCACAGTGCTGGTACTCCTCGTCTGGACCTTTTGTCGACCGCGATATTGGGGTGCAGATATCTCTATTTCTTCCAGAGGGGAAAGAGGGCCTCTCGGTCATCTTGCTGGAGGGAAAGTGCAACATCTGGAACGCATGGATCCAACCGGAGCACCAGCATGACACAGTGCGGACGCAATAGTATCAAGTCAGAATTAAGTCATCCTTCAAGTTATTGAACTAGCAGTATCAGACGCTTCACTGATACACGGCCTGGATCTGATGACCACCCTTACCGGATATCATGTGATAGGTCAAACTTTCTATGATAAACGTTCTAATCAAAGGATTTCTCCGATAGTCGCATCGGAGAGAATGGTAAGCATTATAACGCCTCTTTAGGCCCATTTGGGTGCCGTCGAGAGTTTTTAAGCGTAGTACGCCACGCAAGGGAGAGGACAACGCCGTTCAAAGTTCCTTCGAATTCATGCCATGAGCAGCTGATAAGCTTGGTCATGATCGGGGAAGAGTGACAAGAGCCGCGCTGGTTGCTGCCGTAAAACTGCGGGGCAAAGAGCATAGATTTCGAGTCATGTCACTGGCAAACAGATTGGGAGGACCACACCAGCCGGCACATGGCAGTGATGATGATGGCACCTCTTAGATGCGCGTAGTACCATTTTCGATAGTAGATTTTGTTGAGTGGAACACGTACGGAAGCCGCAGTATCAGCACATCCTCGTTGTCCGAAAGGGTTGGGATTACACAGGTCATTCAGAGAGGTTGGGGAATTCTACGCAAAAAAAAAAGTTCGTTGTGACAGGAGACTCAAATGTCTTTGCTTTGTACTTGTTTGTCTGACGACAACACTTCCCTGACTCGGAGGTACTATAATAGTAAGTTATTGGCGCCACTATGATACTGCCAGTGTTGTCAAGGTCAGTGACCCTTGACCAAAAAAGGTTGGGTAAGTGGCTGACCCACCGGAACCGTCTTTACTGGTCTGACCGGTCTGACTGGGTCGGTGACCTTATTTGTACATGTTTAATTGTGGCGGGGACCCGAAATTTTATTTGTCATATCATCGAACCATTTTTTATCAGATTCTCGTCCCAATGATCCCATTGATTTGAAATTGATGCTGACCCGACTGACTCGCTGACCAAAAAAGGGTCAGTAAGACTGTCCTTGACCCTCCGACTGAACTGACCCCCGTCAGACCGGGTCATTGACAACACTGGATACTGCTACCGTGCTGCCTGCTCTATAGGATTCTCGAGGCGAGGCGCCATCTTTTCCATCCCCAGCCATATTTCGCTCATTTGACTCACCGAACCATCATTTTGATTTTCCGATCATTGTTGTGCTCTCTGAACTGTCATGGCTGTCCCGAATCCAATCAATTGTTTTAATTCCCAATAATTTGACATTACAGTATGTCTCGCTGAATTCTTCCGTTCAGAAGAGCCCGTCCGAGTCGAGGGCCTTTCTATACAGTAGATTACCTCTGATCAACCGCCCGGCCCACTGGGAGATCCAATCTCGAGAGCTCTCGCGTCGTCCTTCATTCAAAACTCCTTCAACACAGACCCAGACATGGACGCCGCCCACTGGCAAACCGACTTTCCTGGCGCGAAGAAGTAGAATGGTTATGTAGAACTGCTCGCTCGCGCGCTGCGCTTACGAGATACGCAGCATCTACGCGATACACTCCCGCATCCACGTGCCAGACGTTCATTTGAGGGGAGAAAAGGTCGCACTGGCGACCTGAACCCTAGTGCGATGAAGCACACACCGGAGGCGTGGCATTAAGCCGCATGCCAAGGATGATATCTGTGCGCTTATCGTCAGGAGCGGCGAGGAAGGGCTGATGGAGAACTAGCTCCGCTCCGCAATGATTTGTCTCACGCAATGGGAGATGTGGGTCACCAGCGTATCACTATGGCTTCCATTTCTGTTCTACATGACTTGAATTACGGATCCAGGGGTTACCAGCTTGGGAAATCCTTCCCGATAAAATGGCATATCTTGAACTTGAACACCTCGTTCCCAGCCCTACAATCTTTGTGGCAGGAGGCAACGTGACTACGATAGTAAGTACTGGAAGTGCCGGAGAAAACGTAGCCCTCAAAAAGTTTCGGTGGCAATCAACAGGGTCATGGAAACATTACCGTGCCTGTTTTTCTCGCCCATGCGACTGTCGGTGAACCTTTTGATTGGAATGTTCACCGTTGGCATCGGTATCAATTCCTTGAGTCCAGGTTATTCGGAGGAAGTATGACCTATCATATGATTTTCCGGTAAGCCAGGTGTGCCATCAAACATAGTCTGATACAGGTAGTTGGATAAGAATGAAGTAGTTCCGAGTGGGTATTGCAGTCGTAATATGCCAGTTTCTGTGGCCGCAGGCAATATCGAACTCAGATTCAGAACATTCTCGATCTCGTATTATTCTTTACACTTGGGAATACACCAGTAAAACAGAAGACGGACACGAATCAAAAAAGCAGGTGACATATCAAGCCTGAGTATTCGCCAAAATCAAGTCCTCCGCCGCTTTATCTCTTGGAAGAATTGAGCATTCAAACTTGTCAGGATGTCTTCAAAAGTGGACTCTTAGCTCCAAGAAGCAGCTGTAGGCGATAATTCCAACTTACACAAAAAGCCTGCGTAGAACAAACGCTGTCGCTTCGACAGAGATTTCCTTACCGTTCTCGTCTTTTGCTTTCGTAACGTCGAATACGGATAAAACTGACGAGGTAACAGTGAAAATTGCAGCGTCGACGAAATGACGTCCGGGACAGATCCTCTTGCCAATGCCAAACGCTAAAGAGATTGCCGGATCCTCCCGGACAGTCCCATCTTTATTAAGAAAGCGTTCGGGCTTGAATTTTTCTGGCTCTGGGTATAATTCCGGGTCATGCAGGATGGCCCTGTAACATCTCAGATAGACATTCATATGCATGAGACAATCGACGTACCATGCGTTGGCTACCATTATAGATCCTTTTAGACCAAATGATTAACGGCAAGGTCACAAAAAGCAGGATGTACAAGAAAAATCCAACCTTTCGGAATGAAATAACCTTTGTAAACATCATCCCTATTCGACGAATGGGGAAGACCTGAGAGTTTTTCGTTCTAGCATTCCGATTCACGGGACCCGTGGGAAAAAGCGAATCATACCCATGGGTGTTACCATCTGCCATCTCATCAACTCCTTACAGAAGGCTTCAATATACGGAAGACGTGGCCTGTCATCAAACGTGGGTAACCGGTCTCGTCCGACAACAGCATCGAGTTCTGCCTGCGCCCGTCTTTGTACCTGCGGACAGAGAACCAGGGCCAGAAAGAGGGAGGTCATTGCGGATCCAGTCTTCATTGTAGGAGTAAGTAATAAAGATATGAAGTCGTCAAGAGACACGCACGGTTTCTGAACCAGCTGAAGGAGAATTGGTGAGCGCTATGTACGTGATCCATGGATGTAAAGCTTTACCGTGATACATAGATCCCGTGACTATCTTAATAACATCCTCCTGCTCTTGACGTTCGAAGCCTGCCAAGCTATCTAACTCCCGTAGATGCTCGCCCGCTATTGAATTCACTGCGGTGCCATTACGCTATGCCATGCAGCATCAATCAACGCGAATGCCAGAAGTATAATCACCACACACCAAAGCACTCTTTACAAAATCGATGGGTTCATTCCTTATCCTCTTACTCAGCTTCTGAACAGTTCGTGCCACTGGTTTGTAGCTGAAGTATGGGACCCAGGAAGGAACGTGCCGCACTGAAGTAGATGTTAGGCACTCCAGCATGGCAGGGATGAAGCTGGAAATCGCACAGATTGGAACGTGATTTACTAATGCTGCTCCGGGTAGGACGAGAGGTGCCATTAATCTAGTCGTCTGATGCGGCTGCTTCTAGTATTTTGTCACCATCCTTCAGATCGTAGCCGTACGTGAGTGACATGAGAAGTTTCCCTTGAAGGCTGCCTGGCCGTTAGTGGTCATATGATATGAGGAGGACAATCAACTGACAGTCCGACATGGGCCTCGAAGTCCTTTGGGGTTGTGTGAAGTTGCGCCAGGAATTCGCGAGTCTTTCCTTGTATCATTTGTCCATATGATACCATGGCACCAGGTCGAAGGCTGCGATCTAATAGCTTTCGTCCCTTGCGCCAAGTCTCAGTCATTCCAGTCATGAATACGGGCCAATTCATATCCATCCTAGAAATCGAGGATTGTTAGCATGGCCATTTGGCAGATAAGAATGCTACAAGACGTACATTTCTGCGATTGGCAAGAGTGGCCTCTCTGAGTAGATTTGCCCACGCTTCTCGAGGAGATCTTTAAGGGCAGATAACGAATTCAACACGACGACGACCTCGGAAAAGACGCGAAGACAGATGACATCGTCTTGAAACGCGGGAGTCAGATTCAGCAGGGGCAAACAAGTGACGTCGATGATGTTATGCGTACCGTACTTCCTGGACATATCTACGTACGCAGTCCAAGGCGCATCTTGCGGGATATCGAGTATATTCCCGATCATAGGCAATGGTGGCGGGCCAGGTGGATAAGGCAGCCCTCCCCGACGTCTGTGGTCGCGGAAGACAAAAAGGAGGTAAAGAAAAAGGGAAATGGCAAGACAATCGATGGCGTTGATGAGAAGGGACTGCATGATGGGGCTAGAGACCTATGGAAGGAGAATATGAGGCTATAAACCAAGAACTTATATGCCTCTTCCACGAACCGCAGACTGCTTCCCATTTGAAGTCGTGATATCACGCCCAGAAAGTATTGGACAAAATGAGGTTCTAAGAACCCGATTTAGTGGAATCATGTAAGATGACATGAACATCATATGGAACTTACCATAGTATTCGAGATCACCGACGCCAGCATACGCATGGACGGGCATATCATGCGCTTGTGTTTCTCGCGACGTCCCGTGACAACACCCATTCTCGAGATTCTAATTTTGTGCTCGTCCTCGCTTTCTATGTGGCAAGACAATTTGGCCATGTTGAGGCAATGGGTTCATCCAGGAAGTGACCCCCACCCTTACCCCCATCTGGCAGTGATCAATCGACTGATTGATGGATTATTGTCCCGTCGTAATTTGATGTCGCGTGAAATTAGGACGCGGGCTTTAAGCGGGTCAAGTTGAGATAACTCGAAGAACAGCGAAAACACGGGCAGGAGTAAGCGGAGCACTCGGGAATAACCGGTGTCGACAAAGGCGATTAAACTGGTAGACTAACGGAATAAATAATGTCCAATAGTTTGGCAACTAACATTTGGTCGAAGATTTTAAATAAAAATAGTCTGATTATGAGCTTTTTAGTTTAATTTGTCAGTAAGACTAAGTTAAGTTAGCTTGATGGGTTAGTTTAGTACGCGCTCCGGAGAAACGGCCCGTGATCAATGCAGGAGTCAGACGGCCAGGTAAAACGCTCTTGTGACGATCCCATTCGATCTGTAAAACGCTGGCGGCTCACTTCTCATCCAAGCTACATCCTCTGGTCTTGAACACAAAGCTGGCATCATCCTTACCCGTCTTTCCCTTCCACACGAACAAAGTCCATCTCCCACTCATCCTCGTGCCACCCTCGGACCAGTTCAGACACGTCTTTCGTCGCATGCTCCTCGCCGCCATGGCGCCGGATGCCGTGCCCTCACCCGCACCCGCGCCTGCACCCGCGCGTCCTGGCCTGCGTAAGATCGCGCCTTATTGGTATCCTTACACGACCATGGCCAAAGGTCGCTGGCTCAACCGGGAGATACTTGAGATCGTCTCCACTGAATTCCGGGATCGCTCGATCGAGTATTATGTGTGGTTTTTTTATTCGTTCTTTTTGCCTTTTCTTTTGTTGGATATGTCGGCTGACGGAGGAGAGGGCGGCGTTGTGTTGTGTTGTGTTGTGTTGTGTTGTTGGGTCCGTTTTTGTAGAGATACGCGCTCGAGTCTGGCGTCACTACTATCAATGGCAAGATCGCCAAGCCTGACACGATTGTGCGGAACGGGGATCGCATTGAAAATATCGTTCATCGTCACGAGCCTCCGGTCACGTCTAAACCCGTCAAGATACTTCACGAGGACCGAGAACGTGAATTCATCGTGATTGACAAGCCGGGTAGCATCGTGCGTATACAGTACCAAGCTCCGAAGGTGTGATCTGAATGCGCTTTTTACTTTCAGCCTGTTCACGCAACAGGGCGTTATTTTTATCTCTCTCTCGTCGAGATCCTCCAGCGGGAATTTGGTTACCCGAAGGTTTACAGTGAGAGCAGTTTACTACTAATGGCCCTCCTGGGCCCGCGCTGACGACTTGGGTCCTAGCTGTGAATCGACTGGATCGCCTCACCTCGGGGCTGATGATCATTGGTCTCTCCTCGCCTTGTGCGCACACGCTCTCGAAAGAGTTTGTGCAGGGAGAGATCAAGAAGGAGTACATAGCACGCTGCTCAGGCGAGTTTCCGGCGGAAGAGGTTGTGGTAGACCAACCTCTGCTCACCGTGGATCGTCAGATGGGATTGAACATGGTGCATCCGGAAGGCAAAGTAGGTATAAATTACGTCCGTCGTAAACACGGTTGACCGAACGCCGACTTGCCGGTCTCTTGCCAAGCCGGCGAAGACTGTGTTCAGACGACAGCACTATGATAGAAGGACCAAGACGAGCGTACTTCACTGTACGTAATTATCGTCTCAGAATTGGAAGGGAAGCCAACCAACCTTAAATCACTTTGCAGGTCGCCCTTTGACTGGTCGTTGTACGTCCTTGACTCCTGTTCCACCTCTGCGTCCAGGTATCTAACCATATCTTGCCAGCTCATCAAATCCGTGTCCATCTCCAATATCTTGGCCACCCAATTGCGAATGACCCCGTTTACTCGGAGACAAAGATTTGGGCACGTTTCCGGTCCGGTTATTCTAAACGTACTTGTGATCTGATTGTATGCTCAGGGACCAAACCTAGGGAAGGGTGGTATTGACACGACACCATCAGACGAACGCGCCCCGCCAGTTGTACCTGCCCATCTATCCGGGACCGACACAGCAGATTCAACGCCGCCCACGACTGGCACCTCAACTCCGTCCTCGTCACAGCCACTCCCACGTGAAACCGGGAAGGATATCGGCATGGGATCACCAGTGCCGCTGTCTACCGAGGCCGTTGGGGTAATCACCCGCCTACGCAACATGAAGGTAGGCATGAGCAACTTGACCCCACTATCCCTTGAATTCGATTCTTATTATTCGGCTCTTCTTCCCTCCGGAAGGACGAGGACGAAGACTGGTCGCGGTGGCGCGATGTCGTTTTCAAGGCAAAGGGTCGGTTACATCCGAAGAATATGCCCCAACAAAAGCTGCCTCCCCAAAATCGACGCAAACGAGGTGGACCAGCCTGGACAGGCACCGAGACTGAGACCGAGACCGAGAGTCCTGCCGCCGCCGCGGTTGCTCCACTCACAGAGGAAGAGGCGCTCACGATCCTCGATCCCGCCTCAGAGTCACAACGCGCAGAAAACCCGCTCTTGCGCGTGGCACCTCTGCCCGATGCGCCGACGGAGAGTGGGCGCGCGAAGCAGGTGGCAGCGCAGATCGCGGTGCGGGAGGAGAACGATGGCGCATTGTACTGCGGTGAATGTTATTTGCCGCTGCATCCGGATCCGCCGCCGGAGAGGCTGTATATATTTTTGCATGCGTTACGGTATACGACTAGTCTTGGTGTTTTTGAGACGGAGATGCCGGAGTGGGCTGCGGAGGGTTGGGAATGGGAATGTGCTTCTTGAGGATGTACGGAAGCATTTTCAGCATATCTCTCTGCCTTCGTAGTAAAATTATCTCATTGGACCCAACTCGAAGCGTTTGATCGAGATAACACTACGAGCGCCAGCTTCAATTGCACTTGCACCCCCGACATCGTTGACCATCTCCGAGTCGGCTCCACGTCGAAGCTCCTCCATTCACTGACATCCATCTCAGTCGAGATCGACTCTGACATTGGAGAAAGGTACCTCACGTATGACAAGATCGAGCCTGAGCGCCCCGGCGATACGATTCTTTCAGAGCTTTGTTTTCATTGTGCGGAGCCGATTAACAAAGAAAGATATCTATTACACCCCCTTTTTGTGAGTTTTGTACTTCGGCACCAGCCCGAGTTGTTCCGACACAACCCTGTACTATACTATACTGTCGTCCGGTTTCAAAGTTCATGGTGACGGGTGATGTTGGCGACGCGCGACGAGGGTCTGTGTCGCGTCGCGCGTCGCTAGCGTCGGGACTCGGGAGAGCCACAGAGCACACACATGGCATGGCACACGGCAGTCACGATGACGGTGACTTTTTGAGCTTGATTAAATCAAAACAAAGACGAGACGAGATGATTTTTTCGGAATCTTGGGTACATCTTCAAAAATCGTGCGTACTATAGGTAGTTGGTACTACTACTATACGCGTGTGCGCGTGCGTGGCAGAGGTTTAATTCAAGTTCCCCTCCAAACTTGGAGTTCAAATTGCATGTGCACTGCATAATGAAATGAAATCGTTCGCTAGTTTTTTTTATTAGCTCAGTCAGCTTCCTTCCTCCAGAAAGCACAGGCTGTCATTCATCGAATAATTCATTCACGGAATCTCATTCTTGAATTGAACCGATCACATCCTTCCTTCCAAAGTTCTTCTATCCAGGAACCGCATTGAAACATGTTTTATGCGCTAGCTAGGACAGATAAAGAAAGCAACTGTGTAGCATAACATACAACCATATGAACTTCTCGCTAACCACGTAACCACATGTAGTATATTTTTGCTGTGTCGGCCCGTGATACGGGTCCGGGCATATCTATATATCTTCTAATCTCTGAGCTATCACAGCTCACTGGCCGTCCCCACCCATGCGAGCGAACCCAGCGCTGTCCACAAAGTCGCTGATAGCCTTGATCTTGTGAGAAGTAAAGTGTTCAACAAGCGTAAACAGGTAAATGCATTCGATATCGAATGTCTTTCCATCAGGAAATTCGATATGCGTAAGGAGCTTTTCAGAAAAGAAAAAAAAGAAGAATGAGGGTTGCCGGTCGGCGCGCGCTTTCACCACAAAAAAAAGGGCTGGGAGTCTTTACTCACGTGAACCCAGGCTTTTCCAGGGGACTCTACGGTGTCATAGATAGTCATCTGTACAGCAACCGAACAGAAGAAACGTCAGTCAGTTCAATTCAGTCGGTCAATCCCATCGTCCCATCGCGCTAGCGCGAAGCGGGCGGCTGGGAAGCGACGAGCGAGCGGGGGCTACAGTAGTAGTACTGTACTGTACCTGAAGGTGTCTTCCTTCCAGCTGTTCGGATAGGCCTCGCAGGAACTCGAGGTCTTCCTGCTTCGTCTTCGGAGGTACATTGAGAGATGATGGGAAAGTAGACTGGACGAAATCATCCGTGAAGAGTTTCTCGACTTCGTCAAGGTTGAGGACTTTGACGAGGTCGAGGTAGTCGAGGACAGTCTTTAGTTGGGAAGAGGGGGATTTGGGGATTTCGAGCGTGGTCACCATAGTTGTGTGTGCGGGTGTACAGGAGAGCCGTACTACTTGTTGAAGATAGTAGCCCTTTTTATATTTTGATAATCCATCCTTTACTGTAAACTGTCCACATGCACTATCGGTCGTGTCCTCGGATGGGTTTGACGTCCGGGATTCGGGTTATCGGCGGATGGAGCGAAAGTATCGATGGAACCTTACAGCTAGACACCATGGTGCCTTGAGAAATTCGCTTCCATGTGTCAATGTGATCAGCTCGTTCTGCAAAAAGACATGTGGCGTTCAGATTCTATTCATCCGTACCAGTCCATATGAGGCGGCGCAGGATAGCTTCTCCTCGTGGTACCGATGAAGCAAGGTTCCTTGACCGGAGGCTGACGAAATGCCGACATCGACGAATACAACCACCGGAGAATATCTTGTTGTCGTCATTCATGCAGAAAACTCGGAAAATCAGAGGGAAGACTGCATAGACAAAGGCGGTACTCCCTAAAGGAAGGAAGTGCTTCGATCAACGGAGGAATAGAAACACATGGTGAATGCTGCTGGAGTAAATGGGTGATTGAAATACACGAATGCAGGTGAGTACTATACGCTACTTGACGAAGCGTGACATAAATTTTCTATGCAAAGTTGCCAAAAGGTAATGATGAGTCACGAATGGACGACGACAGATTATGAAACTTACTTATGGAACTCCGTCCGAAGAAGGTCATTGACAAACTGACCCGCCCGGGGATTATCCTTGTCACTCGCTGCCTGGTTCTTGAAAATGAGATCTGCAAGGGTGAGGGAAAGTCGTTCATTCAAGTCTACGAAAAGTTGACCACCAGATAGGTAACCCACCGTCATCCCACCGACGCTTCACGGCAAAGGTACCGGGCGCGGTCGTGTTGACACCCGGAGCGTTGCCGAGCGCGGCGGCAAGATTGAGTAAAGGGTTCGCGGTCGCTATTTGTGCTTCACGCTCGGCCTCGGTAACCGCAGCTTCTGCCTGTTCAACACGTTCCTTTTCCGCAGCTCGCTCGCGCTTTATCTTCTCCAGCTCCCGGAACAGCTCTGCTGTCTCGTCTTCATCATCATCATCCTCGTCCTCATCCTCATCCTCGTTGTTGTCGTCACCAACATCATTACCATTTTCACCGCTCTTGGTATGGTCTCCACTGTTCGACGAGAGTATCCAGAAAACATAAGTACAATTGGAGAAACGAAAAACAAAAAACGGAATGCGAGACGTACTTGGCTTCTCCTCCCTTCGGACCATCCGCGTCCGCGTCATCGTCTTCATCACTATCCGCATCCTTATCCATCTCCAACGCGTCCTGTAAAACCTTTCTCCGCTTATTCGACTCCTCATCCTCAATCATCGGCACGACCGGCGACACATCCTCCACAGGTAATCCCGCCGCCTTGCGCTTCTTGGCTCGCGCCTCAGCTTCCGCCACGAGGAGCTCGGCGCGCAGATTAACCTTCTTTACCTCGGACACAGAGGTTTGGCCTGGCTGTCTGAGAGTTTCGAATTGTAGGATAGGTTTCATTGAGTGAGGAGAAAAAGTTGACGTGACCCGCACCGGAATTTGAGCTTAGTGTGCGCGGCCATGTCGCGCACAGAGTATTGGCGCGAGCCACCCTTGACTTCTCGTGCTTGCGCTGGGTCCCATGTCGGTCTATGCGCTGTAGACATTCTTACTGTAAGTTACTGAGGAGCGAGGTTGAGAACGAAAGGATGGAGGGACGTAACGATCGCTGACTAATCAAAGTTACAGAAATGGAAAATGAACACGGGCGCCAAATATCTCTGACTGTGATGCGTGACGCGTGACGCGCGACGTCGACGTCTTCCGTCCACCATCACATAGTGAAACACACAACCCGTCGCATCGTTCGTTTGAAGTTTTGGCTTGCCACACTTCCACTTGGGGATAAATAGCTAGTGGTATTGTGTTTCCCATGTCATGGCCGGGGGTTGAGGCCTTTGAGGTTGATGCCCCTCTTGGTTCTCATCCTCAAGTAGTTCCAGGCGAGTCGAGTCGATTCTCTGGACTTCTGTGCCTCGCATAGCTCAGGTTATATCATACTGTAGTACTTGTGGGAATGGCACTTCCTATCTCAGGCTAGTACGTGGTGGAGCTTGTCCGATCCAGAACCCTCGACTAGCTATCGTAGCAGTCCTCCCCCTTGCCTAGTTTCCCCACATTCGGTGCGATGCAAACGTGGAGCTCCTCCCTCTCTAGATCGTAATCTCAGATGGCGTTTCTGACGCTGATTGAGGCACCGATTGAGGAAAGTCGGTGCCGTTCGGCACTATTTCCATCAATTTTAGAAGTCATCGCACGCGCGCAATCGCAAGGGGGTCCCATCAGATTCCTTTATTTTTTTTTCTTTCAAAGAAAAAATAAATCATAAGACAGGCGGCACCATAATATATGTGAGATCACAATACGTACAGAATTCTAAGTTATTGTGTGATTTGCCGAATAGTAGTAGACAGGTTGAGACAGCATGCATATGACAGGATATGGGACTCGATGATGATACCGTAACACTACGATAGTACTACCATGTGTTCTCTATGCGTGACTCGAATGAGTGACAGGGGTCTCTTCTGTACTACAGTACGTACCTTAGCTCCGCCCGATCCCGCCCTTCGAAGTTCCTTGTTCCCTGCCATGTCGGTGAGGGAACTTGAACGGAATACCACTGTGTCGTCGTCCTGTGCGGCGCACAAAAGAAGAAGAAAAAAAACCGTACTTATCAGTGCTGCAGTGGAGTAATTCACCACCGGTTGCATTATATTCTTGCACTCCATGATCCAACGGTACGCCGTCACCGTATTATGAATGAATGTAATGCAGTGCACACATCAAGATGCGCTCATCTTGTCCGCAATATCGGCGCTGGTTGCGCGCCCAACTGTCAACTATTTACTCCAACAGATGTTGCAGTTGGAATGACTCAGGCTCTTCATCTTCAAGGCACAAACGACATTTGGACCATCTATAGCGAAATTAAAAAATCATCCTGTGCAAATCCATTAACAACTCATCAATCTCATGATCCGTATTCTCTATTCCCCATTGTGCATAGACAAAGTCGGGTAAGTCGGGTCGTGGGTTGTCAGCGCATCAGCTACCGAGTCGTCCCTGCACTACTGCGTTGGTGCTCATTGGCTATTATTTACTCATATGGAGACATATAGGAGAGGAAGTACTCTACTTTACACAAAAATAAATAATACTTGACACCGATAAGGTCCGTCCAACAAGAGATCCTCAAATCGATCAAAACTCCACTCAAATCGCCCTTCCCACAACACTGTCTTGTCCTACATCTCCATATGTCCCATACACTGGGGGCGCTGGGCTAATTGCCCATCCTTCATTGAGCGCCTGGACCACCCAACACCGCACACGCCACACATCCGACCAGCAACTTGCTAGCCCGAAGCTGATCCGCACGACGCCGAGTTCTCGCCCAGCAGCTTCTTCAAGCGAACGTAGTGTTGGCGGGTGATGAGCGGCGCCTTGGTCAAGTACAGTCATTAGGCTTCCGAGAGAGAGCAACGTCGCCGCGCCGCCCGGGTTACACATGCACCCGGTGCGGAGCGCGATGCCGTTTGCGGCGGCATGTGCCGCCACTCGCGAGGGCGGGATAGGCTCGCCTTTTTCCTGCATAGCGCACGTATTATGAAGAGAGAATTTTTAATTAATCATCGATGTGGAGACTTGTGAACGTAAAAAAAAAAATCACATACATCAAACATCAGACATGCGACAATGCCGCCTGTCCCTTGCGACGCCTCACCTTGCTCAGGTGGTGCACCTGGAATACGCGAGAGCACCCGCACTGCAGGAAGACCACTTTGTGGCCATCGAATCTCTTCGAGGAGACGTGAACAGTGAGCCGTGAGCGCAGCAATGCGTGCCGGCAACGCCGGAAGATAGGCACCGAGTAGACGAAGGCCAGTTGTCACCGCAGGAAGCAGCGTATAGTTGAGCGTTCCATCCTAGATATTTGGCGTCTCAGGAAACCCGCATTATTCCCACGCAGCGAGTTACACACTAACCTCGAATGCCTCGTCAATTGCAGCGGTGCGACCGACAACAGTACCCGGGACTTGAACCACCTCGACTGTGCCACCGGCAAACCACGGCCGCTTTTCTCTAAGCCAGGCACCGATCCCTGGCGCGAGGACAAGCGCCCCGATGCCGGTAGGAAATCCAAACATCTTGTAAAAGCTGATTGCGACCGCGTCAACAGGAGTATTCGTCAGATCAATCGGTGTAGTGGGCGCCAGCGCCGCCGCATCAAGAAGTGTAGTAAAGCCGCGGGCGGAGGCATGCGCCAGGACCGCGAGCGGTGGCTTTGAATTAGTGATGTTTGATTGACCGGTATACGCAAATAGTGCGGGTGTGCCGGCAGGTGGAGCATGCTTGTCAATGAGAGTCTGGGATGCAGGTATATGCGTGTCAAGGTGAGCTATATGCGCCGTAAAAATGTATGCCACCCACAAATGCCTCTCTCACACGCACGCCACCACGCGGAGGGGAGGAAAGGTAGACAACAGGTGCACCTTTCGCTTTTGCGAATTCACGAATGCCATGCACCGAGTTGTGAGCATCCTCAGGGAGGATAAATGCGGCCCGTGGCGTAAAGGGAAAGGCCTCTCCAACAAGCTTAAGTGCGGCGCTAGCATTGGCTGTGAAGACGACCGTTGATCCTGGTGGTGCATTGAAGAAAGTGAGCACGGCCGCCCGCGCTCTAGCAGTGAGTGCTGCAGACAGCTTTGAGCTACAGATGGAGTGGTTAAATGTTAGATCGTCGGTCACAGCTTAGTATGGCAACACGGACCTTGAGCTCTCCGAGTGCGTATTGCCGAGGACAGCAGATTGTAGGAATTCAGCGTGTACTGAGATGAGGCTAGCTGGATAGAGCGCGCCACCCATATAGTCTACGTATGTCTCATCCGGTGCAAGGCGGGCGTACTCGGAGCGGCGGAGTGCATCGACATGCCAACTAGATGAGTACTGGGGATGGTGGTGAAGGAAGCGAAGGTAAGCGACATCAGATTGGGTATGCTGTGTCTGAGGTGTTGGCAAGAGGCCTGCAGTGGGCGAGGGAAGATAGATGGCAGAAACGGTAACTGGGAGGATAGTTTTGGTGGGCGATGGCAATGGAGGCTGCCAATAGTCATGAGTTGCGACACAGTCACATGGACGACCCTTTCGACTGGGATCCCTTTCAACGACGACCTGCTTCTCTGACAAGCTGTTGTACGACGGCGACGAGCTTCTTGAGATAGAAGCAGACTCGAGTGGACGTAAAGGTCTGAGGGAATGTGGAGCGGATTTGAGACGTTTGAGCGATCGAGGACGCAAGGTAGAAGATGTGTCTACGGCCACGACGGTGGGCGCAGTTGGTCGTGAGTGAGTGCTGCCCATGATCGATACTGAGATAGGAGTTCTCTGATACTGGAACGTTCAAACGACGGAGGACGCATATTTATACCCAAGAGGCACTCCCAGGATCCAGTGGCGAGATCCATTGCATTCCTTCACGTCTTGACGCCATTACTATTTCCCGGCGTTCGAGATCGTTCCTGTGCGCGGGGGGGCGATGCGTCCATCAAGTGTTGATGTACGTCTGTCACAACTCGTTCTGCTACTGAGGTGAGTCAAATCCGGCGCAACCTTTCGCCAATTTTACGGTAAATTCATTCCAGCGCCACTTTTTGGGTTTGGAACCTGTTCGTCGGTCTTCCCCTTCCCCTTGGACGCTTCTCTTGAAACTTGACCGAGATGGTCATCCTTGGACCAGATCAAGCGATCCTCTTGTTCTCCATTCATTCCCCGCCGTATCCACGGTCCACCTGCCCCGTACTTCTTCGTCGGCCCATGTCACCATGTCTGAGCTTCGTCTCACTTACACGAGGAGAAATGGTCATCTCACCACTTTCTCAATAACCATCACCGCATGTACTGAAACACGTGTACGGCAGCACATTGCGTTCTTCGCTCCCTCGTCTTGTGTCCAGAAAGAACCTTGGAACAGCCCGGCCCTGATCACAGAACAGTTGTAATCGCTCTCCGAGTTCGAGTCCGGGTAGTTAGCTTCTTCGGGTTCATCGTAGGTTCGCTCCATTCGGCTTCTGAACAGGGAGATTTCAAAATAGCTTCTCCGACTGATGTACTGATGGTTGGAGGATGGGGGAAACTGCACTTTCTTGGCCAAACTCCAAGTTGTGACGCGTGACATCCTTCCTAAACGGTTCAAGTTTAGATTTCGCAGCATCAAATTCCCATTTTGGTCAATTCACCTGCCAAAAATGTTGACTTTGATCCCCAATTTTTTTTTGGGTAGGAGGATCCTGTTGGGATGCTCGGACCCTTTTGATTCATAGCCGAACTGACCTTCACTGGTGCACGCGCCGAGTGTGCCAGTGTGTGCCGGTGACGACGGCTCGGTGGCGTGCGATTTTACTTGGCTACTGTACAGTTCGTTGCGTGACTAATTTCGAGGAGATTCCGCTACCTCATCGGTCGAGTTAGGCACGTTGAGAGGGGTCATGCGACACTGGACTTCCCAGTCCCAGCGCCAAGTATTGCCATCGATCAATGCGAAGACGGAGGTGCACACGGTATTTCATCAATGGCCTATCAGATCGGACAGCCTGACAGAGTCAACACTAACATCTTTGCGGTGACTTGAGTGGGTCTAGGAGGGCACAGGGTCGAATGTGTTGCGTGCTCTGAGAGGCGCAAAAGGTAATTCGAAGTCATGCACGTACCACGCCAGTTAGGCTCCAACGACCTGATCTCGTTCATACCGCGATTGGCTCTTTCCAGTTTGACGTATCACACTATCCGCCGCCACCACCCCGTGGCATGATATCAGAATGTCTCTCTTATGTACGTGCATAGATCGCCTCACTTATAGAATTCCGTAACGTCCCGTTAATCTTGTCCCAACTCGGTGAGTCACTAGTGGTCAGGCATTCCATAGTCTCGAGCCTCTCGGCCTTCTGATGCAAAGTCCTCCCCAGATAACGCCCGAGTGATACTAGTACACCTGTCAACACAGTATGTCTCCTCCGTGGCATCGGTTCCATTCTGAGCTAACAGTTTTTTCACTTGCCTTCCAGTCCGTGTACTTCTGACTGCCTTTTCCCATTTATGTGCCACAGCCATCAGATGTCGTGTTCCTGTCGGCTTATTCCCGCATTCACTCCATTTGCCTCCCCTTATTATTACAGGCCTAGTGCCTCAATGTCAATAATATCGGCATTGCTGTCGGGCCCGAAATGGACTGTGACATCCTCGTAGCACGAGGCTATCTGTGCGTCAGGCTCTCGCACTGAATTTGTCGGACAGCTAATGTCCCGGAAGCAGTGCTATATCAGCGTGTACAACGTTCTATTCATCACCGATTTTCACGATAGATCACGCAGATGACTTGTAATTGAATCGTCCACACGGGACCTACGTTATAGCTTACGAAAACCGCGGGGTTATCGTTATCGTTGTCAAGCGAGTACTCAGTAAACCTTCGGTCAAGGTTCCCGAACACGGCCAGCGTACCCGAGCTAGCCAGAACCGTCCAATACAGATAATTCTCCAAGACATCTCAGGGTCTTTCTTCCGACAGAAGAGCACATCGACACGTCCTTCCTTGCGGAATGCGTCAGGCACCCTGAATCATTTTTACGGAATGGATAGACGATTTATCAGCGGCGTCGTTCAGTTACACACACGGCCATCTCAACTCAAGGCAGAAGTTTCATACGGTATGGTGCAAAAGGTTGGCTTCCAAGCATCACATCCACTCGCGGTCTAACGCGCAGCCTCAGTTCTCGCATTGTCCGGTGGTCGCAAAGCGCCGACCTCCCGGATTGCCGGCACCTTGTCCCAAATCTTCACAAAACTCGGAGTCTGTATTGTGAATGAATGATCTCACCAATTCAAGTTCTCCGAGTGCTGGTGCGTGATCAGTCTCAGTCTTTAGACTGTTAGCTTAACGTTACCCAGTCCCCTGGAACTTCTCGGGTAAGTGGTTGCCCACATTATCGCCTAGCTTCTCCTATTTACATTCGATCCTCATCTTCTGCAATCCGCCGCTTAATCACGCCGCCGGGCCACCTCAATCAACAGAGAGCGCCTTTCGAGGGGGAATAACTCCGTGAGACCTTCGGTGGGTTCGCGCATCACAGTAGGCGCTTCGAGCTTCGTCGTACTAGTAGTAGAAAGTGGTAGGTGGTGCTGCGAACGGAACGGGAAGGGGTACCGTCGATGCGCGACCTCTTTTCTTGTTTTGGGTGGATACGTAGTCTTCTAGGAAATTTCCGGGGGTCACGTTCAGACCATACAAGGTAATGTACTAGTGGTTACGGGGCTGAAGGTTCCAATCGTCGTCGCTTAGGCCGTGACACCGTGGGCGCAGCTTCTGTCGCAGCGTGCTTCAATCATGCCTCAAAATCTTCGAGGCTTCTGTCATCGACTCGGAGTCCCAACAACTCGGCCATCACCGTGATCCGAAGCTGCCCCCTTATCTTCTTTGAAAGTGCCCTGTCCTTTGACAGATGTATAACTCTTTTTTTGTTCTCTTTTTTTTCGGGGTTGTTTCATTCATTTTTCTTGATGCTCCGACGAATTGGGAGTCGACGTCAGGGTCAACAAGGAGTTTCTTGCCCGTGTTTCGCAACGGCCGGGCTGATGTCGAGTTCTCTGAGGCAGTGGTGGCACATTCTGACTTTATCATTTGACTTAAACGTGTGTCAGACTGCTTGTATGACAAGGGAAACGCACCCTCAAGACACGAGGCGTTGCCGGGGCGGGGTGACGTTCTGCGAGAAGACCATCATTAGTTGACACGTTCATCACAGCCCGAGCGCGCCCTCCCAAGATCTTTGAAAAAAAAATCTCAGGTTGAGATATCCTTTTTTTTTTTTTGTTTTTTTTTATCAAAAAATCTTCAACCTTCCTCTCATGCTGTAACTCAACAATAGAGACGTGCCATCATCGCGGTTTGAGTCGGCTTATTGTAAGTGCAATTGTTATCCCAATTAATTCCATGCTATCAATTTCGGAGAAAATCAACATGTCACGCTCTTTTGGTGTTTAATTACCCACTCCTGTTAAGAAAAGAGCTCTTCACTTGCAACCAGAACAACCAGAACACTGTATCATCGTGCTATTTCAGGTCGCAAAAACATAAGCACTTGGAAGCGGGGTGCATGAAATGGGGGTTAGGGTTAGAGCCGAATTGTTGGCATCCCGTTTCCCGCGGGGTCGTTGACCGATCGTCCGTTGATCCACGACGGACAATCATCCTGGGGACCTTACTCTCTGTCTTTTTTCGGCTTTCCGCTGCCATCCTCTCTTCTGATCGAATGTCCGCCCTCTGCCATCTCTTATGGTACTTACCTGGGGGTGATTCCTCTGTAAACTCCGTACAGTAATCCCTCTCTACATGCACAGACAGACGCTCAGCTACTACCTATGGTTTAACGGCTTTCGAAGGCGCCCAACCACCACACCCGCCGTTCTCTTGGCGCGGAAATAGCTTTCCGTCGCTCGTAAGGATAACGTTCATCCGGGGTGTTTCCATGCCCCAGGGTAATTGATGAAGCCTACGTACAGTAATACTCCCCGTTTTTGTTTCTCGGGTCGGCTATCACGGGAATGAAAAGCCTGTATGGAGAGAACGAGATGGCGTTGTGTAAAATGGCTCCAATGCATGGAAGACGACATTTTTGATAGAATTCCTGTGAGTTATCATACACTCCACTCCACTCCAAGGCCTTCAATTGGCAATCGTTTCGAATGAATGATATTGATATTATAATGACCTGCAAAAACGCGACTGGAGTAATCGGAATCGGAAGATACGGTACAGTAGTACCCGGCCGGACGCCGCCTCTAGCTCATCTGGCACATGGACACACCACTCGATCTACTCTAGTTATTTTGATGTGTTCATGACGTACTTGATACTCCGGGGTGCGAAAAGCAGGATATCCAAGTAACATCGCCCCATCGCTTTGATGCAATTCCGGACTGAACTCGAAAGACCTTGGAAAGGCGTTTCGGGTTGGGCGTCGGGGTGCGCGCTGTTATTGTTACCAGAGCCGTCGTCGTTCTTGTCGCCACCATCACCACCGCTGAATACTTTGCTGTCCACAAATTCGGTCACGTTAATGATGAGGTTCTCGTCGTCGTCGTCTTCGTCGCCCGTTCCGAACGTGAATAAGAAAAGGCACTCGACGTTGACCGTTTTCATCATCAACTGCAACAAAACACAAACAACAGGTGACTAAGTTAATATATGTGATCTTTTGGACTCGGAAGGGATAAAAAGGAGTGTTCTGCGTACATGGACCCAAATCTTACCCTCTTCCGAATCCTCACTGACGTCGTATATGATGATCTTCGAACGAACCAGGGTCAGCTCACACACAGCCAAATCAGGGAAGAAAATGTCCGTATGAGTACACACTTCTAAGGGAGCTCCTTTCAGCGAGTCTCGGAAGGTGTGAAGGAATTCGATATCTTCGCTCTTGCTCCGAACCGGTACACCTAAAGAAGCGGGCAAGGTTGCCTGGGTGAATCCCGACGTGGATAGCTTGCTGAGTGTCTCAAGATCCCAGGTCTTGAGACAATTGAAGTAGTCGAGTACGACTTTCAACTGTCCGGAGGGTTGGGAGGGTATTCGGAAGATCGGCGGTTGATACTCCTGCGAGGACATCCTTCTGTGAGGCTTCTGGGGAATCAGGTGTGGTGAAAAAGAATTAATCCAATTTATATGGAGGCGAGTTGTCTCGGTGTCTTGGGCGAAGCATGTTACTCCCCCGCTCCATGCCTCAGAGAGAAATCAGCTGAATATCCGGTGCTCGCCTGCAGGTGATAGCAAAAATGTACATGTTCGAGTGCGGGCTCTCCAACGGATCAAATGCATATGACGTGAAGACCGCCGTCCTGTCTCGGCCTCTCACTCGAACAATGACGGACATGTTTCCTTCTATGAGCCAAAATTCTCCGAATGGCCGCTGGCGACTGCAGCGTGGATCAATATGTGGGACACCCCCAAGGGCGCTGAATGAGTCTCAAACCATCAGATTTTCGAAGACATTGGCAGGAGCATCTCCCCAATGAGCTAGTCCGGGTATCCGTGCAGCATGTACTTTGAAGTCGTTATTCGCCTAAGACAGGATTGACACGGCACTGGCACATGGCCGCGATTCATTTAATGGAGGTTACAGGCACATGATAATGTCAATGCTGAGCTGGTCCATTCAAGGCGGTTAGGGAGACTACATCTCGGACCTCTCTCCGGTAGTAAAGACCAGCTCTTATCGCCCGTTTGGTAGCTGGATGCAACAACCAGTTCGAGACGTGTCTCTGCATGAGGCCGGAGGAAAGCCAGCCTTTGAGAGCAAGTATGCGAAATACTCTCCACAGTACATTCAGGCACCCGTCAGCATTGGACAGCTTGACTTGATCGCCCGGGTCACTTGAAATGTAGCCGGCTTTAGGACTTTCCCCGAATGGGCCAGCCAACATACTCGAAGTCGCTTTCCTTGGGCATTTGCTAATGCTGTATATGTACTGGTGGATTACGGTTCCTGAGATTTTGGGGGCCGAGTTGGAATGTCATTCAAAGTAACAAGGCATGAACGGTTAGACAAGAGAATATCGGGGACCGAGGGATGGCGATGTCCTAGGCTCCGATGAAAGGGTACGTGGAAAATAGATTAAGTCACAAGATTCATCGTTATCGGGAGTCGGGGAATTGATCGAACCTGTTGATTCCCATGAACCGAAAAGTCGGCTGGGCGCAGAAACATCGTTGTATCTTAGTTAGATAGCCTTGAACCCTATTTACCGGAACACGCAACAATGTACCGTGATGTGAGTTCCACTGAAGGCTAGCCGGAACTGGAAATATTACACACGAACCGGCAATCCGTCCTGTCATTTAGGATGCACACGGTGCATTTAAGATCCAACAGTAAAATGTAGCGATAGTCGTCGTAGTGGCGCGCCTGTGCTTTGCTAATCGGGTTAGTGGCGTCTGGCTTGAACAAGGTAGACATGAGCATTGGGAATGCAGAGGTATCATTTTGCTGTCAGTGTTGACATGCGCGTGTTGATGCATGTTCAACTTCATGCCTGACATCATCTTGCAGCTACCTGTGAGGCCTGTGAGGATTAACTGCTTCGAGACCACTGTGATCTGCATTATGCGTGAATATGTAAAAACACGTACCACAGATCCCCATTTTCTGTTTATTTGTCTTTACATCCAAGTTGAAATAAATGAAGGACGTGGGAAATGTCGGTCGTCCGAATTGAAAATGACACAAGCATCCTGGAAAAGTGAATGATGGGACAGTTGATGTGTTTGTTCAAGAGATAGAGGACATAACGCCTAATATGTTATTGTTGTGTTGAGAATATGGCGGCATAGCGCTACGAAGGAATAGGAAGGAGACTAGGGCTGGTATGATTACGTAATTCAGTTCAGCGCTCTAACCCGCTCAGTGCCCGGCTTCGTGACGAGCCCGAGTGAGATTGGGACCGGGACTTGCAGCGCCGTGATGGAGTTCTTCCAGCAAACCTACACTGCCCTTCGTGGGCCAACCGGCGTACAGCAAACCCCCGCAGACACCATCACCCGACTGAGCGATCGTCTCTCACCCTCGACTCTCCTCGCCGACCGACGCGCTGCAGTCCTTTCTCTCAAGGGCCTCGCCAGAGCTCACAAGCAATTAGTTGGCGTTCACGCTTTACAAGATCTTCTCGTGATCATCCAGAATGACGCGGACGTCGACCCAGATATCGGCCGGGCGGCTATTGAAACCGTCGTCGTCCTTTGCGACACGGTCGATGCCTCTTACGCGCAACGCGATCTCGGCTTGGAGCACACTGACAAGCTGTTGGAAGATGAGAAGACGGCACATAAACTTTTTGCGTTGCTAGGCGATCAGGACCATATCCTACGGTTTAACGCATGCGTACTTCTGATCACCATACTCCAGAATAGGCCCCAGATGGTGCAAGCATACTTCCTGAAGGCTCCCGTCGGACCACCTCCTGTGATCGCGCTTTTAGAGGGTGAAAAGGAGATTGTTGGCCACGGTGAGCAATTACTTGCACTTGCACTATGCCACTTCCTTCTTATGACGGTGTGGCCATTCGTCCGGCCTATTCGTTTTGCTCGCCTAGACTGACACCTCTCGCTTTTCAGCGATTTCAATGCTTGCCGCGCTGATCCGACAGAGCACTGAGATACAAAAAGTTCTCGCGTTTGACGGCATCTTTGAGAAGCTTTTTTCGGTCGTCACCCGAGAAGGTGGACTCGAAGGCCAATCGGTTGTAACCGACGCTCTCAGATGCGTCGATACCCTCCTCCGGTTTAATACGTCCAACCAGGTGAAATTCCTTCTCTGTCACCCACAATCCCCTTATCGAACCAGCCCAGAGCTACTTTCGTGAGACAGATCTTCCTTCTCTGCTTTGCAAGCTTCTCTTCTTCAATCCAAATATACAGCCGGATCAGGGCGTACCGCAGGAGTTCGCGTTGCAATTCTGGAATGAAGACAAGGCCACCAACGCTGGTCTGATTCTCGAAGCGATCGGTCTGTTGTTGGGATCCAAAGGAGCTGGTGTGGGTTACAATGCCACTCTCTCGTGCATGCGAGATATGAATATATGCGCCTTCTGCAGCTCCGGGAGGGTTACGCCTTCACAAGATTGCTCATTGAGATGGCTCTAGCGTCGAACGCTCCGACCACACTCAAGGTCAAGGTACCTTTCGAATTGACTTGCAACACCTACGGTAGACTTTGATATTCTTATAGTGCCTCCGCTTGCTTCCTCCCGCTGCTGCTGCTCTCCTCCCGGACATGGTTTTAACGCCATATATGCCGGTTCCCGAAACGAACGGCGAGGAATGGGACCGCCTTGAGGCCGCTACCGGCATCGACGCCCTTCTAGAGCTCATCATGCATGGTGAATATAATGGCCAAGATGCTGCGCGAAGGCAGAAGGAGAGCGTTGACTTGCGTGCGACAGCCGTCGGTGTATTTGAGGTTTGCGTTCCATCCCTAGTTGTCCCATTACGGTCTTGCTAAAGCCTCTTGAAGCATTTCCTCAGGGATGATCAGGTGAAAGAAGCGATTATCTCGGGTATGCTCCCACAAGAGAATGCTGGTTCGTAAATCCCACATCATTTCTGCTCACTCCCTCACGCACCCAAATACAGTTACACCTGCCCATTCGCCTGTGACGCCGCTTCTCTTTGGTCTCATCATCCCCCCAAATTCACCTCTGGACCGTACCGGTGTCTCTTCGGTCCAGTTCGCGGCTGTTCTCTTCGCCCACTTGCTCCGGCACGCACCGTACTGCAAAGACTTGGCCCGCAAGATCATTCCCCGTCCTTTGACTCCGTTGCCAGCATCGTCGACTGCAGGCGGCGCTTTCTTCGTCCCTGCGGACGGCGAACCGCCTCCTCCACCCGATCCTCCGGCGAAAGATGATCCTGAAGATGCCCCGCAAAACTTGCTCGCTCTCCTCACAGAACATCTCTCACTCGCGTTCTTACAGCGTTCGCGAGCCGGATTAGCTCCACGCGATGCCCGGGAAGCTGACCGTGTCATCTGCGCCTACCTCTCGTTGCTCTCACAGTGGCTGTGGGAGGACCCGCATGCAGTTCGGGAATTCCTTGAGGCCGGTGGACTTGGTGTGCTCGTCGAACAGGTGAACCAGCCAAGCGAGATCGACGTGGTCGTCCCGGGTCTATGCGCGTTCTTACTAGGAGTATGCTATGAGTTCAACCGCGAACCGGGTGAGGTCACACGGTGTGTTTCTCATTTGCCTCGTTCATCCACGGACGGTTTAAATATTGACATTGTGCGTACCTCGTAGGGTGACGATGCACTCGATACTTGCGAGATTGGGTGCGGACGTACTCGTGGGCCGGATGAATCGCATGCGCGACGACGAGCGTCTCAAAGTAGTCATGCCCGACTCTTGGGTTCTGCCGTGCCCGACTCCCGGCCCGCAGGCGCTTGATCCGGCCTTCACGCCGATGCACGACGGCGAGACGGAGATCTGGTTCGACTGGGCTTTTGTGGACTTCTGGAAGGCGAACAATCGTGAGTCTTCTCGTCTTGCGACCCCTTCGATCCTTCTCTAACGCCCATGACTAGATACGATTCAACGGGGAATTGTGGCTGATCCAGACTCGGCATCGTCGTCAACGGGTACGTGGATGACTCGTTATGAGGCACTCTTGTTTCATTCATTCTATCGCTACTTTTCCGTTAACAGCGCAGAGTGGCGAAGAGAGCATCCTAGTTACCTCCCTTCGTGGGGTTATTGCAAAGCAGGCCGCAGAGATTGAGACATTGCAAAACAAATTAAAGGAGCTCACCGCGACATCCGTTACCGCTGCAGAGACAGCTGCATCCGAAATCTCACAGTCCACGGCCAAGTTCGCCGAAGTATGTTATGTTCTCTCTTTTTGCGGCGGCTTTAACCTTGTCTTACTGTGAACAGGAGCGCGCGTCGTTAGAGGCTGCCCTTGAAGCGGAGCGCACCAAGCGCACCGAAGTGGAAAAGGAGCAAGAAGACTTACTTGTCCTATTAGATGAGTTGAGTAACAAACGGGCAAAGGACAAGCAGCGCATGCAGGAGCAAGGCATGGAAGTGTCTGAAGATGAAGACGACGAAGAGGAGGATGGGGAAGAGGAAGAGGAAGACTAGCGAGTGGGTCACTTCCTCTCGCCACGATCTACCACGTAGGGACATATCAATACCTCTTCATGAACTCTCGAGTAACGTCTCGATGGTCGGAAGGTTTCATCTAGGAAGATCGACCTAGGAATACCTGAGTATTGAACCTGAACATTGGACACAATTGGACTTCACTGATGTACTGTATAGAGCAATGTATTACGCACTACTAACAGACTGACTCTGGGAACTGCACAATGCCACGTTGTTAGATGTTTGAAGGATTTACTCAGCCAATGAACTCGGAGTACAATAAACATGTTCAGCTGTATACTGTGGACTGATACAGTCAGCTCGCGTAGCTCAGTGCGCCACAGCATCGGCCTTCACTCAATAATAGTTGCTAATACATCAAATATGCCACTACTTAGAGATGCACCAAATGCTATGGTGTAAATACCCGTGTGCTAGTAGAGTCATGCTAGTCATGTCGGGGGCCTCCCCACTTGACTCGGAGCCCATCATCTACTATTAGTAACAGTCTCCTCAGTTCACGCTGTTGAACCGCCTCAAACATACTACTGTACAGTACTGTCCGTGGCGACCGTGACGTCTTCCGAACGGCTGGGCTCGTCGCCAAATTAGGCTCCACGTGATTTATCCCAGGCACGACGACAGCATCCGCAGTACAGTAGTAATTTAATTGCTTTCTCAACCTTCGACCTTCAAGCACTCGTGTCCTAGATTCATCCCTCTCCATGTCATGGCATTCCAGCTCTAGCGATTTCTTATTCTTGTAATCGTCGTCATTGGCCTCCGAATGGAATAAGAGAGGTGCCCTTTTCGGGATAACGACGGGATTCGAATGTACAGCACTGGCACAGCCTCAGTTTTGGCCCTGTCTAGCGGGGGGCCAGGTGCTTTTGTGGCTTGTGGCGGCGCGCAGTCGTCGCGCTGGACATGCACTGTAGCGTCGGGATCCGTTTCTCTTGCTCACTGACGCGGCCTTGGTAGGTGCCATATCCTGTTAATGTTCTCGGGGTATATAAGACGTACCTATCGCGCTTTCTAGTCTTCAACAGCACACTACACACACACACACTACCCACCCACCCACAAACATTCAGAGACACAAACTCGAATAGTCATCAATTAATCATGTGCCACTATGTGAACTCGTTCTTCGTCCTGCCCACCTGTCGCTGCCAGTGCACGACCACAGTCGTCGCCTAGCCATCCTCCATCCCAGTGAGGACCATATTCATGGTCCCGGCTGTCCCTATAAAGGTGGTACCAACCCAACTACCCACCGTCACGGTACAACTCTCTGTACCGGTGCACACACCGGTGGTGCGTATTCCCGTATTCCTCCGAGGTCGCATGTGCTAAAATAATTCCCTATACAATCAGGTCGTCCATGCAACAAAGCCGTTTATCGCATTAGTTACGTTCAAAATATAGACGTCTCTAACATCCATTCCCACATCCAACGTATTCCCCTCTTATCCCTCCACTCCAACAACCGTTTCTGCCACATTTACAGCATGTCCAACGGATGTCTCCTGGGCCCCCGACACCAAATCTCCCAGTACAGTGACAATAAGCGTTCTCTCGTCCTCGCTTTCGATATCGGAACATTCTCGTCGCCAGTTCATTCTCCGACGATCCCGCCATATCACCCTCCGCAACGCCGCCGCTGCCAATCACCCATCATCATTTGGGGGTGACAGAACCCGGCACACTCTTAAACTCCCGCTTTGACTTGGCACTGTTGACATCAACCATCAGGTTTTGCAGGTGCCACAGACGCCAGCTGGGAGAGGCGTGGGTTGGACCGAGAGGAATGGGAATGCATATCGTACGGCAAGCTTGGCGTGGCGAGCGCGGGATAATTGTACACGCCTGCGGTCTATGATAGCGTCGTCGCGGTTGATCTCAAAAAGGAAAAACTGAATTGAGACCCAATTCAGTTTTTCCTTTTTGGGCTCAGCCGCGACAATACTACCGGCTGGGGCCAGGGTGTAGTAGACTCGAGGATGCGGGGTGATACTGCGTCAATTAGTGGATGACGACGTCCTATACGCTGTCCTTTGACTGAGCTCGAACGAGTCCCTCTCCGCCCAAAATGTCGACACGCCGGAGCCCCTTCCCGCGTTGAATTGGGACCGTGCCCACGCCGGAAGATCTCCGCCTTACTAGACTTGCTCACGGCCTCATACTCATCACCCTTGACTGCGTGTGAAGGTGGAAGTAGATCGCGAGCAGGACATCCTAAATGGTGACGAACGCGTTCCCAGAGGGATGTCCGGCATCTGGACGGACTGTGAATAACCAGGGAAGGTCACCAACGGGAAGGGCAAGGGATGGCAAGGGAAAGACACCTCGAGCTTGGTGTCGTAGGTAAACGATCATAAAAGGAAAACGTGAGATTGAGGTGCACAAGACAGTCGCGTGTCCATTTGGGAGGGGTCGAGCGGAAGTCAAATCAATAAGATAAAAAGTATCATATGTGGTCAGTAGTAACAAAGGGAGAAACGAAAAGAGAAGAGGAAGACGCGCTAACGCGTACTAGTATCCTCGAGTGCACATTACACCCTTACTATATCTCAGTCTCACTTCGTTTCTTGTGACAAATGACGCATCAAACTGTAAGTTACCATACAACCCGACTACGAGTACCTGAGACAATTAGTACAATTGGCGTTAGAGAGTTAAATAGCGCAACACATACTCAACGTTAGCTCGTCCAGTTTGACTCGTCTATTCCCCGTCCGCGTGCTGTCGCTCTCGTCACCTTGCGCTCCCGCATTCCAGTGCCTTCATCAGCCCCGTGTTTATCTCGTCTTCGCGCGCATCATGTTGAAATTGCTTGTCCGCTCCATAAGTGTGGAAGAGTTTACTGGCCCACGCAATCACGTGCCTCCGGAGTCAACCCGCGATCGGCTGGTATCACTAACCTACTAGTAACTTACTGTATCCGTCGTTCTTAAAGTTCCCCCACGCACGACATGCGTGAAGTTCATGCCAACGCAGTTCTCTCAATGATGACTCAGATCCCTCCGAGTCGACTTGCTCTCTGACACCCGCGCAGCGACGGTCGTAAATTGAAGTACAGTAACAGCTGTTCTCCTTCACTCAAAGCTCGCGACTCCCATGACACTACAGCTCAGGGCGATCCTGCGACTATTACCATAACCCTGGCTAGGGCCTGCATTTGGCTTTTCGGTTCTTGCGAGTTGCGACACGAGAGCGCCTATTAATTGGCAGTAATACTTGCGGCTATGCGGGGAGCTACAGTATGTCGGGGCGACTCGTCACTTGAATCCGTCATCTACAGGGAACAGCTGCATTGGCCATTGGCCGGATTGCGATCTTGGACTATCCATGGTGGCGACGCCTCTTGAAGGACCCACGGAAGGCAGTCCGACAGCGCCAAGTAGGCCCGGCCCGTGACATATTGGGCCATATTGGGCCCCAGGCACAGCTGCGGCATCCCACGTGTCAGTTTTTTTTCCCTCGCTGGTCACCAACAACGACTCTGAGCATCGAGCTTGAAAGCTGTCATGTCGTGTGATTCACTCTCTCCATGTCTAAATGCCACTGCACTCGAGATCCCTGCAGGTAAATTCCAGCTCCAGTTTCTTCTTATTCTTGGGATGGTCGTCACGATTGGCCTCAGAATGGAATAAGAGAGGCGCCCTGTTCGGGACTTGAAGGTACAGCCTCAGCTTGGCCCCGTCCAGCATCCGATTGAGGGGGCCTTTGTGGCTTGTGGCTTGTGGCGACGCGTTGGAGAAGCAATGCAGCGTCGGGATCCGTCTCCCTTGCTCACGGACGCAGCCTTGGTAGGTGCCATACCCTGTACAGGTATAAAAGACGTACTCATCGCGCTTTCAGGTCTACAGCAGCACACTACACCCACCCACCCACAAACACCCACACCCGCTCACACAAACTTGAACAATCATCAAATTAACCCATGTGCCACAACGTGAACTCGTTCTTCGTCATGCCCACCTGCCACTGCACGACCACGGTCGTTGCCCATTCATATTCCATCCCGGTCGGGACCGCATTCATGGTCCCGGCAGTACCCATCCTACCACCGCGACCCCCAACGGTCATGGTACAAGTATGTGTACCGGTACACGTACCAGTGGTGTGTATTCCCGCGTTCTTCCAAGGTTGCATGTGCTAAAATGACTTCCCTATAGTACCAGTTCGTCCATGCGACAAGTCCCGGTGTCGCATTTGTTGCGTTCAAGAAATGAACGCCATTTGTATCGCCCACGGTCACTGGCATACTCCCCTCTTTAACGCCATACCGCTTGGGCGTCCGTTCAATGATTATCTCCCTTTGACGCCAAGATTGTGTTTCTTATATGGACGGCGGAACCACGCACCAACAGCCCACCACCGCGTCCCGGGGTTCCACTTCGCGTGGCCCCAAAATAATTTTTGGAGCCTTGTAGGCCTCGTACTTACATCCTTTTGTCTTTTCTATTCTCCCTTTTGTTACTACTACCGTATGATACTTCTTCTTGATTTGACTTCTGCTCGTCTCCGCCAAATGCACATGCGACCGTCTTCTGCACCTCAGTCTCACGTTTTCTTTTACTATAGCTCAGTCTCATTTCGTTTCTTGTAGCAAATTACGCATCTCACTCGCTATACTATACAACACGACCGTGACTACGAGTACCTGAGACAAGTCGTACTAGCACAATGGGCGTTAGATAGTCAAATAGCGCGACGTATACCTCAATCTTAGTCTGTCCAATTTGACTCTTCTGTCCTGCATCTGTATGCTTTTGCTTTCGTCCCGTCAAGTTCCTTGTGCTCTCGCCTGCGTTCATGTTCACCTCGTCTTAGAGCGTGTCATGTTCAAAACTTGGAGTCGAGACGAGTTTGTCCGGTGGGGGATTACGATTATGTCATCGTGCGCCAGACAGAGACAACCATCACCGTCGTCGGCTGTAGTCTGAGTGGAGACAGTTGAATTTACAATCACGGTCCACGGACGGGCACCTCGAGGCTCGCCCGTTCGACCAGATATTCCTGGCCCATATCCGTTGTTCTTGAAGTTCCCCCACATACGACGTGCGTGAAGTTCTTTTATCGTACCTACAACGCCGATCTCGATGATGACTCGGATTCCTCGTCTTGCTCTCTGACACCCGGGCCGCGGTGGTCGTAGTAAAAGTAATAGCTGTTCTCCTTCATTCAAGGATCACGACTCCCATGAAACCACAGCTCAATACGATCAATCCTGCGACTATTACTGTACGATAACCCTGGTTGGGGACCTGCTTTTGGCTTTCTCTAGTTGGTCCTTGTGACACTAGAGCGCCTATTATATTGCTTGCAGCGATGCGGGAAGCCATGTTGGGGCGACTTGCCACTTAAGTCCATCATCTGAAGTCTAGGTACCAGTTGCAGTGGCGATGTTGCGCTTTCGAATCATCTAGACACAACACCATTTGTCTGTGGTGACGTCTCTTGAAGGCCTTGTTGACGGCGCTAACCATGATCGGGCGTTACATATGTAACCGTGGCACCCCAGGCACGGCGACACGATGGTTCCACGCGTCCTTCACTGTTATACCATGACTGTGGCCCTTCACTGGTAGTCAGATAACGAACGAACTTCACGGGTTTCAAGCCTTCAGTGTGGCCGTGTCGTGTGATTTATTCCATCTACGTCTAAATGCCATGGCAGACAAAACTTTACTTTCAGGTCCTGTTCTCATTCTTGGGTTCCGAGGCTCGTCGTCACGGTTGACCTTATAATAAAACGGAATCGGTGAGGTGCCCTTTTTGGAACCTGAAGGTACGGCCTCAGTTTGGGACCTCATCTGGGATGTTGTTCAGCCTTTGTGACTCGGGGCTTGTGGCGGCGCACTGGCCATGCACTATGAAGTCAGGCTCTATTGCTCACAGACGGGGCCCTCATAAGGGCCATATCCTGTACAGGTTTTGAGGTATAAAAGACATGCTCATCCCGCTTTCAAGCCTACAACACACTACACACCCACGCCGTCCACCCACTCTACACACACACACAATGTACCGCAACTCGTTGTGCCACCTACACGGCCAAGGTCGTCGTACAGTCACCTTGTATCCCAACGGCGATCGCATTCATTGCCAGACCACGACGGCTAACGGTCACGGCTTAAGACCTGCCTACTGCCAGTGCACGACCACGGTCGCTGCACACTCATATTCCATCCCGGTCGAGACGGCATTCATGGTCCCGGCTGTCCCTATAACAGTGGTACCAATCCGAGCCCTCGTCTGCACGCACCTGTGGTGTGCATTCCCGTGTTGTCCTGAGGTTGCATGTACTAAAGAAATTCCTTATACTATCAGATCATCCATGGAAAAAACGCCTGTATTGCATTTGTCGCGTTCAAGCAATGAACGCCTTCAACGACGAGTCGGACGGTCGGCAGAAGCAGATTGCTTCAACTGCCTTTTCTCTGTCTGGTATCTGTTCGGGTGGGAATCATAATTGAGAAATGACGCAAGTCTCGTAGTTGATTGGCACGTACTAGTAGTATGATGTATAGAGGTGAGACGAGAGACGAAAACCAACCAAGACAAGGACAACTTCGTAGTTGAAAATAAATAGATAGGTGCATGCTCGCTACCTAGTAAGTAGAGGGCTTGATAACATTGCGCTAGAATTGTCAGTCCCGAATGCATATGGAGCCTGAGCTCTGGCGGAAAAACGACAAGGAACGTCGAATAGGCAGTGGAACAGCCATGAACTTTCCCGCTCATAGGTGTAGGAGTGTTCATGGGTGGCGCCGGCGCGGGAGAAAGGATAAAGTTCGTTAAAGTCTTCCGAGTCATCATTCCTGCTCTCACTTGAATCTGTCACCTAGGGATTTCTCATAGTACCAGTTGTAACGCCCACTGGCAGATCGGGTTCTCGAACCACCATGACTGGTGACATCTCTTGAGAAGCCTGTTGACCTCAGGATCGACGTGACTTGTATTACCATGGCTTCCAGGCACGACTCGGACTCGCTTGGACTGGGACAGCAATCCACGTGTCATTTTACTGTATTGCTCTTCACTGGTCCTCCAAATACAGTACTGTAACGACTTTCAGGTATTGTGTTTCAAGCTCTTATGGCTTGTGATCCATGCATAAGTTATTGTAAGTGCCGTGGCGGTCAAATGTTCCACTCAGGGCATTCCAGCTCCGGTTCAAGTTTTTTTGGGATTATCCAACGGTCTAAGACTGAAATCGGAGATCCACCTTCTTGTTTGGCCTGGTCTAACGTTTATTGAGGGTGCCCTTGTGGTGCCACATTTTATCACAGGTCTCGAGGTATAAAAGCATGCCCATCGCGCTTTCGAGCGGCAATTGAGCTACAGTACACTACGATCCCCACACCCACATGGCCACACCACCCGGCCGCCGCACATGACTGGAATAGGAGACCGTGTGTGGCACCTAGTCTCCTACTGGATGACATGGCGCGGTCCCCGTTGGGATACAAGGTGGAATGGATTGCCGCACATGATTGTAGTACAGTCATGTGCGGGAACCCATTCCGCCTTGTATGCCGACGGGGGACCGCCTTCATGGCCACAGCAACGGACCTCTTTCACGTGTTACCAAAACTCCTGTACCGGTATGCAGAACTTGCATGGTCGGGCCGCCTGCCAGTGATCGTACAAGTTCGCGATACAGGCACCTACAGTTGTGTATTTTCGTGTTCTTCCGAGGCTGTGTGACAGTGTGTGTGCTTACATTAACTCTTACAGTATCCTCAGGCTCGCGAGTCACGGAATTGTATTGCCGCGTTTAAGCAATGAGCGCAGTGGAATCAATCGGCTTTCGCTCATGAACTGTCTTTACTCTGGCGCCTCTAACATTTGGAATCATCCTTTTTTATTTATCAGTCTTATTTGGCTTTCGTCTCTCGTCTTACCTGAGGTGAGACGAAAAACGAAAGTCAAATCATACTACTATGTTTCGTGGTGTAGGGTATGTGCCCCGCCATGATACACCATGCCAGTGAAACATGAGTAAAAATCTATGGAACGCACAGTAGACGGTTTTACTATACGTTTCACTACCAGTGGATTTACCCAGTCCCAAACGCCTTTACTAGTCGGGTTCGTCTTTCTACCCTTTCACTGTTCCTTCTATATGTTCGATCCTTTCAACAGCAACGGAGCAGAAGGTGGAGAAAGTGACAAAGGATGCCAAATAGACAGTGCAAAGTCACCAACATCATGCTCACGATGATGATTCCCCGCCTCACTTCCTGACACCCGTGCAGCTGTAAAGACATGAACATGTCGCGACTACTACCTAACCCTGACTGTAGCATTTACCCCGGGGATGACGATCAGCTTCAATTTTATGTGTACACCTCTCCTGTACGAGAAGTTACAATTCCATATCTCTGCAATCTGCATCCCAAACTTGAATTGAACGTCAACGGGGGCATATTTCGGTGTGGTAAAGCCGTACCCCAGTTCGATAAAACAATGGCTCGATTTCAGGCTACTACTACATAGATACACCGCTCATCGTTATACTACATCACAGACTCGGACCAAGACAAGAAATGAGACAGTATGTGATATAAGTCGATCAAGATAAGTTATTCGCCAAAATCAGATCCTCCGCAACTTCATCTCTTGAAGCAATAGAGCACGCGAACTTCTTGGGATGTCTGGGAAGATCAGACGGTGACTCTCAGCTTCGAGAAAGCATTTATAAGCGATGAACCCAAAACTTACACGACGATTCCACTCAAAACCGTCACTTCGGCCTTGACTGGGATTTCGTTGCCGTTCTCATCTTTTGCTTTAGTCACATTGAACGCGGATAGGACTGAAGAGACAACGATGAAGAGCGTCGCATCGACAATGTGACGTCCAGGACAGATCCTCTTTCCAGCGCCGAATGCTAACGCGAGAGTCGGGTCGTCTCTGACGCTCCCGTCTTCGTTGAGAAAACGCTCGGGTTTGAATTCCTCGGGGTCCGGGTACATCTCTGGGTCATGCAGGATTGCCCTAAAACGTCTCAGATAGATATCTAGCTGGATAACCAACTGACGGACCATGCATTGGCTACCATTATAGATCCTATTTTTTGGTCAAATGATTAACGTTAAAGTATTAGAAGGCAGAATGATACCGAAAGCAATCAGACCTTTCGGAATAAAGAAACCCTTATAAACATCATCTCGACTTGACCTGTGAGGAAGACCTAAAAACCAGCGGTTTGTCATTCTGATTCGTGCGACTCAGGAAAAACTCGTACCGGTGGGTGTCACCACATTCCATCTCATCAGTTCTTTACACAAGGCCTCAATGTACGGAAGACGCGGCCTGTCATCGAACGTGGGTAGTCGGTCTCTTCCAATTACAGCATCGAGTTCCGCCTGCGCACGTCTTTGTACCTGCGGGAAGAGGACGAGGGCGAGAAAGAGGGCGTGCATAGAGGATACGGTCTCGATTATCAATTATGGGAGTCAGTAAGAAGCGTGCGTGATTATCGGAAGGCACTAACGGTGTCTGCACCGGCTGAAAGAGGAGTTGTAAGAGCCACGTACCCGATCCATAATACAACGCTTCACCTGAATATATTGAACCCAAGGTCATCTTAATTATCTCCTCCTGGTGTTGACGTTTCGAGCCATCAGAATCCTCCAAGTCCTGCAGATGCTCGCTCGCCAGTGATCGAACCGCTGTCCCATTACGCTACAGCACGATCAGCCACTGGCAAAGCGAATGGCAAGGAGAACAACCACCACGAACCATAGTATTCTTTACAAAATCGATGGGTTCATTCTTTATTTTGTCACTCAGCTGCCTGCCCCTTTGAATCAATCGCTCGTAGCTGAGAAACGGAACCCATGAATGAATGTGCCGCACTGAAATAGCTGTGAGACACCACCAGCATGGTAGTGATAAAATTAGAGAACCGTACAGAATGGGAGGTGATTTACTAATACTGATCCAGGTAGGATGACCCGAGACATTGTTTCAGTAGCCTCAATGGGTGCCGCCATGAGTTCGTCACCATCATTGAGGTCGTAACCATATGTAATTGACATGATAAGTTTCCCCTGAAGGCTGCCTAGTCGTTATAATATATACGGTATAAAGGAAGATTGCATACTGACAGTTCGATATGATGGTGGAACTCCTTTGGGTTTGCAATAAGTTGTGCAAGAAACCAGCGCGTTTTTTCCTCCATCATTTGTCGATATGACACCGTGGCACCAGCTCGAAGGCTGCGGTCTAGTAGCTTCCTTTCCTCGCGCCAGGCATCGCACATCCCGGTGACAGGAACGAACCAATCCAAGTCCATCCTAGAGGCCGTGGATTATTATCATTGGCGGATGGAATAATAATGATACTAAGTGTACATTTCCAGGATTGGCAAAGTGGGCCTATCAGAATAGGATTCTGCGCGCTTCTCAAAGAGATCCTTGATGGCTGATAACGAACACAACACCACGATGACCTGATTAAAAACGCGAAAACAAATAACATCGCCTCGGAACGTGGGTTTCAGCTGGGGCAAACTGGTATTTCCGAGAATGTAACGCCTACCGTATTTCTTGGACATATCTGCGTACGCAGCCCAAGGCGCATCCGTCGGAATATCAAGTAGATTTCCTATTATTGGCCGTGATGGTGGACCCGGTGGGTAAGGTGACCCTCCCCGTCTTTTATGGTCGCGGAAGACGATTAGAAGGTAAAGGAAAACGAAGAAAGCGAGGGCATTGATGAGGAGGTGCATCACAGGACGGACTGCTTGGGTGAGAGAAAAGAGAGCGTCATGAATCAAGTGCTAGTGTGCTACTTAAATCCCATTCCTACAGAGCGCCTATGGCTCTTCCATGTGATGTGGATAAGTAGTCAGCTTTAAAACTCCGCTCGGCTCGCTGGCACGATGATAGTGTCACTGTGTCAGCGACTCAGCGGGCCTCACATCTCAGAAAGGCCTGTCCATACTGGCAGATGGCATTGTTGGTTGGAGACTGATCGTCACGTTACGATTACTTAGCACCCGGACTGTGCCCTCTATCGGTTCTCGCGTCACACCAGGTTAAGTTAGTAGCGTTGTACTGTGTGCCTTCTCGTACCTCAACCTCATATCGGTTCTCGCGTCACACTAGATCATTTGCTTGACAGGCATCATTTTCATTTTATCTCTTGCAATTAGATTTTGCTTCAGCTCAATTATCGCCCGGGATCAACTCGGCATCGTCATCCTCGTCGTCGTCCGAGTCATGCGCCAGTATCCCGCCCGTCACTCGCTGGAACCTTTTCAAACTTCGCGGAGCGCCTTTCGGCCCTATGGCTTCTCACCTCCCCTCTTTTACGTCGCACTATGTGGGTTCCAGGTCTTCAAAACGGACGTTGGTGGGACGCTTCCCTAACGCGCAGGCAGATCGCATTCGGGTTAACACACTAGTAAGTACCTTCATCTTGTGTACACTTGCCTGTGGTGTAATCATGTTTAACGTTACTGCCTGTTTACGATCCCGTATACCTTTTTTAAGCAGTTCGTGTCGCTGACTCGCTGCCCCCAACCACTTTCGTCTCCCTCTCGGATGACTAGCATGGGATCGGCACTCACCTTAAATTGGACTTCCGACTCTGACTTTGGCATTCTCATTGAGACACCTATGGCCCCCGTGCCCCTCAGCATCCGCATTGGCGATTTTGACCATGCTTAAGTGTTTCGTGCTGACACTGATAGTTTTATGCGTTTCTAGCGTTTGGCACCTGTCGCAAGGACAAACCCTGTTGTCGCAATCGAGATCTCATGGGCATACAACATCCCAGCAGCTTCAAAATGATCCATTTATCTGCGGCCCACCCGGTACGCGGGCTGCCCCATTAGGCTCTCACAGAACCATTGACGGTCCTGGACTTGCCCGATTTTCGAACGACATGCTGATGCCATCACAACTTGACATTCTTGCCCTTCCTCTGTGATCGCGTTCTAGATGATCTACATCTTGTTTTAATCCCTCACGAAGCTCTCTTCATGTCACGAGCCGCATGAGGGTCTTACATTGGAACACATTCCCTTAGCATGCTAGTATTGTTCAATTACCCTCTGATTTTTCTAACCCATGTATCAAGAAATGAGTAAGCGACGCGTCAAGACAGGCTATTCGCCAAAATCAAATCCTCCGCAAGTTTATCTCTTGGAAGAATGGAACACTCAAACTTCTCTGGATGACTTTAAAATCCGGATCTCAGCTTCAAGAATAATTTACGAACAATAACCCGAGCTTACACGATGATCCCTGTTAGAACAGTCACCGCGGCCTTGACGGGAATTTCATTGTCGTTCTCATCTTTCGCTTTCGTGACACTGAACATGGAGAGGACTGATGAGGTAACGATGAAGAGAGTCGCATCGACAAAATGACGTCCAGGACAGATCCTCTTGCCAGCACCAAATGCTAACGCAAGTGTGGGGTCGTCTCGGACGCTCCCATCTTTGTTGAGAAAACGCTCTGGCTTGAATTCCTCTGGATCTGGATATAACTCTGGATCATGCAGAATCGCCCTGAAATATCATAAGGTAAATGTCAGATGGGTAAAGCTGACGTACCAAGAGTTGGCTATCATTAAAGATCCTGTTGAGTCAAATGATTAGCAACGAATCACACAAAGCAGAATAGACATTTGAAGGTAGGCAGACCTTCCGGAATGAAAAAGCCCTTATAAATATCATCCCGACTTGACGTGTGTGGAAGACCTGAAGACAATCATTTCTTCATCTCGATTGACGCGACTCTTATGGAGAAGTCATACCCAGAGGTGTCACCATCTGCCATCTCATCAATTCTTTACAGAGGGCTTCAACGTACGGAAGACGCGGCCTGTCATCGAACGTGGGTAGCCTGTCTCTTCCAATTACAAGATCGAGTTCCGCTTGCGCTCGTCTTTGCACATGCGGGAAAAGGACCAGTGCCAGGAAGAGGGAGTTCATCGATGATACAGTCTCGAATGTCAGAGTCAGTAAGAAACATCCGTGAATATCTTGAAACACGCACGGTGTCTGAACCAGCTGAAAACGAAGTCTTGTTAGAGCCATCTACATGAACCATGAATATGTTGCTTCACCTGAATACATTGAACCCAAGGTCTCCTTGATGATCTCTTCTTGCCTTTGACGTTCAGAGCCAACCAAGCTCTCTAACTCCTGCAGATGCTCGCCTGCAAGTGATTGCGCTGCTGTACCATTACGCTATGGCGCGCAGTTTAAGTCAAGGTGGACGCTAGGAGAATGATCGCCACACACTAGAGCATTCTTCACAAAATTGATAGGCTCATTCTTTATCCTCTCACTCAGCTTCCTACCTATTCGAACCAATGGATCGTAGCTGAAGTATGGGACCCATGAAGGAATGTACCGCACTGAAAAAAGGCTGTGAGGCATTACTAGTATGGCAAGGACGAGATTGAGAACCGCACGGAAGGGGAGGTAGTTTACTAGTGCTCGTCCAGGTGGGACGAGCCGTGACATCAGTTTCATGACCTGAACCGGCGCTTCCAAGATTTTGTCACCGTCCTTCAGGTCGTAGCCATACGTGACTGACATGATAAGTTGTCCCTGAAGGCTGTCTGGCCGTTAATAGTCATACGATATAAGAAAGACGTCCAACTAACAGCTCGATATGGGCATGGACGTCCTTTGGGGTTGCAAAAAGGTTCGCAAGAAACTCGCGTGTCTTTTCCTGCATCATTTGCCGATATGACATCATCGCACCCGATCGAAGGTTTCCATCTAATAGCTTTCGTCCCTCGCGCCAAGTGTCACCCATTCGGATCATGAATAGAGGCCATTCGAAATCCATCCTATTGGTCGAGGATTGTCACTATGGCGGCTCACCGGAAAATTAAGACGCTGCAAGATGTACATTTCCGCGATTCGCATGTAAGGCCTATCTGAGTATGTTTCCCCATGCTTCTCAAAAAGATCCTTGATGGCTGATACCGAGCACAATACGACGATGACCTGATTGAAAACGCGAAGACAAATAACATCGCCTTCAGAACGTACGTTTTAGCTAGGGCAAGCCGGTGTTCAGAGAATGTTACACCTACCGTATTTCTTGGACATATTGGAATACGCGATCCAGGGCGCGTCCTTCGGCACATCAAGTAGATTACCTATCATAGGCCATGATGGCGGGCCAGGTGGATAAGGAAACCCTCTCCGCCTTCTTTGGTCGCGGAATACAATGAGAAGGTAAAGGAAAAGGGTGAAGACAAGGCAGTCAAGGGCGTTGACGAGACGGAACATGACAAGACTGACTGTATGCGGAGGAAGGATGGGAGTCGAAGGCTATAAGGCAAGAACCCGTGTACCTTGGCTATGCGTGCTCACATCACGAGGTGAAAAAGATTCTTCCCATCGTGGAAGTGACAGAACATCGGACAGGACCGACTGGCCCTAATTACAGAAAGGCAAACTCTTGAGCAAATTCGTCGTTTGAATTACTGATCGCGCCGGCGGCTCTCGATCCGGAGAAACCCAGGAGTTCGTAAAGAGGTTTCCTATTGCAAATATAGGACGTGACCAACAGCCAATTTCCCGTGGTGACATCATGATTGACAGATTTACCCTTGCACTTTTGAAATGGAGGGCATCGAAGCCCAGGCCAAGTCGATTGGAGCGACGCAGGCCTTTCTTAGAGCCCAGGGGTGCAAGCACCAGAATAAGGATCTACGCTTAAATACCTCCTCATTGACGTACAACGAAGAACAATGCACTCGATCGATAGTGGAGCACCCCGGACATGTGGTCTGATCGCATCTTTGCAACTATTTGCATGTCGCCTATATAAAGGACTCTCCTTCCCAAAACGATTCGTTTTCTTCCCCGTAGCATATAGTAGCCATGTCACTTCGAAAGACGCTTCAGCTGCAAAATGGCATAGCCATCCCACAAATTGGGCTCGGGACGTGGCTCTCCAACCTCATGAGGTCGAAAATGCGGTGCGTCGTTTCGAGCGCATATATGCGCATAGATGACTGACACGGACTGGGACAGGTTGTGTGGGCAGTCGAAGCCGGGTATCGCCACCTCGATTGCGCATATGTTTACGAGAACCAAGATGAGGTGCGTCCGGTGTCGATATACCCCTTGCCCTCCTCGCCTCTCCTTTGTTGTCCACTCTCCAGGTCGCTAACAAAGCAGGGTGGGTGCAGGTCGGTGCCGCTCTGAAGAAAGTCATACCGTCTGCGATACGCCGGGAGGAGCTCTTCATCACGTCGAAACTTTGGAATAACGCGCACCATCCAGCGGAAGTTGAGAAGCAGCTCGATATCACGCTTTCGCAACTGGGCACCCCTTACCTCGACCTTTACCTCATCCATTGGCCTGTCGCGTTCGTCTCTGGTCGTGAGATAATCCCTGTGCGCGCGGACAAGCCCGATGAAGTTGAAATCGACGTGAATACCTCACTCGTGGATACGTGGAAGGCGATGATCGCTCTGCGCAAGACGGGCAAAGTCAAGGCAATTGGAGTGAGCAACTTTACGATCCGACACCTCGAAGCGATTATCAAGGCTACAGGAGAGCGACCGGCAGTGAACCAAATCGAGGCGCACCCAATGTTGCCGCAGGATGATATGGTTGAGTATTGCAAAAAGCAAGGGATTCTCATTACAGCCTATTCTCCACTGGGGAACAACAGTGAGTGAAAACGTCCAGTAGAAGTGACTGCGTGCTGAAAAGAAAAACAGTTCAAGGAAAGAGGAAGCTGGTAGACTACCCAGAGGTGAAAGAGGTGGCTGAAAGGCTCGGTGCGACCACTGCTCAGGTGCTCATTGCATGGGGTGTGTCGCGGGGCTATTCAGTGATCCCCAAATCGGTACAAAAGGGCAAGTCACCCATGATGAAGTACCAGAGTGCCTTTAGAGTGCTATTGACTCCCGTTTTGATTGACAAACAGACCGCATCATCAAGAACTTTGAGCAGATCACGCTGAGCAAGGAAGATTACGAGAAAATCAGCGAGATCGGGAAGAACAACCACGTTCGGTTCAACATCCCGATTACGTACTCACCCAAGTGGATGGTCAACGTATTCGACGAAGCCGTTGAGAAGGAAGCCCAGACCGAGTACGTTGTAAAGCTCGAGTAAATGGCACGATGAAACAGGTCAAAGGACAAGAGAATACTGTAGATAATGGAGTAAAGTCTGTAATCATTAGCCAACGATAGTTAAGCATCATGATGACATGGGCGATCGTCCATCACAATCTGCTGTACATTGAGGAGATACGAGGGCTTTATCGTGCATCATGACATGATAATGATAGTAAATCAATAGCGTATCTCATTGGGCGGTGATCGATACGGTGGCTAGGGGTAAGCACGTACCAGTTCTTTTTTTCTGCCAACCTCTATAACTACCCTGCGGTCCACCTGATAGCAACCGTACCCAACTTCATCATGCTGAAGACATTGATCCAAAGGGCCTCAACATCGCTGCAGTTGATGCAGCAAATTGCGTTGATCCTGCCTTTCACTGGCAGACAAAATTCGCTTGACTACATCAAGCTCGGTATTTGAGCTTGAGCTTGAGCTTGATGGTGATCTGGGACTGAGGATACTTGAATAAAGGCCTCTGTGCTACGTTCAGGCCGTGTTTCCCGGACGTGACGGACGTGGAGTTGCCAACATTCAGGATTACATAACCTGACGACTGTCATACAGAGTGTGGCACTGGCACATCGCACATCGGATCTCGGGGGACTATCAAACCAATTCGTATCGAAGCCGGTCCCTTCTTCCTTCCTGCACTTTCCTTCACTTTCTTTCCCTCTCCCCGCAAGACGCCCTAGTTGGGTTTTCTTCTGCAATTACACAACTGAGAGCACAAGGGCTGCCACTCCCTCATTCGCAATTGACTACACGGTGACATGAGTAATGGTTCCTGGACCGCCTTTCTCTCCTGGGCAATTCTCGCTTCCCTCGTACGCCGCGCCACTTTTTCCGTGATCTCACGCAGGTTGACGTTGACGACGTTAGTTTCTAGCCTTCTTTTTGTACCATCTCTGGAGATACGACCGCCTGCAGTGTATCAAATGGAACGCGGGACGCCAACCCGGCGCGTTTAGGCGTCTTATGATAGTCCGTGCTTGCTCCCTTTTCATTTTTACGCCTCGAACCCACTTTTCATGTTGCGAGCATAGTACTCGTACCTCGGGTCGACAACGATGTTCATGACTTTTGGAGTGGGCATTGCCACTTTGAAGTTTAAAGAAGGTGTGCCTACACTGATTCTATCGGAGGTTATAAAATAGGAAGAAGCTCATTGGAGTAGGCGTTGTGGTGATCTCCGAGAATGAAGGTACGCTGATGATCGCGCTTATCAAGAACCTTGGACTGTCTGATGGTAAAGCTGGTAACAGTATTCCCCAAACCGGCGGATCTTTGGTCCAAAGGCCACCAACACACGCTTCTCGCCCTCTTCTTCGTTTTTAGCGTCGCGTGGGCTCTCGAACAGTGCGTCGTGTTGTTTTGGTTCTCGTCCTCTGCTTAGCTCTCATGGGCTGTGTTTGGTAAAGAATATCCCACTTTGAAGGTTTGTGTTTCATTTGTCCCCGCGTCGTTGACAGATTGAACGGAACGAGCACAGAATTGGCGTTTTGGTTCTTCCTTATCGATCAAGGACCAGAAAAGCGTGACTGGCTTACTAGTTGGGAATACAAATTCTGGTCCCTAGGTCCGTCATTACTCTTCTCTGTTCTTTGCTGTCCTCTTGAGCCGGGATCGAATGATGGTCTCGTCTAGCCTCCGTCGCTACCATTCTTGGTATGCCACTCACCACTGTGATTGCGCGGAACGATATCGTCACAGTGAATACGTTCCCCTCATATTTCCCTCTCCCGCTTGACTACTCTCCAGACCGATGCATGGATCTTCCTCGTCGGTTCCTTGACCTCCACGGGGACCAACCTTCTCTTCATTTTCATTCTCGTTCGCTTCCCTGTCTTCCTTCGCCACGTCATAGCAGAGGGCGCCGATCCCGTCGTCGTCGTTCGCCTTGCCACCTTTTACGAGCTCAATGTTAGTTATTTCCCGCTTCTAATTGATCGATACCGACTTCTATGATAGCTCGCCCGTATTGTGTTTCGATTTTTTGCAGCAATCCCGCTGCTCGTCCTTGCTATCGATGGCATTCGCCATTCGCACCCAATCAACGACAGCCTGTGAGTCACGTTGAATGATTTATGTCCCTTCGGTTTCCTGACACACCCATCCCTCGTAGGTTCTGGCCAGACACCTTCTTGATGATCTCTGCCATCGGCCAGTTCATCTCATCCCTCATAACAGTCATGGTACGCCTCCTTGTCCAACTACTTCGCATGGCACCAATGCGCTCGTAGGTATTCTTTCCGCGCTCAATAACCAGGGAGAGCGGCTATATGCCCCGCCTTGCCTCCGTCACATCTATAGTACAGACCCACTCACACGCCTACCCGACTCCCGAGCTCGCGCAGTCCCCGACACCGATGCAGATATACACGATGCATCGTACATCGTTGCTTCACTCGCCAAAGCGGATTTCTCAAGATCGCGCATCGTCGCCACCGCCATCATTTTCAGGCCACGCATATACCCATTCCAGTCCAGACATCGGAGTCGAGTTGGCGCGCCCATCGGAGTTGAGGAGACATACGTTACCGGAATCAATCTTACATCCCTTTGTGCGTCATTCCCCTTTCTGGATTGTTTTGCCCTGTTTTTGACGACATTTTGTCTGATGACAGGTTACCACATACATGTCGCCAATCGGTGGGCAGTATTTTACTGTGATGATGAAGGTGAAGCTGATATATACTATTCACAGATTTGGTTGATATGTCGTCGAATAATGCGCCATAAAAGTGGAGGTATCAGTCCTCACAGTCATACCCAATCTGTTATCTCTAGCGATTTTGTATTCTCTTATACCTCTACCTTGTATCACGCACCGGCTTCTTTTTTTTATGTCTATCATTATCTCTTGTTTTATAGGTTTTGTGCAGATATCCCTACTTCGATTACAGAAAAGTTGGCGCAGGGGGTGCCATGGGAGAAAATGCGATATAATCTCAGTTACATACCCTACATGATCTCGTCCTCTCGTCATATTCGTGGAATGACAATGGTAGCATCGCGCCTTTTTAGGAAGGAAAGGCGGATTCGGGGACAGTAAAAACCATTTTGATCTTCTAAGGCCACCGACAGACAAGCATGGCGCAGTCGATCTATGTCTGCTCGACAGTATAATCCGTAATGAGGATCGTGAGTCAATCGAAAGCGCTCAGAGGAGAGTGAGACGCGGAGGAAAAGGAGTTGGGATGAAAAGAAGGAGGATTATTGCACGTCAGCCATGTCATAAAAGAATTTTTCAGACTGAGTTCTGGTCGTGCATTCCCGCGGATCGATGTTGGAACGCTGGAAAAATGGGACATGACATAATCTCATCCAGCATTCCGGGCCGGCATTTCCCTTTCTCTCTTCTCTTGACTTGCTGCTCCCGTCTCATTGCATTAACCAACCTTTTCTCCAGCTCGGGGATAAGACAGGGCATAGTTTAAGGGACAGCCAATCAGTAAAATGGCTACTACGTATACAATCACTGCCGGATATTGTCACCTGCCGCCGGCCACTTCTTAATCCTCCACATCCATCTTAATCGTCTTGCCACGTTGGAAGGACCTCCGACAACCGGACAAGAATGTTGAGAATGCCCACTTCCCACTGACACGGGACCTTGCAGGCGATACGATTGCTCGGCCACATGTCGGTTTCGCATGCCTGGGTAACTTCTAAAGACATTCTGTGTCGAACCTTCGCACCGCATGACTAGCACAACTTTGAATGGGGAGCATCCTCGGTAGAATGGACCTCGCGAAGAGCAAACGTATATAAATGCCTGGTTTATGGTCTCACATTGTTCCTCCGCATACAGCCAGTCCTGTCATGCCGTTCCTTCTCATCAACGCTGTTGACACCCTTGCCATCTCTCTTTTCCTTTACCTCTTTGTTGAATTTCGCGACCGCAGAAGACGGAAAGGCTTATCTTATCCAACTGGTCCGCCATCATGGCCGATAATTGGCAATTTATTTGACATCCCAAAGGATAAGCCTTGGATTGCGTACACAGATATGTCCAAGAAATATGGTAGGTGTAACTTTCTCGGCACCATCGCTTCGCCCAACTAGACCGCGCGTCCCTAGGCGATATCATTTGTCTTCGCGCCTTTTCCAAGGTTATCATCGTGTTGTCTTCATTTTCGGCCATTAAGGATCTCCTTGAGCAACGCGGGGAATACTACTCAGATAGGCCTTCCATACCAATCATGGAAATGTACGTCTTGTGGCGTTTCTAGTTCCCAATGGGCTGCCACGTTGACGATCTTTAGGATGGATTTCGAATGGCCGGTGTTCACGATCGGACTCAATGAGACTTTTCGCAAACAGCGAAAGATATTAGATGGCAGCCTTCGACCTGGTGCAATGATGTCATATCGGCAGGTGATACAGGAAAAGACTCACGAATTGCTCGTACAACTCCGTGCAAACCCAAAAGACTTCGATAACCACGTCAAACTGTAGGTTGGCCGTTCTCCGTATGTCGTATGACTATTGACGGCCAGGCAGCTTTCAGGGAAGAGTTATCATGTCACTCACGTTTGGCTACGACCTAAAGGATGGTGACAAAATCTTAGAAGCGTCAAATCAGCTCGCTAACATACTGAGACCACTCGTCGCACCTGCTAGAGGAGCTCTAGTAAATCTCCTCCCATTCTGTGCGGTTTTCAATATCATTCCTGCTGGCCTGTAGTGTTTCATGGCTGTTTTCAGTGCGCCACATCCCTTTGTGGGTCCCATACTTCAGCTACGAACCATTAGCCCGAAAGGGCAGAAAGTTGAGTGAGATGATGAAGTATGAGCCCATCGAATTTGTGAAGGATGCTCTGGTGTGTGGTCATTATGCTCGTACCTTCACGTTTACTGAAATTGCATGCCATAGCATAATGGCACGGCCGTGCATTCGCTTGCGAGCGAGCATCTGCAGGAGTTAGAGAACTTGGTCGGCCCTCTACGTCAAAAGCAGGAGGAAATCGTTGCGTCAGCCTTGGGATCATTGTATCGGGGTAAAGCATTATATTCATCGATCAGGTACATGGGACTTACAGGATCTCTTCAGCTGGTTTAGACAGTGTGCGTGTTTCTCAGATATTCCTGCAGAGTTCTTACCGACTCCTACAATTAAGACCGTATCTTCTATTAAATCTCTTTTTCTAGCCCTAGTCCTCTTCCCGCTGGTGCAAAGGCGAGCACAGGCAGAACTCGATATTGTAGTCGGAAGAGACCGGTTACCCACGTTCGATGACAGGGCACATCTTCCGTATATTGAAGCAATATGTAAAGAGTTGATGAGGTGGCTGATGGTGGCACCGATAGGTACGGTTTGGAGTTTTCCATGTGCCCCGTAAATCGTAATGACGGAATGATGACTTACAGGCGTTTCCCATTCGTTAAGAAAGGATGATGTTTACAAAGGATTTTTCATTCCGAAAGGTAAGATTCCTTAACTGTACATTCCGCTTTTTTGGAATCTCTCCGTTAACCCTTCGGTCTTATTAATAAAGGTGCTACGATGACCGCGAACGCGTGGTATGTCTGTTATTTATCCATCTGATTGTTTTATCTGAGTAAGATGTTCCAGGGCAATTCTGCATGACCCAGAGGCATACCCAGAGCCAGACAACTTCAAGCCCGAGCGCTTTCTTAATGAAGATGGGACTGTCCGAGACGATCCGATGCTCTCATTAGTGTTTGGGATTGGCAAGAGGATCTGCCCTGGACGTCACCTTGTCGAAGCTACAATTTTCACTGTTACCTCATCGATTCTCTCAGTATTCAATGTGACGAAAGCAAAAGACGAGAATGGTAACGAAATCCCTGTCAAGGCCGCGATAGCTCCTAATCGTGGGACCGTCATGTAAGTCCATCTTCTCGCCCATAAACTGCTTCTTGAAGCTGAGAATCGTACTTTCAAGACATCCGGACAAGTTCGAGTGTTCTATTCTTCCAAGGGATAAAGTTGCGGAGGATCTGATTTCGTCGAATGCTTTGTTTTGAAGGATCGCTTATTTTCTGATTCGTGTCCCTTGTTCGAGTTCTATGTCATCTAAGCAGTATGTATGTTGAGTTGTGTATTTGACAGTAGCTTGAAGTCAAACTTATGGTGTATCAGTATCGAGTCGGAAAGCAGGTGCTACCATCGGACTCGATGACGCCGGTAATCGACAAGGGGGATCGGAATGAGTTTTGTACTTATGTATCTCACAAGATACTGGTCTAAATCATGCCGCCTCTACGTCATGTTGTCAAAGAGGAGATGCTTCGCGTGTAAACCTAGAAACGTCGCATGATGCATGATAAACTAAGACAGGCTCCGAGTCGCGCAGGACCCTGAATCGGAATTTGTTCGTGGTGACTGTAAGTAGGTGACTGTAGGTCAGAACCTAATCGAACTGGTTTGAAAACTAACGTCTTGGAGCGGAAATGATTCCAATCGGAATTGATCCTCAAAGTTTATGCTTTCCACCTCGGTGGGCAAATCGGTGGGTGGCCTCGGGAGAAGACGCCACCCACAGCAGTGGCACTCCGGGGCCCGGGCCGGCACTCTCCTTTTCTTTCTCGCCGTTTCCAGGAAGCTTTTCCATCCATCAGGAAAAATAACATGCCTACGCGATGCTACTGAGAGCTACTGAGAGCTGCATAGCTCTCAGTAGCATCGCATAGGCATGTTATTTTTCCTGATGTCGTGAACAATGAACATGGGCCAAATCGCTCGCATCCAGCTGGAAAATAGGACAGAGCATATAGCCTGAGGGGCAGTCAGTCGGTCACTACTATCACTACCAGATAGAGTTCACCAGCCGGCCACTTCCTGAAAACGTCCCGGGCCATCACCTCAATATGCCAGAATTTCCTACATTGGAAGAGGGGTCCTCCGACAACCGGATCAGTTCGAATGTTTTGGTAACTTCTAAGACTTCGTCTAGGGTTCCCAGCCCATTTGACCGATTTCCGCGGGGTATAAGTTCCTGGGTGGTAAGTTCCCGGTTTATAGCCTCACATTGTTCCTCCGCGCACAGCCGATCCTATCATGCAGTTCCTTTTCATCAACACCGTTGACGTCCTTGCCATCTCCCTTTTCCTTTACCTCCTTGTTACCTTCAGCAATAGCAGAAGACGGAGAGGGTTGCCTTATCCACCTGGACCGCTGTCATGGCCTATAATTGGCAATTTATTTGATATTCCGAAGGTCGAACCTTGGATTGCGTACACAGATATGTCCAAGAAATATGGTAGGCGTAACGTTCTCAGCAACACCGGTTCGCCCCAACTAAACCGCGCGTCCGTAGGCGATATTATTTATCTTCGCGCCTTTTCCGAAGTCATTGTCGTGTTGTCTTCATTTTCGGCCATTAAGGATCTCCTTGAGAAACGCGGGGATAACTACTCAGAGAGGCCTTCCGTACCAATCATGGAAATGTACGTCTTGTAGCGTTTTTAGTTCCCAATTGGCTGCCACGTTGACAATCTTTAGGATGGATTTCGAATGGCCAGTGTTCATGATCGGACTCAATGAAACTTTTCGCAAGCAGCGAAAAATATTAGATGGCAGCCTTCGACCTGGTGCAGTGATGTTATATCGGCAAGTCATAGAGGAAAAAACCCGCGAATTGCTCGTACAGCTTCATGCAGACCCAAAGGACTTCTATAACCGTGTCAAACAGTAATTTGACCGTTCTCTGTATGTCGTATGACTATTAACGGCCAGGCAGCTTTCAGGGAAGAGTTATCATGTCACTCACGTTTGGCTACGACCTGAAGGATGGTGACAAAATCTTAGAAGCGCCAAATCAGCTCGCTATCATACTGAGACCACTCGCCGTACCTGCTAGAGGAGCACTAATAAATCTCCTCCCATTCTGTGCGGTTTTCAATTTCATTCCTGCCTGCTTGTAGTGTCTTATGACTGTTTTCAGTGCGCCACATCCCTTCATGGGTCCCATACCTCAGCTACGAGCCATTGGCCCGTAAAGGTAGAAAGTTGAGTGAGAGGATAAAAAATGAGCCCATCGAATTTGTGAAGAATGCTCTGGTGTGTGGTTATCATGCTCCTAGCCTTCGCGTTCACTGAAACTGCATGCCATAGCACGATGGAACCGCAGTACGTTCACTGGCGAGCGAGCATCTGCAGGAGTTAGAGAACTTGGTTGGCCCTCCACGTCAAGAGCAGGAAGAGATCGTTGTGGCAGCCTTGGGGTCACTGCATCGGGGTGAAGCATCACATTCATTAATTAGGTGTATGGGACTTACAAGATATCTTTCTAGCTGGTTTAGAGAGTGTACGTGTTTTTCGGATATTCCTGCGGGTTCCTTATCGATTTGTACAATTAAGACTGTATCTCCGATTAAATCCCTTTTTCTGGCCCTAGTCCTCTTCCCGCAGGTGCAAAGGCGAGCGCAGGCAGAACTCGATGTTGTAGTCGGAAGAGACCGGTTACCCATGTTTGATGACAGGCCACATCTTCCGTATATTGAAGCAATATGTAAAGAGTTGATGAGGTGGCTGATAGTGGCACCATTAGGTACGATCTGGGCCTTTCTATGAGAACTCGGAATAACAGAACGATGACTTTCAGGTGTTACCCATTCGTCGAGAACGGATGATGTTTACAAAGGGTTTTTTATTCCGAAAGGTCAGATTCCCCATATGTGTACATTCTGCCTTTCGGGACCTTTCCGTTAACCTTCCGGTCTTATTAATAAAGGAGCTACGATAATACCGAATGCATGGTATGTCGGTTGTCTAACCGTCTAAATGTATATCTGAGATGTTTCAGGGCGATTCTGCATGACCCAGAAGTATACCCAGAGCCAGGCAAATTCAAACCCGAGCGTTTTCTCAATGAGGATGGGACCGTCCGAGACGACCCGGCACTCACTTTGGCATTTGGGATTGGCAAGAGGATCTGTCCTGGACGTCACCTTGTCGAAGCTACAGTTTTCTTGGTTACCTCGTCGATTCTCTCAGTATTCAATGTGACGAAAGCAAAAGATGAGAATGGCAACGAAATCCCTGTCAAGGTTGCATTAGCTCCTAATCGCGGAAATAACATGTAAGTCCATCTTCTCGTCTGAAACTGCTTCTTGAAACTGAGAGTCGGATTTTCAAGACATCCGAATAAGTTTGAGTGTTCTATTCTTCCAAGGGATAAATTTGCGGAGGATTTGATCTCGTCGAATGCTTTGTTTTGAGGTCTTATATTTATTTTTTCGGTTTTGATTCGTGTCCGTGTCGGATGTCGGATGTCATGATGTATGTTGAATTGTGTAACTGACAGTAGCTTGAAATCAAACTTATGGTGTATCGAGTAGGAAAGCAGGCGCTACCGTCAACGACGGTAATCATGATGACGATGGTTTTGTACTTGATGTATTCCCACATTCAGCAGTGCCCACGGTGGTCTTCATGATGCCGCCTCTCATCGTGTCGTTTAGGAGGGGATGCTGCGCGTGTAAACCTAGAAACGTTGCATGATGCATGATAGACTTGTCTGAAAACTGAGTCGCGCAGGACCCCGAATCGGAATTAGTTCGTGGTGACTGTAAGTACTAGGTAACTGTAGGTCAGAACCTAATCGAACGGTTTTCAAACTAACGCGGAACAGAAATGGTTCAAATCGGAATTGATCCTCAAAGAGTTTATCTTTACACCTCGGTGGGCAAATTGGTGTCGGTCACGGTGGCCTCGGGCCATCATTAATCATTCCGGGCCGCCACTCTAATTTTCTCGCCGTGATCGTTATTCGCTTTTCAGGAAGCTTTTCCATCGTGAACAAGGGCCAAATCGCTCGCATTCAGCTGGAAAATAGGACGGAGCATACCTGAGGGGCAGTCAGTCGATAAAATCGGTCACTACCAGTATCATAGAGTTGGAGGCGGGCGCTATCGCTCGATGACAGTGATCATGATAATGACAATACAGAGAAATCGGGATGATCCTGTACTTACTATATTGTTACCGTGATGCCGATGGGATGCTGGTCCAAGTTCAAGTTATACCGACTCTTATCGATAAGTATGGTTGCACAGGACCCCGACCCCTGAATCAGTTCGCCGTGACTATAAGTAGGTCAGAACCTAGTCGAATGATTTTCAAACAAACGTCGCAGAACAGATGTTGACTGAACCTTTGGTTGTTGTCACGGAAGTCCGTAAAGGAAAGGAGGTGTGTAATTTGAATAGCATGATGATACCGAGAGTAGAGGGAACATGACTACCAGTGTGTGCCAGCATGAGTGCCAATTGATCAGCTGAGTGAGATGTGCTCGTACTACTTCTATGCTACTATGCTACTTGTAGTACGCCTGCGGGAATCGGCTTTCTCGGCCGACTGCTCAAAATGACAAAGTTGTCAAGTTTAATGCCGTAACGTAACTATGACTGTACCATACCATACTTTTCCACCAACACATCCCATCCACCGAACGCCGTTCCTATTTTTCTGAACATTATTATGCTCAGGCGACCTGGAGCAGTGGGATTTAGCCCCGCGTCGTCGCGTGCTTTGGTTAGCCGCTGGCCGCGTGGGTTGTCGTCAATGTGAGTACTGTATTACCACTGTGTGCGAGAGTTATCGTACCGCAACTGATTTTCGACATAATCGGTTAATGGTGATGTCTCTGTAAGGGCTACAGACTCATCACCGAGTGACAAGACCAGCGATTTACCATTATCCGGGGTGCGCGTCCTTGAACTCGGACAGCTCATTGCAGGACCCTTCACAGGGCAGCTGCTCGGGTGCGTAGCTGCTTGTTCTCCTACTTTCATTCAACTCTCGTGCGCGTGCTCAAGTGCGGTCTGATGGGGCAATATTCGGGGGGGTTGACTATCTGTAGGCATTTCGGTGCCGAGATTATCAAAGTCGAACCGCCACGTAGTGGAGATCCACTTCGCGTGTGGCGCGAACTGGATGTCGACGGGACGAGCCCTTGGTTTCGTAGCCTGGCGCGCAACAAGAAGAGCGTAACGATCGATATGCGCAAGGAGGAAGGTCGCGCGTGCGTCTTCAATTTCCTTCTAATCATTTCTTACTAATTGTACCATATGACAACGATTAACTTTGTAATTATAGACTCGTACGACGGCTTGCGGAGCGTTCAGACGTCGTGATCGAGAATTTCAAGCCTGGAAGTGCGTATTCCAGCTCATCTCCTTGAAAATTACCGCTGATGATAGCATCTTCTTTTCTTTTCCTCCGTGGCAGCGCTGGAGAAATGGGGCCTCGGTCCCGACGCACTACGCGCGACCAATCCTGGATTAATCTTTACGCGAATTTCTGGGTATGGTCAATCAGGTCCCTGGTCTTCTCGACCTGGATACGCGAGCGTGTGCGAAGGCGAGGCGGGTTTCCGATTCATCAACGGTTTCCCCGACGAAAAGACGGGACAACTTAGTGGGCCACCCGTCCGACCGAACATCAGTCTCGGCGACTCTGTGGCCGGATTGACGGGTGCGTTCGGGACAGTACTGGCTCTACTCGCAAGGCGTGCCAAACAAGACAAGGGTCTCACGGAAGGGCTGACCGTGGATGTGAGCATTATGGAGAGGTAAGCAAGCGAAAAAAAAAAAATATCCACATTTATAGTCCAGCCGCCATTAATGAGGTGAAAAAACAGCATGCTCAATCTGATGGAAGGTATTATCCCAGAATTCGATCGCAAGGGTGTCGTGCGTAGCCCTTCCGGCTCGTCCGTGACGGGGATAGTGCCAACCGGCGCGTACCCGTGCGCTCCTTCTGCACCTTCCGCCTCAGCGGACGCGGACACACAGCCAGAGTATGTAATCATCGGGGCGAATGCCGACTCGATGTACGAGCGACTGATGCAGGTGATGGATCGCGCCGACCTGACCGGTCCCGAATTTGCAAATAATCAACATCGTGTCAAGCGGCGAGCCGAGATCGAGGACGCGATAGTAGCCTGGACTCGTCAGCGAACGCGAGACGAGGTGTTGCGTGTACTAGACCAAATTGGCGTGCCTGCAGGCCGCGTCGCGACGGTGCGCGATATCGTTGCCAGCGAGCAGGTACGGGAACGAGGAGCGGTGGAGGACGTTTGGGTTCCTGGACAGGTACCGTCAATGGCCGCCCATGGAAATGAAAAAGATGAAGATGGAGGGTGGATGGTAAAGATGCCAGGCGTTGCGCCTAGGTTGGAGGGTGTACAAGCCCGCACACGGTGGGCAGGCCCAGATCTCGGGGCTCACAACAGGGAGATATTGTGCGGGGAATTGGGCTTGTCAGCAGAAGAGCTGAATACGCTTGTAGAAAACGGTACTGTTGGTGGTGGGAAGTAAGTACCCCGTCCGGCTTAGCTTATCCCCCGAGGTCTAATACAGTAGTCCCGACGCCTGTTTACGGGATTAGCCTACCGTAAGATTTTGCCAACGTGCTGAGTATGAAATGCGGATGTAACGGCGGATTGCAAAGGAGAGCACTGTCTCAGAAACGGTGTCAAAAATACAAGAGGTTGAGTTCTCGGCAATTGCTTCCGTGTGAGTCTTAAAGACACAAGACACAAGTCCCCGCTCCTCTCCTTTCCTTAGCATTCTTCAGCCATGTTGCCCCTCAAGGATTTCGCCAACGGGTTACAGACTCCAATGAGGAGCACCCCATCCTCTTCAAAAGTAGCACATCCCACGTCGCTCCCAGCACCACGAACAACGGACATACGTGCCCTCTGGCGCCCTCTTCCTCCAGGTGCCATCCCGTCCCCGCGATCACATATCCCCAAGGACGAGGAAATCATCGCCGCAATCGCATTCGTGTGGTGCATCCACTGGAACTCGTTTAGCACGATGGACCCACGCGGATTATGCGCGCGCATCATCGCCAAGCATCCCTCTTGGCATTTACTCGAGAAACGCGTCGCCGACGTTCGCGGGCGCGCTCTCGTAGATGGACGTCTACGCCGACCGGATTTCGAGGCGGGTCTCAGGATGCAACCTAGCATTGAAGAGGTGCGTCTGAGGGAATACGCCTACGACTTTGATCCTCGCTGGCGATCCGCAAGACCAGCTCAGGCAGGGAAACTGACAAGATCGTTTGAAATTACGAGTGGTACGTCATCTGGTGTAATCCCCGTGTCTCGCCCCTGTTTACTTGGAAACAAACTGATGGATGTCCGGTGACTGCCGGAGCAAATAGGTGAAGTCGTTTGGGGCCAACTAGCGGCCTTGGTGTCAGGCATGAAATCAGGCATGCGAGATAAGGAGAAGCTGGCTAGTCCCCCTCATCCTTCAAGTTCGTCGCCATGGTGCTTCCGAGCGGCGGCAAGGCCCGGAATATGGCACGTGCGCTGTCGTCCCCCTTCATATCTCTCGTGTCACCCCTGACGCTGACAACTGGACAACTTGACGACTGTCCCACTCGCATTTGTGTCCACTTTACTTTACCCAGATAACTCGCGTGAACGCAGCACCGGCGCCGTTCTCTTACTCACCTCCGACGGGCTTCCTCCTCCACCATGCCGACGTCGACCCTACCTCGGTCCTCTCCTGCGCACGTCGGGGCGATACGGGCGCGCCATGCGTCTCACACCTCGGCAGCGGCGGTTGGGGCGCGAAAGATGACGGAGACATGATGCGCACAATCGTCGACGTCGATCCGGAAGAGTGGAGTGCGCTCTGGTCGCGCCGATGGCAGATGTATCTCGATGGAATATGGCCGGACCGGTACCACGAAGATGCCGATCGGTGGGCTCGTCTTGATGCGCTACGTGAGGGTGCCACGTTCTTCGTCGATGCAGCGCATGCGCCAGAGGCGCTACGTCTTATCGCACGGTAAACATCTCCATTCATTATTACACCCCCTTTTTTTTTCTGAAAGAAGTTCCGTTTTGCGGTCGGGGCTCACATTGTCGGAATATGAAAACCAAGACCCTCGGCTCTCGACGAACACACCAGATTTCAGACCTCATCTTCGTTGTTCCTGGCCCATACTCGTCGGCTCCAAGGCAAAGGGGGTCTTCCCTTTGGTTGTCACCTTTTCCTCCCCGGACTCCGGGGCGACGAACTTGCGAGGTTGGTATTTTCGGGTACCCGATCGCCATTGTTCCCCAACAGTGATGAACTAGTCGCATTTTGGTACGATGGCCGTCTCTGGGACTATGATGACGTGGACCTCGCGAGCACGCCCACTGTCGAGCCTATTCGAGTATGAGGACCATTCTAGGCCATAGCCCAGCCAGGAGGGGAGCGCTCTATCTATGAATTATTTAGTTAACTATCTATAATTATTTTTTCTTTGCTCCGTAACCGTCTTGTATAATTGTATGGCCCGACATACAGGCATAGGATGCCATGTACGGTGAGGGAGAAACTTTTGATAAACTCTCTTTCCTGGATTTACTAGCCCCACACATCCCACGCGTGCGACAAATCGGGGTGGGTGGTGATGGTCTTCCTCTTCCCGTCGGCGCTCCCTCGCTCTGGATGATCCGTGCGTAAGTATCACCCAGAAGAGTCACCTAAGTGTTTGTTTGCGTCCAGCGCGTCGATGAGAGGTTGCGTCACGCAGATGTTGCGCATGTAAGTGCACACGTGTGCCGTCCACCGCCTGGCGGTTTGGCTTCGGCACTGTCCGTGACTTATGTCAATGGCGGCTGCGTCGGGAAAACCCATCTGGACTGAGGAGCTCCAATGACTCGGACGTGGAAACGTAGAAACGTAATATATTCGGCCAACTACGCTACATAAGATAGCTCAGGTAAACATATAACTATGTTAAGTTACCTCGTTGGCTCATATTGATAGTGTACTGTAAAGTCTGTAATTTCAAAACTACATCACCTTTTGGCTCATACAGTTGAGGCAATGATAATGTAGGTAAGCTGACGACCACGCGCAACATTCCTGTCACATGGCGTGGCGTGTTGCTCTTCTGAGATTCGGAGGGTAACGTAAAATGCAATTGCAACCTGATTGGCAGGGAACCTGCCTCGGCTTTCGGCAAGATTCGGTCTTATCCTGCCAGTTTCAAGGATGCGCAATAACTCCGGCTTCCATTCCTGTTTTACATAACGAAGAATACATTCTGGTTGGGCATTGGAGACGGACACGAAAAAAAAAAAAAAAAAAAAAAAAGGCGGGTGATACCTCAAGACAAACTATTCGCCGAAATCAAATCCTCGGCAACTTTATCTCTTGGCAGAATAGAACATTCGAACTTCTCCGGATGACTTGAAAATCGGTCAGTTAGTAGCTTCAAGGGGCAGTTGGTTGTGCGATAATCCGGAACTTACATGACAATCCCGCGATCGACAATCACCGTGGCCTTGACAGGGATTTCGTGGCCATTCTCATCTTTTGCTTTTGTTACGTTGAATACGGAGAGGACTGACGAGGTAACAATGAAAATCGCAGCATCGACAAAGTGACGTCCAGGACAGATCCTTTTGCCGGCCCCAAATACTAATGAGAGTGTCGGGTCGTCTCGGACGGTCCCATCTGGATTGAGAAAACGCTCGGGCTTGAATTCCTCTGGGTCCGGGTAGACCTCTGGGTCGTGTAGGATCGCCCTAAGATATCTCAGATTGACATTCGTATGGATAGACAACCGACATACCATGCGTTTATTACTATTATAGATCCTTTTAGACCAGATTATTATTATTAAAGGCAAAGCCAAAAAGCTAATTATACAATGAAAAGAAATCCGACCTTTCGGAATGAAAAACCCTTTGTACACGTCATCCCTACTTGACGAATGGGGACCACCTGAAAGTCATTGTCCTGTCATTTCGATTTTCGAGACAGATGGAAACTATGAATCGTACCTGTGGGTAATGCCATTTGCCATCTCATCAACTCTTTGCAAACGGCTTCAATGTAAGGAAGATGCGGCCTGTCATCGAATGTGGGTAACCGGTCTCTTCCGATTACAACATCAAGTTCTGCTTGCGCTCGTCTCTGTACCTGCGGGAATAGGACTAGGGCTAGAAAGAAGGAGTACATCAACGATACACTCTATAGTAATGTCAGAGTCAGTAAGAAGCGTGCGGAAGTATATAGAAATAGGTACAGTGTCTAAACCGGCTGAAAAGAGGTTTTGTGAATGCCATGTACCCAACTCCTGAATATAAAGTTTCACCTGAATACATCGATCCCATGGTTACCTTAATAATCTCCTCCTGCTTTTGACGTTCCGAGCCAACCAGGCTCTCTAACTCCTGCAGATGCTCGCTTGCCAGCGACTGCACTGCAGTACCATTACGCTGTGACATGCAGTGTCGATCAACATGGATGCTAGGAACATGATCACCACACACCAGAGCATTCTTCACAAAATCGATAGGTTCATTCCTTATCCTCTCATTCATTTTCCTACCTATTTGTGCCAATGGTTTGTAGCTGAAGTATGGGACCCACGAAGGAATGTGCCGCACTGAAACCACTGTGAGACACTACCAGTATGGCGGGGACGAAATCAGAAACCGTACAGAATGGTAGATGATTTACTAGCGCTGCTCCAGGTAGGACGAACGATGACAGTATTCTAACTGCCCACTCTGGCGCTTCCAAGATTTTGTCGCCGTCCTTCAGGTCATAACCATATGTGACAGACATGATAAATTTTCCCTGAAGGCTGTCTGGCTGTCAATAGTCGTACGATATAAGAAAGACGGCTAACTGACAGTTTGATATGGGAGTGGAAGCTTTTTGGGGTTGCGGAAAGTCGCGCAAGGAAACTCACGGGTTTTTTCCTGCATCATTTGCCGATATGTCATCAGTCGCACTGGGTCGAAGGCTGTGATCTAATAGCCTCCGTCCCTTGCGCCAAGTATCAGTCATTCCGCTTAGGAATATGGGCCAATTGAAATTCGTACCTAGAGATTTAGGACTGTCAATATGGCGGCTGATAGGGAAATAAAATGTTACTTGATTTACATTTCCAGGATTGGCAAGGAATGCTTTTCTGAATAGGTTTCCGCGCGCTTTTCAAGGAATTCCTTGATGGCTGATGACGAACACAAAATGACGACGACCTCAGAAAAGACGCGAAGACAGATAACATCGCCTTGGAATGGAGGCTTCAGCCAGAGTGAACCTGTGTCACGAGAATGTTACGCCTACCGTATTTCTTGGACATCTCTGCGTACTTAATCCAAGGTGCCTCTTTTGCTTTTGGGACATCAAGTAGATTCCCAATTATGGGCCATGATGGCGGGCCTAGTGGATAAGGGAGCCCTCGTCGTCTTCTATAGTCGCGGAAGACAACGAGGAGGTAAAGGGAAAGGGAGATAGCAAGGCAGTTAATGACGTTGATAAGAAGGAACTGCATGGTACTGGAAGGACTGGCTCATTGCGGGTAAATATGTGGAGCTATGAACCAAGGACTTATATATGTTGGAATGCCACTCAATCCGGATCCACCCAAGAATCATGTTAATTACGCCGCAGAAAATGAGGTATAATTCGATGTAATGGAATCATGTAAAATGAGTCAAAGGACATCCATCAGATCTTAGTAAATAATTCGGCATCAATCATTCTTCTTTGGTCACAGGTCACTGATGAAGGGACCGCGTAATACCAAGAGCACAATTCTTAGCAGATGTACTGGGGAGACGATAGAAATGGATGTACAGGATGGGCAAAGCGCAGTTCGCTTTCTGGCTTAGCCAGAAACCCCGGGTGGTGAAGACGTGTAAGCTGTAAGAGTAGGCGAGAGAACGCATTCGCACTCTCCCCGAGCGACCATATCATGCTGGGCGGAGTAGAAGTCACTGCTGTGGTTAGCTAGAATACTGGACTGCTTGACGACTTCGGTCGAACTCTGCAGTGGACGGGGTGGCCTGGGATTGCTGGGACGATAGCCAGTTAGGAAAGGCTCCGAATTCGATGGGTGAAAAGTGTGGAAGATAAAGAAGGCTGGTGGAGACGCTCAAGGTGTTTGCGAGCCTGTGTTCTGAGGTATAGAGGGTGAGGAAAAGAAGAAAGCGAGCAAAAAAGAGAGGCGGAATGCGGCGGGGGCCGGAAACACAGATTCGGAGGTTTGCGGCAGCCACGCGCTTTTTCTCGCTATGAACTTCAGTATGATACTGTACGACGGGTCATGAGCGAATTCAAGCTCTTCACAGTAAGTTCCCGTGGTAACCTGAGATTACTGCAAGTAATTACACAATCGTCTTATGTACATGAGTTTTCACAAAAACACCGCTGAGCGGCGTCTTCGGTTGATGGATGTCAAACAGACTCAAACTTATCAAACACCCCGCCTCTTTGTTTTACAGCTCGCAAGCGGCGGCCTGTGCAAGGAAGTGAACCGCAGCAGTTGCTTAAGTTCAAGCTACTGCCCGCATGTCGCAGCGGGTGTTGATGCCGGGGTTCGAAGATGAAGCGGAAATAAGGGTCGGGCAGGTAAAGAAGATGACATCCAACGCGGAAACAGCCTCTCGAGTACATGAGAAGGTTAGAGATTAAATACTTGCCTTTGAGTGTTGAAATACATCTTCTCTAATAGCGTCAGTACAAACGGAGAGTCAGTCCAAATCCAAAACCCGTCCGAATTCCGTTAGATATCTCCAGACAAACTAGCCGCGGAAACCAAATCCTCAGCAACTTTGTCCCTTGGAAGAATAGAGCACTCAAACTCCTCGGGATGTCTTGAAAATCGGGCTCTCAGCTTCAAGAAGTGGTTATAGGGAATCACCTGGACTCACATGACGACCCCGCGATCAGCAGTCACCGCGGCCTTGACAGGAATTTCGTGTCCATTCTCATCTTTTGCTTTTGTCACGTTAAATACGGAGATCATCGACGAGATAACAATGAAGATTGTAGCATCGACAAAGTGACGTCCAGGACAGATCCTCTTGCCATAGCCAAACACAAATGAGAGAATTGGATCGTCTCGGACACTCCCATCTTCGTTGATAAAACGCTCGGGCTTGAATTCCTCTGGGTCTGGGTAGACCTCTGGGTCGTGTAGGATCGCCCTGAAACACTTCAAACAGACATCCAAATGCTTAGAGACCGACATACCATGCGTCGGCTAGTATCGTAGACCCTTTGGACCAAAATAATTAACGGCAATGTCCCAAAAAGCAAAATGCAGCCTGACCTTTTGGAATGAAGAAGCCTCTGTAAACATCATCCCTAGTTAATAAATGGGGAAGAGCTAAAAGTCATTAGTCATTCAATCAATCTGATTGACGCGACTCTTCCGAATCGTACCCATAGGCAAAACCAGATGCCATCTTGTTAACTCTTTACACAAAGCTTCAACGTACGGAAGACGCGGCCTATCGTCGAACGTAGGTAACCGGTCTCTCCCGATTACAAGATCGAGTTCTGCCTGCGCTCGTCTTTGCACCTGTGGGAAAAGGACTAGGACCAGAAAGAGAGAGGTGATCGAGGATGCAGTCTCGATTATAGGAGTCAGTAAGAAGATGAGGGATTATCGAGAAACACGCACAGTCTCAAAACCGGCTGAAATGAGGTCTTGTAAGTACCAATTACCCGATTCACGAATATAATGTCTCACCCTGATACATTGATCCCATGACTTCCTTAATAATCTCCTCCTGTTTTTGACGTTCCGCGCCAACCAAGCTGTCTAACTCCTGCAGATGCTCGCCCGCCAATGAATGCTCTGCGGTGCCATTGTGCTATGACATGCAGCGTCAGATAACGAGAATACTAGGGGCACGATCACCACACACCAGAGCATTCTTCACGAAATCGATAGGTTCATTTCTTATCCTCACACTAAGCTTCCTAACTGTCCGCGCCAATGGTTCGTAGCTGAGGAACGGGACCCATGAAGGAATGTACCGCACTAAAACATAGTTGTGAGACACCACTATTATGGGAAGAATAAAATTGGAAAACGCACAGAATGGGAGGTGATTTACCAGTGTTCCTCCGGGTAAGAGGAGTGGTGACAGTGTTTCAGCTGCCCCAGTCGGCGCTTCTAAGATTCTGTCACCATCTTTCAAGTCGTAGCCATACGTAAGTGACATGATGAGTTTCCCCTGAAGGCTGCCTGGCCTTTAATAGGTTATGTGACATAAGGTGGAAGGCTAACTGACCGTCCGACATGATCTCGGAATTTCTTCGGGTTTGAACGAAGCTGTGCGAGAAATTCACGGGTCTTTTCCTGCATCATTTGCCGATACGACATCATTGCACTAGGTCGAAGACTGCGATTTAATAACTTTCTTCCGTTAATCCAGGTCTCATTTATTCCGGTAAAGAACAGGGGCCAATCGAAATCCGTACTAAAGAATATTAACATGGCGGCTCGTTGTCAAAAAAGAATTTTATAAAACGAACATTTCTGTGATTGGTAAGTGAGGCCTATCTGAGTATATTTCTCCGCGCTTCTCAAGGAGATCCTTGATGGCTGATACCGAACACAAGATGACGACGACCTGAGAAAAAATGCGAAGACAAATAACATCGCCTTGGGTCGCGCGTTTTAGCCGGGGCAAGCCATTTTCCGAGAATGATGTGCCTACCGTATTTCTTGGACATGTCAGAGTACGCAATCCAAGAAGCATTCTTCGGGACATCGAGTAAGTTCCCAATTATAGGCCAAGGTGGTGGGCCAGGTGGATAAGGGAGCCCTCCTCGTCTTCTATGGTCGCTGAGGACAACAAGGAGGTAAAGAAAGAGAGAGACGACAAGGGCGTCAACCGCATTGATGAGGAAGAATTGCATGACAGGACTGGGTGCTTTGGGGCCCGGCGGGGGAACTATATCATGATGAGGCTATAAACCCATGCACTTATATGCCTTCGCTCTAAGTGCGGCGGTATATTGCCACGGGGTGCCGAATACGCTTCCTATTCGCGAAGTCATGCCAGTCACGCACAGCCAAGATTGAACAAAATGAGGTAACATCTGACGTGGTGGAACCATAACCTAGTAGGTGGCCCGCGTGGTCACAGTTTCTAACAGACACGCGTACTACAGTAATCACCGTCTTGATGGGGGTCCCTGTCATCTCGCGAAAATGTTGCCACCTCGTTCTGCAGCTCGCAAGCGGCAGTCCTAAGCAAAAGGGTGAACCGTGGTAGTAGCAGATACGGCACAAATACCAACGGGCTTCGTTCAATAGTGCCAAAGCCATGACGTCTCATTTCAACACTCCGCTCGACATTTTCGAAATGGAAAGGAGGAGAAAAGTCAGACGCGTCCCCAGCCCACCTTACGCTCCATGCTGTGCTTTGTCATGCGCGATGCAGAGAAGTGATCGGTGCTGTCGTGTGTCATGTGAAGACTGTGAAGACGATGATGGCCGGGTCATCGGTCATCATATCTACATCTGGCACCATGCATGTGATCTTCAATTCCCTAAAACTCCTCTGGTATCAAAGTGCATCAGTGTCTTTTGCAGAGGCAAGGGTGAAAGGGCAATAGACACTAAGCCTGGGTCTTTTCGGCTTTTGTATGCGTTGCTTTTAGAGTCGCTTACTGTATGTATCTCGGTGAAATCTTCCGCAATTACAGTAGTACCATTCCCCGCGCTTTTCGAAGAGATCTTTTCGTGGCTGATAACGAATCCGAGACAACAATAACCTGATTAAAAAATGCGAAAACAAATAACGTCGCCTTGGAACGTGCCTTTCAGCTGGAGTGAACCGATGTCCCGAGAATGCTACGCCTGCCATATTTCTTGGACATATCAGAGCACACCATCCAAGGCGCGTCCTTCGGAACATCAAGTAAATTCCCGAATAGAGGCCGATATGGCGGTCCAAGGTGGATAAGGGAGCCCTTGTCGTCTTCTGGCCGCCTGTGGTTGCGGAAGACAGCAAGGAAGCAAAGGAAAAAGGAGATAGCAGGTGTGTCAACCGCATTGATGAGAAGGAACTGAATCACGACAGGGATGGCTGCTTGTGGAGGAACAATGTGGGGCTATGAACCATGCCTTCGCTCTGTGTGCAGTTCATTGCCACGTGGCAAGGTGTCAAAGACGCTTCCCATTCGCGGTCTTATCTCCAACGATGATCATGATTGAACAAATGAGATAGAATCTGATGTAAAAAAACTTTGTAAGATTAGAACTTGACAAATCATTCGGTTTCAATCTTTCAGAACCTATGCGTGGCCGAGCACAGCGAATAATTACATGATCGTGTCCAAAACTTCTTACATGACTTGTCACAATACCGCATCATTCAGGTTGTCATCTAGTTTTCACAGGGGAATCGAGAAGCCTCATGCACCACGAGCTGGCTGGGCGCAACTCTGGCTTGGTTATCGCCTTGATGGTGCGCTCGCGTTCTTTCTCTCGCTCCGCCATACGAGCGGCCCAACTGTCCGCAGGTTCTGCCGCCGTCTCTGCATCTTCGGTTGAGGGAGGCCACACCTCATCGAACGCCTCGGCTATCTCGCGCGAAAATGCTGCCACCTCATTCTGCAGCTCGCGAGCGGCAGTCCTATGCGAAGGGGTGAACCGTAGCAGATGCGGCACAAGCGCAGCGGTCTCGTCTAATGGCACCGAGCCATGGCATCTCATTTCAACACTCTCCGCTCTGCCGTTTGGGGGAGAAAAAGAGAAAATTCGGACACGTACCTTGTGCAGTAGTGAGTCTGCCTACGAGCTTTACGAGAGATTTGAGCAAGTACTCCTCTTCGTCAACAGTGCCCTTGCGCCCCGAGCCCACTTTGCGTTCCATCTTGCGCTTTGAGCGCGAGCTGCGCTTCGTCATGCGCGATACGGCAGATGTAGTCGGTGCTTTGGTGTACCGTGTGAAGGCGGTAAAGGCAGAGGCATCGGTCATCACGTCCACATTTTGCACCACGAGGTCTTCGACGCCATAGAACTCCCCTGGTATCAAAGTGCATGGGTGTCTCTGGCTGAGGCAAGGGCAAGAAAGTAAAGGATAATGAGCAAACCTGGCTCTTCGACTTTTTTTATGCGTAGCTCGCGCAGGCGCGCGACTTGCTTTTGGAACTGCTCACGCATCTCGGTCAGATCTTCCGTAATTTGGTTCCGTGCTTCGAGGACTGCAGGGTCGATGATTTCCTCGAGGAGCTCGTAGTGTTCATTCAGGGTTATCTGAAGATCCGCGCTATATAAATATGATAGAAGACTGTTAGTTCAACTCACGATACGACGCGCTTCCGAGAATTGATTTCCCTGGACGAGGGTGATGACGGCTTCGCGGACATCCTCGGCATAATCTATAAGCACTTGACCCGCTTCTGTGTAGCGCTTCTTCGAGCCCAGATCCTCTGTAAAGTTATCGTTAGTGCTAACATGGCCAATTATGGAAGATGTGCATACCGGCCACACGGTATGCCATCGCAACGATTTCCTCTTGATCGACCTTCTGAAGCTGCGCGAGCTCGAAGAGTTCTCGCCATAACAGCGCCTTTTCGTATGCAAGCATTGCTTTCTGTGGTCTCTGCGCGTCCATAAATACTACATCCCATTAGTGAGCAGAGATAAGGAGCTATAATATTCCCAATACCTAACGCGGATTGGTCAAATTCACGACGCTCGAAAAGCCATTCTCCATACAAGCTCAGGATTTCCTGCGGGGTGTTCGTGAATTAAAGCGATTGATCTAAAAGCACTAGACGCACCGGAAGTTTATCAGACTCATGGAATGTTTCCAGAGCCGCTTCGTAGAGTTGGTGTTTTTCTACATACGCCTTCACGTCGTCAAAGTGCTCCGGGCCTAAAGTATATCATCAGATTAGAGTGCGAACGAAATTACATTAGTTTGTTATACCTGCAAGACTGAGATTTTGCAGAGCGCTTTTGTATCGTCTGAGGTGATCATCAATGCGAAATCGCTGGTAATACTTCTCTAAAGCACGGAGTTCGCGTAAGAAAGGGAGGTATTCTCGAGGATCCTGAAAAACAATATTAGCGTAATATATCATAAAATGTTGGGACACGAAGGAGGGACCTTTTGGGCATGCTGCGCAATCAAGAGTACCAGCGAGAAATCGTACATCCCCAGGGCGACGTCAAACAGCGTATCCGCATCAACCAGGAAGATTATATATTTGACAGCTTCCTCAACCGCAGTTGGTACACGCTCTACTCGGAGATGCACTGTTAGGTTTCAGCATCAATAAATGAACGGTCTCATTACCTCGGAGTTGCAAAAGAACGCGGAGTCCAGCCTCGAGGTCCAGAGGACACTTTACAACATATGCAGTCAAGATCGAGTTAATGTACTTTTCTATGTCTTGCCCTTCGAGTCGTTCCCTCACGGCATCACAGAGCTCAGATATTACCTCTGGTGGCTGCGAACTCTGGCTGCGAACGAACCCTAATCAGTAGCCCAGTAGGTAGGACCAGAAATACTACAGACCCAAGGTTTGTCAGGAAGAGGTTAATGTAGTCTACATCGTGGACTTGTTCAATGAAGGATGACAGGCGCTCTGTGAACAGCTTTGGGTCTCTGTCTACGATGACATTGAGATCTATGCGGTGCTTTCTGCACGTCAAGAATGCCTTGCGGTAGTTCCCTCTTGTTATTACCCATAAGCAAAATCCTGTTACGAAGTGGGCAGAATACTCACGCATCGGTGTCTGCGTGGATGGCAGCCATGACCATCGGACGAGGACTCACAGTTTCGAGGTTCCCACGCGGCATTTGTAGAACCAGGCTCATGGTGCTCGGAATGGAAGTAACAATTCGTGAGCCCCTTTCAACACGACGTCGTTCACTCCCCACATCCGTGCTTCCGTCTGCGGCTGCAAGAAGGGTCGTGGGAATAAAATATGCCTCGTGTGCCGAAGTGACATACACGACGAGGTTGCCCGATACCGTCATGGAGTTTGCATTCTGTGCAAGGACCAGGTGCGAGGAAGATAACGGAGCCGAAAATAAGGTCCCAGAGCACGTAAGGCCAAGAAAAAGGGAGGTTTGGGAAATGTCGATCACCCGTATGACATCGCAGGATTTCCCAAAATCGACACAAGGAATGAACCGTCTGGAATCAATATCATCTGATAGAATGTCAAGAATTAAAGGTACAGAAGGAACAGGTTCCGGCGTACATTCGAACACCTTGCCATTTCGATGGAGACATACTGGGCCACGTGTGTGAGCCAGGCGCCACCCCAATGACTCAAGACTCGGGACCTCTAGAGCACTGATAGTCTCCTGCTCGACGTCAAGCACTTGCAGAACGTCTCTTCCGTTGCTCTCGAAGCCAAGGGTTGCAATGCGCGCTATAGCACTCCCAGAAGCGTTCGTAAGAAACAGCTATTTCCCGGAATACTGCGCCACGGAAGAGCGGGCCGCTCCGAATAAGCTCAGGTGTCATGACGGGACCGTGCCTAATCTCAAGTCGCGTGTGTAGGTCCCACAATTCGACGTACCCTGTTTCCCATAGGGCGGCCAGCATGTCTTCTGTTGGCGTAAATATGACGTAACAGGGAGTCCGTGGAGTTCGGAGAGGTACCGACGGCGAGTACCAAAGCATGAGCCTAAAGGAAGACATGGGAGGCGGGACGTTTTGCACCCTGAAAGTCGTGAGAAGGATAGAAGCTATGGTAGAAATTACAAATGCGGTTCGCACGGAGAAAGAGAAGTGGCCCACATCCATCTACAACGGCAACCGTCCCTGTGTCGTTAGGAACTCTTGCCGTAGCGGCACAGGTTTCCCAGCGACACCAATACGAGATAACTTTAGCTGATATCAAAACATAAACGAAGTGGCCGCTTTCAAAAATGGCAATAGTTGACCAACTTTTTGTAGTGAGTAGAATCTGGAGGGGATTCTCGGGATGCCAAGTGACCGAGGTGTACCTTCCATCTTCTGAAGAGGGTGCCGTAATCTCTTGCTTGAGATACCTATTTAGAGCATCAGTATTCCGATCAGTGCGATTCTAAATACAAACCGCACCAGTGGTAATTCCCGGTCGTCCAGAGTTGAACTAGACGCATAAGGGTTGTTCCTGAAGCACGCAATCTTACTTACCAGTGTCGCCGTCATCCTCCTCAATCCACACCAAAAGCACATTTGAGTCAGCACTCCAGCAGACTTCCTTTACATTGTAGCCCCATTTCCTCTCCTTTGAGTCGGATGGCCCAACGCCAAGCGTCCCGTGTCGCAGGCCAAACTCTCCATGTCTGAGTCCATTCTTCTCGAAGAATACAACATCGTGTCTTCCCTCGCGGCCCTTTCCTCCGCCAGGGAAGGTCCCAAAACGCTGCACACTGACAATAAGGTTGCCCGATGGACGCCACGACAGTGGGTGCTCCAGCCCCGGCACCGGTTCGGCGGTCGCCTGCAACGCGCCGTCGCGGTCGTACACACGAAGCACGCGGCGGCGAAGCGATGTGGCGTCCGGTGGCACCGGCGAGATGGCGGAAACGACGAAAAGGGCGCCGTCGCCACGCCAAGAAATGCGAGTGAGAAGATCGTCGTCAGGTGAAAGACCAGCGGATGACAATGAGGAGGCCACGGGTGCCTGAGCAGCAGCTTTGCCAAGCGATCCGTGGAACTGGGTTTGCTTGGAGCCCCATCCAACGTTAATCGGCGCGTCTATCATCATTTAGTGATGGCAAGGCTAAGCAAATGAGGAGCTAAGACTACCTTCGCCAAACTCTTCGGTATGTAAGGCGGACTCGTGGAGAACATCGAAAGAAGATGTCATGACAATCAACTTCCCCTCCCCTGTATAGAATTAGGCATGCCAGTTGTATGCAGTGATACAGGAGACTTACCCGTAACAAGGATGAGCAACGAATCATCTGGACTCCATGCAGCCGCTTGTATCCCATCTTCAAAGGAGCCAATAGTCTCGAACTGAGTGAAGAAGTGATCAACTCGTCAGCATGCAATATATGAGTGTACATAAAGCATCTTGAACTTGCCTGCAGATCAGGATCTCCCAGTTTCATCGACGAGATGTCTCCTCCGCGCGTGATAACGACAAGTGACTCTTCACTAACAACGCTCCTGAGAGAAACCACTTGTGAATAGGACTCCGGAACGAGCCGACTTGTACACGATACAAGCTTTGCGACGAGTTCTGTAGGTGCTACCTGTGGTGACAGTGAATTTGTGTCGTATCCGTGGCCTCGGGTCCTTGAGCGGAGGACTCACATCTTCTACCTCATATGAATCTCCCGGAAGTCCCTTTTTATAGATATTCATCTCGGTGTCGGCATCAGCGTTCAACCGCTCCGAAGCTATCCATAGGCAAGCCCTATCAACATCAACAATGGTCGTGGTGAGATTACCACCTGGAATGTCGGAGGACCATGTTCCAGAAATTGCGATATTCTTCATGACAGTGCCAATGAAGTGCACTACAAGCAAAGAACCGAAGCGACAGCCCAAGCCCGGACTGGACTGACTGATTCACAATTTTGCGGTCACCGTTGCGGACAATAAAATCCCGGTGTAGCCGGTCCGGTTCTGCCCGGCTTCTACTATGCCTCCAATTCGCACCAAACAGTCTCAAAACGTTGGTTCTTCAACAACGAAACAAGAGCGTAAGAAGGGAGGAAACAATGAGAGGCTGAAAGAAGGCGCGCCTCTAGGCGTATCGAAAATCAAGTCCGCGCTCAGGCAGACTCGTCGTCTCCTCGCCAAGGTGCAGTGGTCGTGATATTTGCGGGACCTTATATGCACTCACATGCAATAGGAGGGCCTCGGAGCTGATGTACGCATCGAGGCGGAGCGTAAACTGAAAGCTCTGGAAGCAGATCTTGTAGTGGGAGAAAGGGCGAATCAGGAACGTGCTCTGGCAACTCGGTATCATAAGGTCAAGTTTTTTGGTGCGTATTGTTCTTCATATCTCCTTGGCGCGTTCTCAAACGAGGATCAGATCGTCAGAAGCTCCTGCGTAAGATCAGGCAGACAAAAAAGCAACTCCAGGACGAAGAGATCTCGTCTAAAGTTCGGAAAACTCTCAAGGCAGAGCTGTTTGGTTTAAGAGTGGATCTGAACTACGTCATGGTACATTTCTCAAATGCTGTGCAGTTGGCTTTTTTTATAAGTGCCTTTTACCAGAACTACCCAAAATTGGAGAAGTACATCTCACTCTACCCTCCTGAAGTGCGGAGTGGAGAGTGTGGTGCAGCTCCCACACATTCAGGAGCCAGCTCAAGTATTACGGATGAGAAGCGTGAAAAGCTCCGGGAATGGGTGCGTGAAAGGATGCGCGCTGGGGAGATGAGTAGCGAGCCGGAAACACTGGAGCACAGGCAATCTGTACAAAAGAGCATGACCCAGCAGTGGGTAGGCTCAATCGATAAGAGCAAGAGAAGCGTTGCAGTGGACGAAGAAGTGATGGCAAGACAAGACGTAGATGCACTGGACGATTTCTTTGAAGATGACACGGAGAATGAGGATCCCGAGGTTGGGGAGTCACCCAATACGCGCTTCTCAGAGATACCCACGAAACGACGACCGGACAAGGATGCAAATCACCCTGACAAGCATTCCAACCCAACTGAGAAAGACCGGAAAAAAGCAAAACATAAGAAGCATAGGACGTTTTCATCGCAAGCTACTGTACAAGATAGCTTTTTTGGTGACGGGAGCGAGGGGTAGTACCTGAATTTATGTCCCTTTAGCACGTCTTCGATATATTCGACTAATGGCGGTGTTGAGCGTAGGCAGCGCAACGGGGATGATGGCTTTGTTTCCTTGTATAGTCTCTGCTGTCGTAATGCGTTGGTTCGAGAGTCGAATCACATCACTATGCAGCTAGTGGGAAGAATGATTACACCAGGTACGAACTGGATATACAGTACTGTGCTGTAATCGTGTCGTCACATGCGGCGTGCCTAGTCATCAACACAGCGGGGATCTAGGTGGTGCTGGCCTGGCAAGCCTGGCTCGAAGTGCGCGATGGGCCATCGAAGCACGCTCCGGCTGACGAATGAAGTGAGGATGGATTCCAATGATGTCGGCCGGAACTTTGAAAATCGCAAATTATGCTGCAGCGCTTGTTTTGAAGGTCTGTAGCCGTAATGTTTTGTTTTCCAGAACAAAACTGAATTTGTCCTACGTTCTATCTCGCATGCTTCTCGAACATGAAGGAGACAAATTGCGCGCTTTTCGTCTGTACCGTGACTCGGACGTGTACACCCTCGGCACGCGAATTGGCGGCCTTGGTGAGGACTCAGGAGTTGCGCGTCGACTGGACACTCTCATTGACACTGACAGGCGTGCTTACCGAGCTCAAAGTGTGATAATCCAGGGCATGGTGATACCTCAGGCTGGCAACGCATCTGTGGCCACAGAGAAATTGAGGCACGACATCCGGTCTGCTACTAAGTTAGTATGATAGCTGTCAATGAAACAAAGCATAATGAAACCAAGATGAAATAGAGCAAGAAAAATACCTCGACATCCCCGCACGACAAGTTGAAATGCCAAGGCGTCCTTGGAACGCGCACGACCGTCGGACCATAACATCTGTGGCCAAAATCGCGCAAGATCGATAGGTGTGCCGTGCACCACAAACGCTCTGGCGCTACGTTAATTTGACGTGGCTTTAGACAACAAACAATGGTGCCGAGCCTGTAGAACAGACTAGATGAAACAAGGTGCATATCTCGTACGTCTGTCGCCCTGCAACATTAGTACCTGGCCGCCAGGAGGGATTGATTGCCAAAGCAAGCGTACGAGTAGCCTACTTCCTAGACCCATGAGCTGCCAAAGCGAGCAAGACAAAGACGAATCATACCGGTAAGCATCGTCTGCCGCCACTGTTCCGCGCCGAGAACTCATTCTCCGAGTCGTCATCTCTCTCGTTTTTGACTCGACAGCACGGGCGGACGCGGAGCGCGCCTGCCAGCGACGATGGAGAAGACTCGGTACCTACCGGTACCTACTGTACCATCGGTGTCAAAATGAAAGAACCCCGAAGGCGCGAGGCACTCGGAGTCCGAAAGTAGCCAGGGGACAAACCAAACAGAGGACCGTCACGGGTGCTGCACGACCGGCGAATGGAAGGGACTCCTCCTACAGTACATAACAGTACTGTAAACTCGGCCTAGAAGCTCTCTCATTGTAACTTATTGAAAGTTCCAGGTCCTCTCCAGGCACGATGTGTCCTTTCTCACACCCGGCCTGCTCCGACGAGCAGCACAAAGCGACTGCTCTAAGTTAATATGGCTGTGACACGGCGGACCCGACGACGGGAAGCATGAAGTCTGACATGATAATGTACGACAATACAGTGTAAATGACTGTCAAACGGGCAAAGGGGTGTGTAATTCACTACTGTAATGGATTGTATAGGAACTGTAACCACGCAGGGCAGGAGGAATACCAACTACATCAGGAAGCAGTTAGCACATCATGATGTCACCCAGTCATTCCTCATGATCAGTGCCCTGCAGGGCTGCACCACTCCTGCTAAACAACTGCCCGGGTCTGCCCCCTCCAGTCAACATGCACTGAAACGATAATAGTCCACACGACAAGAATTCACCAAAGTAGCCAAACATATGTGGAAGAAACTCCTGCGATGAAACAGAACGCTCACTACCTGAGAACTGGTTCCAAATTTATTCAAGAGATTTTTCCATGAGGAGTAGCAAAAATACGTTTACGTAACTCATTCTGGATCTAATAATGAGCCCTACCTTACATGAGCCCTATTACACTTCGAGGTCCCGCAGCCGGAGCCCCTCGGTCGGTGTGGCAGCGTGTGTGAAGATCTCGTGCGGTGGATCTGCATGTTTACCCGGTATTTGCCAGGTATGGAGGGACGGACAAATGGAGTGAGTGAACGAGATGCCGGAAGAGGGTGGAGAAAGCAGAGGCAGCGATGGGCGTTGATTGTGGGCATCATGATTTTCCGGTGCATGGCCAAGCTGCCAAGGCAGGCCTAAATACTATCGCAGGAGGGAAGGCGGCGCTGGGGTTCCCAGACCCAGACCATTGAAAATCATTTTGGCCATGAATTCGAATAGGCCATGACACATCCAAATGATGGGGATAGGGCGATAAGGAAGAGCGACAAATATGGTATGGACAAGAACCAAACATCTAATCAGAACCAGGTGGTAGCCAATAAATAGAATAAACCCAGCCTGAGAATGATATACCCCATCGGTCCTAGTACGTGGTAGAAAGCTTTCAGTACCAGTTGGCCACAGTGACTGTGTGCAGCATTAGCTCCGATAAATATGGGTCACAATCAAATTACATTACTTGTCTGTCATCGTCGTCAAAATCGATACATTACGCGAATTACAATGTGGCGCCACAGGACGGCTCCCCTACCCTCGATTATTATTGTAGAGAAAGAAAAAAAGGACGCTGTATTATCTCGAGCCAACGCATTTCATGGACTTCTGGCAGGCACACCAACCGGTTGCTCTAATGAGCTTCACGTAATTGGGAAAGAAATGCATAACCCCCTGCGTGGCCTTCGGATACGTAGCAGGGACTGTAGCTTCGCGTTCTACGCGGCGCTACCGGCCGCCCCTCCGCAACGACACGTAGTTCTCATTTCGTTTCTTCTTCTTTTTCTTTTTCTCGGGCGTTGCAGAACCCGCGGATGACCGAGGACCCGCGGGGGGTAGAGATTTCAGTGAGGGTGGAGGGTTGGGAGGCCGTGGAGGAAGGTGATACGCAGGGATATACGTTATATCCGAGTTAGGTGTATGTGGTTCAACCGAGTAAGAGGAACCACTCGATGTATCTGCGACTAGCGTGGGGACTGTTGACTGGGTCAACTTTGCGTAGAGGGTTCTATTTGAATCGACGAGGAGCGATGATCTAGAAGCCAATTTATGGGTTAGTTAGCGTTCGTAGCGGCATGTATGGTTCCGACGAACTCGTTGAGTAAATATGGACCTATCGGACCATTGTCGACTCGGATGTTGATGCCCTTATCATGCCCCGAGGATAGCTCGGACATGGGAGAACAGAGTTGGATGGATCTAGCAAGTTCATCAGAATAGTTGTCTCCCATTTCCCCGGGGGTCCCTGAGATAAGGAAGGTTGCGTTGACCACTGTTGGTGGCGATTGTCCTTCTAATTCGAGGGACAAATGCCACCTGTTTTCGATTCGACCGTCCGGTAAGGCCTCAGTTACAGCTGAAAACGTGAGAATCCACAGCCTTCCTGGAAGAAAAATTAACGTGACGAGATAGGCAAATAAGAAGCAAAACTCACCGGATGCAATAAACTCAACTGAAACGGAACCGCAGACCCGCATGCGCAATCGGAACCGGGGGATCTTGATGAGTGCCACCCACGATCCTGTCCCATTTCGCTTCTCATCGACGTCAACGCGATCTTCTTCATTGGCAGGACTCAGCAATAACGCGTCCCTCGTGGAAATATGTGAGAGGGGGGGAACAAGCCGGAACAGCTCCTGGAGAAGAACGTTATCGGATGCCATCGTGCATGCAACACGGATAGCTGCGAGGGAGGCTGGGCTGAGAGGTCGGCAGGCGGCTAATATAGCGGCTACAAGGGAGTCAGGTTCCAAGCCACGGCTTCCGGACGCTACCTCTCTGTTGACGATGGCCCAGTAGATCGGGGGATGTCCTTCGATCGATGTTTCCTGTAAGACGGTGGAGAAATCCAGGCCTCCTCTCTCGCATGCCCGAGCGCAAGCCGAGAGTGTGGACATTCTGTCCTCGCCAGGCGGCAGTCTACCCTGAAGCAAGGTCGTTACGCGTGTCTGAACCATTTCCATTACCCTGTCTTGCGCCAAACTTTGACGAGCGACCTCTCCCATCCCACTTCCCTGAGTAGCTCGTAACCCCCTCTCCAACCACAACTGTCGTCGCCCCTCCCCTGTTTCTGGCCGCGCTGAAGCTTCCGAGAGTTGCGGGTTCGACCGTCTGGCAGCTTTGGACAAGCCGAATACGGCCAGTGGATGGAACCTGGACCGGTGTGTGGGGGATTGGCCTGTCGGAGGAGGCAGGAGAGAGGACGGTTCGCGTGGCTGTACATAATGACTATCAGGGTGCGATGCTGGTCGTGGGGATGGGGATTGGGACGTGGCTGTAGCGGCAACTGTCGCTCCGTAGACAGACCACGGTAAAGACAAGTAGGCAGAGGCAGAGGCAGGTGCAGAGGTGGAGGCAGCGATAGATGGTGGAGGGGAAGGAGGAGGACGACCTCGCGATTCGGGAAGGTGTTTTTCAGATAAGCACCGCATCCGGGTTGGAAGTGGGAATTGCTCAATGATGTCCACATCGAATTCCGACGAAAGAGAGGGAGACGGGGTGCGTGGGAGTGGAGTAGAAGGCCTTTCCAACAAAAACTCTGGACCATGCCATGTAGGTTGTAATATATCCGCCGGTGGTTGCAGTCGCAAAATCTGCAGCTCCTCCTGCGTCAGCCTCAGATTTCGCTTGTGCTGGCAATGGGATGGGGGCGGCGCGGGTGGGGGGAACGAGGGCTTCCGAGTGAGTGATACCATTAAAGAGAACGGATAGTAGGAAGAGGGGGTAGGGTGTTATCTGGGGCATGGGAGCCTCGCACTTATATGACGGCATATGGCTCACCTCATGTTACCTAGGCCAAAAGTACATCAACATCGGGAAACAGCCCCACCCATATCTCGTTCCCACCGTCAAATGTACTATTATGGTAAATAGGGGCAACCTGGGGCGTGGACTGGGCGCCAGATTTGCAAAAGTCGTCCTTCCTAGTTTTCTTTCCTGATACCTGATAAGCGAGGTTTAAGATTGCGGGGTGCTGCAGCGAGCCTCAAGTTCGGAGTTTCTCAGGCTGGACCAGTAGAGAAAACCTAATCTGAAAAAAAAAAAAAAAGGAGGGGGGCGTGACATTGGAAGAGTGATGCCATGGTGTTGAGGTTGATTTGATGTTGATAGTGGTGAGCTGAGTTCAAGTTGTTAGGTTATCGGCCTCAGTCTAGTCGGCTAGCTAACCTCTATGAACATCAACTGACCGAAGTATATATAGCTTATCTTATGCCTTTCGTGTACGCTCTATATTCATCCCTCTCAGAAAGGTTCCAGCCAGACGATTCTGAAGCCAGTGGACCTCTTTGGACGGTCAACAAGCGTTCACTGAAGCTGGCTTCCACCGCGGTCTCTAATTATAGTATCTTTATCCTCCCCTTCCCGAATCCCCATGGCTTTATGACATACGACTTCAAGTTGACTTTGCTTCCAACTGGGTACTCTGACAGCACAACTTCGCCTGCCCACGAACTCCCGACTATCGTAGTACACAGGCATGTGTCAACAGGGTGGTGATAAATAAAGGCTGGGCTATCACGGACATATGCAGGCACCCGTCACGGTATCCCTATCCGCACTTCGACGCTCGAGTTAATTGTAAGGGCGCCTTCCTTGGTTTATTTCTGGCTGGCGCTATCAGTGATAATTGGACAGATGAATGTTGCATGGTGTCCCTGGCAGAGCTAGAGATTGAAAGTTCTGTCATACTACTACGTACAGCTATACGCGATCCCGCTTTTCTCCTGGTTCGGTTTTCCCACCCTGCTTTCTCCCTTTCGCAGTGTGCTGCTCGCCTTGTTGAGGGTCAAGAAATTGAGATTGATAGGAAATGTGTCGTCGTTCAATGAGTGCAATCCCGTGACTCGGGATGATGACGCATTGACGTTTATGTAAGCAAGTCGATTTCGGGATGCGCAAATCGCATGCAACTGAGCCAAACGATGCTCGTTTCTGAGAAAAAGGTCCATCGAATATTCTCCGGGATGGACAACAGCCGTCAAGATTGCAAGATACCGAGTGGGTTAAAACTGAGCTCAGCGTTAGCGGCCGCCTTTACGCAGGCTCGTGCGAACCGGCTTGTCTGGGACTTCCACCGTCCTACTTCTGCGAGTCGGAGAGCGCGCCCTCTCCGAACTTGACTTGCTGGTGTAGGCAGTATGGGTCGCAGGCACTTGACTCCAAGCGTCGGAATTATCCGGGCTGAGGGTCGGCACGGGAGGCTGCGATAATCTAACATGGAGTTCGGCGTGGAGAGTTCCCTCTGCATCAAGGAGCGTTAACGAGCTGTAGAATGAGGAGTCAATAAGATAACGTAAATGGGCAATGGAATGAATTTTGACGAACTCATTGATCCAGTGGAGACGCATGGGTCCGTCGTCCAGTCGCACTTTAATCATATTTTCGGGACCTGGTTGGAGCGCGCGCCCAACACACCCAATAGGGATGGAAAAAACGGGTTTATTGCTATCCGAGGTAGTGGCTTGATGAGAGTGTCCCCGGACAAGAAGATCCGCATCCACCCATGCCGGCGTGGACTTACTTGCTAATTCGAGCGCGAACAGCCACTTATTTTCAGACAAACCTTCTCGCGTGCTTTCCGCGCTGACAAGGAATTTGACTATCCAAATCCGCTCTGCATACGACAGAAAGTCAGATGCCATGCCGTTCAGTGACGAAAGAATAGTAGGGCCTACCAAAAGTGATGAACTCGGATTTAATAAGCTTGGAAGAATTCATCCGCAACCGGAATCGCCGGATATTGACCTGGGCGACGAATGCTCCTGAACCATCCCGCGTTTCTTCCACGTTGACGCCGTCTCCTCCAGTGGGGCCCAAGAGCATGCGATCGCTCATGGACAGTGGAGAGAGCCCCGGAAAATGCCAGAACAAATGTTGCAGGAGGGCGTTATTGGACGTCCACATGCACGCGAGGCGAACATAATCGCTGGTCGTCTTCTTTAGAGACCCGGAAGCGTTCAAAAGGGTGAATATAAGAGCATTCAAAGCATCGTCGTCGACTTCTGGTGACGTGACGGGCCTATTGAGGATAGCCCAATACACCGGAATTTGTCCCTCGATGAGTGGTTCTTGTAAGACGGCAGAGAAATCCAGGCCGCAGTCGTTGCAAACTCGAGCGCACTTCGAGAAGATAGAGATGCGTTCCTCATCAGAGGTAAGGCCACGGAAGAGTAAAGAGTGGATGGAGGATTGGACACGGTCCCTCGCTTCTGCCTGCGCTGCAGTGTAGCGAGCCGCATTTTCGTCTCTTTCTCTTGAAAATTGCCCGGCGGCATTCTCTTCTGCAATCCGTACTATTGTCTCTTCGCTGACCTTCCCAGCTGCTTTTCGTGCAGTTGCCTTGCGAGAAGATTTTGAAAGTTTTAGGACAGAAAGTGGGTTGAAGACCGAACGAGACTTGGGGGCATCTGGAGGTAGAGGAAGGAACGATGAGGAATTGACATGGGACTGTGGCGATAACGAGGTGATGGGAGGGGGAGCGAAGGAACTAGCACGTGATGATTGCTGAATTGGGGACAATTGCAAGCTGGATAATTTTAGCTCTGGAAGGCTGGGGCTTGAAGTTGTCCTCTCTATGGGAATTGCAATTCTTGGATTCGGTGGTGTAGGTAGGCGTCGAGATGTTTCATGGTCATCCGGGAGCCGTGGAGGCGGAGTGGGATCGCGGGAAGATAAATGGGGTGGAAAGAGAGCTTCCTCAGAAGCAGTTGGTGATGATGGAGCGGTGTAGGGAGGGGGCGGCGCGGTGGATTGTCGAACGTGCAATTTTTTGGAAGAGTAAACGGACTGCACTGGCATGCTGTGAGCACGCGTGTCTAGTCCAGGCGCTTGGTCACTCCGCATGGGAAACTCTTTGAGGCTAGTGGTTGCGACCAGGTAGTGGCAATTGTTAGGAGGGTTTCAAAACTGCGACACCGGGTCCCAGCATTTATATGGACCTTATCTACCCACGCAGAAACCAAGGTCGGAAATGAGGCGATGGGCGGCTCCCATTTAGCGCTCATTGCTTGAGCCCGGGATTGCGATCATATTTGACTCGAAAGAAGCCATCCGAAGTCACGGGCTATTAGCCAGAGGTGAATGGGAGATGGCGATGCTTGAGTGTTTAGAGTACAATCGAGGTTTGGCCGTCATTGAGGTGAGGCGGCGCTGTGACATTTCAAGCTAGAGTGTTGGGGGGACTGCCACCGCGGGAACTTGAACAAGCATCACCTGTCCCGCAGGTGATCTTGCCTTACTATCGCCGCCGTAAGGATCATACAATCGTTCACCAGTTCACTGCTATTCTATATTTCGACAGCGACACTTCCAGGAGACAATACTAATGGCTAATGCCAATAATGATAACGAGGCAGGCACATGTACATGTCAAGATAGGGCAGACCAACCACTGGCAGACACACTCAATTCCGACGCATCCCATTACGACAGCTTTTCGACATGATATTCTTATCAGCGTAACGGTGAATATTCAGTGCGGTATATAGTACGTGGACCGTGACATACATACAGCTGACATTGACACCAAGCAGTGCCCGTTCAGCTCCTCTCCTCGGGTCAATTTCCCCGATTTGAGAACGAGACATATGATTCTTCGCCTTTCCGCCCGCGACTGCCAATGCCGTACATATTATCAAGCATATTAAGGGCCCGATCCGGTCCTAGCCAGAGCTGTCTGCCAAAATGACCCGGTTTTGGGGCGGGACCCGAAAGCGTATGCCCTGGTTGGCAGACAGCTCTGGCTAGGACCGCCTGATCGGGCCCTTATGGTACTCCCGCTACCATTGCCAGCGCACTGTAGATTTTCCAACTCGTCTTATCTCGCATCGCCCAGTTCCAGATTCATGATGATTGGCCGCATATACTCCTCCAGCTTCAGTGCCTGTCGGTCCGTTCAAGTCACCCGTTCGAATTCCATGAGGCACAGATGAGCCAGAGCGCTCTCAAAGAACCGAGACTTAGAGCATCGGTCTGGAACCCTGGGTTTGGGCGTACTGTATACTGTATATACCAGACCTTTCCTGTAAGTCTTTTTCTACAATAACCGTTTAAGCCGGTAACTCAAATTTTAGACTGCAGGCGACGCCACATAGTCACCATTATTTCTCCAGGTTGCGGGTAGATTTGCGGTGCTTTGGTGACCCTGTTTACTGTACATCGGCAACCCAACCGATCACGCGCATCGTAACCTTTTAGGAAATAAGGTGTTCGATCAGCCCAACCTAGCGCGCTGAAGCCGGTCCGGGGAGACCGAGCGAAGGAGCAACGGGAGGGCATACCTTGGCCAATACCATGCCCGGTCCATGTCCTACCAACAAACTCCTCCCGCTCAATGAAACCTCACGAGTGTAAAGCCAGTTGTTTGGGAGGCCACTGATTTCTTGTGTCTCCTTCCCAAGCATCCACCTCATGGTGAACACCTTACCCTGTTTAATGAATCTCATATTGATATTTCGCTCTCAGACCATGATGTACCTGATCATCTGTTTTTCTCCGAGGTTTCGCATCTCAGGACCACAAGAGGGGGCCGATTCGGAAAGTCAGGCAACCTTGCACCTTTCCATCGGATTCCGGGGGCCGCACTTCCACATGGCTTAGGCAGCCCGAATTCATTACTGTAGCGGACTTACATGATCGTATTTGTAAGAGTCTCACAGCCCCTCTCGATCGATCGGTTTACAAGCTTGAGTCTGTTCAGTTTTTCCGGGTCTCATATGGCATATCTGGTCGTGTTCGCGCTGTATTGCGGCAAAAATGGGTTTTATACAGCAATCATTGGATGCGGGTGCGTAACTACCCGCGAAATCACACTCGGAATCACACTTTGCTTGTGTAGCAATGCCCGCACTCATGGTCACTATACGGTTCTTTTATTTTCTCCTCCGAGCTGCCCCGCTGTTTTGATTCAATGCTTTGAAAGGATCTTGAATTACATTGTTTACCTTCGACGGTCTTTCTTGGCAGTGTCTTTTCCACTTCGAGTACTCGCAAATCAGTGTCGCCCTTCATCCTCATCGCTCTCCCGTTTCTTGGGTGGTTAGACGTTCTTACACATATGGATGATGACTGTTTATTTTCAGGATTTCATGGTACAGTTACGCGAAAAAAAAGTTCCGAAGGGGCGACAAAATTTGGAGCTTACACGAAATGATTTCGTCTCGGTTTCCATTTCAATTTTTCAACGGTGTTATGACGCCCTGTGTAGGGACACTGTCGTAACTATGTACCGTCAGTATTTCAGCGAATTGCGAATTTGCTGTGCTATTTCCCTATTCATGTTTTTAGCTAGGCTCGCAAAAGGGAGTTATACGGGAATACGTACAACCACGGTGTGAGGGAAACCAAAGTCGAATGGCTTCGCGTTTTCAATGCGATGGATTTGTTCGGGAGAGAGGGAGATATCTAACGCCTGAATATTCTGCTTGAGATGCTCCACCTTCCGCCCACCGACGATGGGGAACACATAGAGCGTTTTTTGCAGAAGGTACGCAATAGCGACTAGTCAATACATCCCCTCAGCACAACTCTCGCTCACGCATTGTAGGGGGTTAACGCACCTGAGGTAATACTCTCCACACCGACTTCCTTTGCGACCTCCTCGAGTATGAGGCACATCTTTCTCTCTTCCTCTGTGCGCTCCCAATTAGGACTAAAGGTCATGCGGCCCTTTTCTCCAGTCTCGCGTCGGCGCTGCTCCTCTGCGTCTGAGCGGATTTTCCCGGCCCCAAGGACATCCCATGGCGCAAGCGCAAGTCCCTCAGCACGCGCCATCGGAATGATATCACGCTCAAACGAGCGATCGAGTGCGCTCCATTTCCCTTGATAGATTGAGAATGGGGTCTTTCCGTGGTCCTTCGCATATTGATTCGCCTTGGACACGATCCATGCTGGTGTGTCCGAGATTCCCTTTCACGCTGTGTGGGTGGTGGTCATTGACGGAGAGGGAAGTAATGCAGCGTACCAGATAAAGCACTTTTCCTTGGACGACCAGGTTATGAAGCGCGTTCATGATCTCCTCGACAGAGGTGGTCCAATCCCACCAGTGCACGTACAAGATATCGATATACGAGGTGCGCAGTTTCTTGAGCGATGCCTCGACGGAGATGTGGAGGGACTTTGCGTGATTCCCGGAGTAATTCACCTTGTTGGTGATTTCGTCCTTTCCCCGCTTGAAGTTGGTTGTGTACTGAAGATGACATCAGCACATTAATTTGTGGGTGTTCAACACGAAGGAAACTGGACTTGCCTTGGTTGCAATGACCAGCTGGTCTCGTATGCCTCGCTTCTCAGCCCACTCGCCGATAAAATCCTCAGAAGTCTCGTCCTGACTGATATCGGATTTCAGCAGCAATGCAAAAGCCACCAATCTTAGGACATACTAATGGTTCGCTGAATCTATAAAGTTTCCCTTTTTGGCTGCGTCAGGTGAGGTATTGCTAAGAAATGCAAGCTTGACTTACGCCGAGATCGAAGTAGACATCAAGGAGCTTGAAGGAACTCTCTTTATCCATGGAGCCCATGCCAAACTCTTGCCATTTGTCGCCAATGCTCATTGCTCCTAGCTGGATGGGCGAGACGCGCACACCAGCGAGGGGTGATAAGGTGCGATAACGAGCAAGCTTAGAGATCGGAGGCGGAGCAGATAACCATGACATCGTATCGAAGCTGAGATGTGAACAAGTTATAACTCTTGGGTGGTGGATGTATTGACTGATGGCATCGTCCACAGCTCCTTGACTTGGTATTTGTACTCAATGAGGCGCTACGTTACAGGGCTGCCAAGAGGTGGGCATCCCTCCAGCTTGGTAATGATCACCGCCGTCGGCCGTTATCAAGTGGGCCAACAGGGGTTTGGGCGCTGCTTCTTGTCACCATAGGGCTTAACTTCTACTGATGGAGTGACTAATGACCCCGACAGTGTAGGCTCGAGCGATAATGACGTTTTATGCTACCATGCAGCTGACCGACCAAAGAAGCTGGTCTGTCCTATTTGTTGTTCTACATTGTTAGTTCCTATCATGTGTTTGATCCAGTGTCCGTGCCTGGAAGGGTCGACTGCGCATAACGCATGACGAATCAAAGCGACTATCATTATCTATACACTTTTATACAGTGTAGTGCCCGCGACCACTAGGCACGTGTCGATCTTTCGATTTACGACCCTGAGCCTTGTGACGCCGCCTTACCAAGGTCTACGTCTTGGGTTTGTCAGACTCGGTTCTGTGTTGCAATCAACGTCTCCCTCGCCGATGCCGGTGACTTTGAAATTTTGGCGAGCGAAACAGCACTCATCAGTTTCATCCTTATCTGCCCACTTTGCGCTAATTTACATAACACACTTCATATCGCATTTGACTTTCGCTAGGACTTTTGTAGCGACAATCCCTCTTTCCGTGTCATTCAACCCTGCATTTCGCCCGTTTGCAACGACATGGGGAGACGATTTCCGTACTGCGGCTTTGTCTTCGTGGTTGCTCCGACTACTCTCATAACATATCTATGGGTGTGAGCTGTTGTCGCAGAAATAGTGCTGTCCGAAGAGGTCCAGTGTTAAGTTGAATCTTAGACCGGAGAACAAGTTTGAGGCTCAATCTCCTACTAGGGCACCTTTATCGGCTCCACGATGGATTCATGGTAACTTACTAACGCGGCACAACTACACTAGGTTATTCCTACCTCATAAGGTACTAACACACGTTCAATTCCTGATCTAGGTGGGCGCTCTGACACGCTGTTCCACACTTACATCCAACAAATATTTGCTCTCGGACTGTGCATATTTCCTGGATCATCTTCCTTTTGAGCCCTCACAGGCCTCACATCCCAGAACCACATGAGTCGGCCAATTCGAGGATAGCTTGCATCTTTTGTCGTTGTCAGATTCGCCCAGCGGACTTCGAATTGTAATTGCGAGCGTACTAGCGAGCAACCTCCGACTAAGGGTGAAGGGCCCGGACAACAAATACAGATTGTTGCCGCGCAAAATGCTATCAGTATCAGTAAACATCTTAATGCGCCGTATATTTCTCGCATCTCCTTATTTTCTGTTTATATCAAAGATTCTAAGGGATATAAAATTGTGATCGACTTCCCAGTGCACGACCTGGACAGATCCGGATCCGTCAGGCTCGGCCCGACAGATCCGTGAGAGGGGTTGCTCATATCCTCGACGTGAGCTTCGCTCTAAACATCCATACCTCCTGAGTATATGTGCATCCTTTTGGTATGCAATATCGTTCTAGATGATTATGCACGTAGACGCCACTTAGCACGTACATAAATAAATGAATTTATGCAAAATTTATGATGGACAGCTATCACGCTGGCGAAGTCGCGAAGCGAGCCTTGCCACCGCTACAGTACCGGCGGTCCGTAATTGTAAGCGCCTCACGGCGCTCCTTGACTTGATGTTGATTTGTCAGTTTGTTTCGGGTTTTTCTCGTCCGCGTTATTGGCAACGATATATTGGACTACAATGCGTGTCAGTGAAACGACGTCGCCCCTTTCCCTCACCGCTCTCCCGTTTCTTGGGTGGCTGGGTTTCTTACACAGGCCTACAGCTCATGACTCTTTATTGTAAGGATTTAGGATACAATTACACAAAAAACGTTCCGAAGGAAAAGCAAAGTTTAATGTGTACAACGCATGATTTTATCCCGGTTTCGATCTTAATTTTTAGACGGGGTTATGACGCCCTGTGCGGGGACAGCGTCGTAATTATGATTTAGCAGGTGTTGAGCAAAAGGCATATTTGTTGCTCTATCCCCCTAATCACGTATTCAGCGAGGCGCACCACAAGGCTCTCATATGAGGTACGTACAATGATGTTGTAAGGGAAACCAAAATCGAATGGCTTCGCGTCGTCAATGCGATGGATTTGTTCGGGAGAGAGGGAGATATCTAACGCCTGGATATTCTGCTTGAGATGCTCCACCTTCCGTCCACCCACGATGGGGAACACATAAGGCGTTTTGTGCATAAGGTGCGCAATAGCGACTAGTCAACACATCCGCTCAGCACACCTCCCACTCATGCAGTATGGGGAGCTAACGCACCGGGAGTAATACTCTCCACACCAACTTCCTTTGCGACCTCTTCGAGTACGAGACAGATCTTTCTCTCTTCCTCTGTGCGCTCCCAATTAGGATTAAAGACCGTGCGGCCCTTTTCTCCAGTCTCGCGTCGGCGTGCCTCCTCCGCATCTGAGCGAATCTTCCCGCCCTCGAGGACGCCCCATGGTGCAAGCGCAAGTCCCTCAGCACGCGCCATCGGAATGATATCGCGCTCAAAGGACCGTTCGAGTACACTCCATTTTCCCTGATAGATTGAGAATGGGGTCTTTCCGTGGTCCTTCGCATATTGGTTCGCCTTGGGTACGATCCATGCCGGTGTGTCTGAGATTCCCTGTTCGTGCAGCGTCAGTAGGGTCGTCGACTGAAGAGAGCGGTAAAGTACGATACCAAATAAAGCACTTTTCCTTGGACGACCAAGTTATGAAGTGCGTTCATGATCTCCTCGACAGAGGTGGTCCAATCCCACCAGTGCACGTACAAGATATCGATATACGAGGTGCGCAGTTTCTTGAGGGATGCCTCGACGGAAATGTGGAGGGACTTTGCGTGATTCCCAGAGTAATTCACCTTGTTGGTGTATTCATCCTTGCCTCGCTTAAAGTTGGTTGAGTACTAAAGATAACATCAGCATATCTAATTTGTAGGCGTGCAACACGAGGAACTGGACCTACCTTGGTTGCAATGACAAGCTGGTCTCGAATCCCTCGCTTCTCAGACCACTCGCCTATGAATTCTTCAGAGGTTTCATCCTGACTGACATCGGATGTCAGCCGCTATAATGCAGAATCTGCGCTATTCAGGACTTACTAACTGTTCGCTGTGTCTATAAAGTTTCCCTTTTTGACCGAGTCAGTTGAAGGGCTACCAAGACTTGAATTGTAATTTCTACTTACACCGAGATCGAAGTACGCATCGAGGAGTTTGAAGGAACCCTCTTTATCCATGGAGCCCATTCCAAGTTCATTCCACTTGCCGCCAATGCTCATCGCACCTAGCTGGATGGGCGAGACGCGCACACCGGCGAGGGGTGACAAAGTGCGATAACGAGCAAGCTTGGAGATCGGAGGTTGGGAAGTGAAAAAAGACATCGTATTGAAGCTGAGACGTAGGCAAGTAGTTCTTGGGGGGAGATGAATTGACTGGTGACATTGTCGACAACTCCTGGCTTGGTATTTGTACTCGAACGTATGGCAGGCGCTACGTTTCAAAGCGCCAAGACGCGTGTACCATGCCACTAGCTTGCGCAATGGACACGGCCTTCGAACGGTCTCAAGTGGGTCGTGGGCGCTTGAGCGGCTACAACGCTCCGTGGGGCGTGACTAAGTTATTCAATTGGCTGCCGATGGTGTGAATGACGAATGGCCACGGCAGCATAAATCGAGTCAGGTCGGCAATCAATTTCTTCTTCGACGAAGTTCACACCGACACTTTCTCAAAGTTCTGCCGGCAACCTCGAAATCTTGCTGAGCCCCACAGTACTAACTTGCTACTCAGCTGACCTTGTCGGTTTCGCCGTTGCCATTTCAGGAGCAGTTCACTACCGGAATAGCTCTCCGAACATGTTCGAAGCTAGTCCGAGTCACATACGTCTGATAAATCACAACCCGTACTTATGACTCACTCACGCTGATTAACAGTTTTGTAACGACATAAGGATACAGTTTTGGTGCCGTGCCCATGTCATGTCTTGATGGTTCTTCATCACATACCTATGGTTCGTAGTCGTAGTCTTGTGGGCGTTGAACACCCACTCCATGACGCTCAGATGCTGTCCAGAGAGACGTGCGCGGTCCAATAGCTGATATTCGGTTTTCTTTTACGACCGTGCCGTCCGATCATGGAGCTGGGACGCATTGAGGCACCTGGCGCGCGGATACACCTCTTGTCTCGTATCTAGTCAGTCGTAACTTAAATTCGCCTGCCTGGCAAGGTCCAGATTGCATCGGATGTCCAAGACTATAAGGAGCACATGGTGTAGTTGGTTTATCACGTTCGCTTCGCACTTTCGGGAGCTCTGCGAAAGGTGTCCGGTTCAATTCCGGATGTGTCCACAGCTTTTTCCTTCCTTGCACAGGCCTTTCTAGTCTGTTCACCTCTGTTGAACTTTGTCTTGAGTTCTACAAAGCACGTTTTCGTTTGTCCTCGGCCATAGCTTAGGCAGGAGGCCTTCATCAACACACGGGCTTGGGACGGTTTTAAACTCGACCTCTCGACCTGTGTGTCCTTGGGCAGTTTTGCAATGTCAATCCAGACAGTCAGTCTATACCCTGTTCTGCTCTCTTATAGACTATATGCTGCTGCTTCCTCCGTGCTACTACACCTTCCTGTAAATTAGCTGGCCTAATTTATTTGCCCCACGACACCGCCATGCAACCTGTCATCAGCGTTACCGCTCCCACACCCCCAGATCTTAAACCTACTGTGCACGGCCGCATCTTCAGAACGACGACCTTCTTCGCTGACGCAGCGCTCTTCGACATGGTACGCCTATTCCATGACACATCCATCCGTGCACTGAGTCACGTCCCATACGGGACCCAGGACGGAACCCTGACAGATTCCATCGCGGCAGTCGAAGCGGCATGGAGCAAAGTGGCTCGCGAAATCGGCGCGGACCCTGCGTTCGTGATTGCGGCAACGCATGGCAAGCGCGCCATCGACAATCTCGCGTGCTTCAAGCCGCATCTGCGCTCCCACGAGATGGAAGCGGCCGTGGAGGAATTTGAGCGGTCTATACTCTTCTACGCCGATGCCTACGCGCGTCGGTGCGCGGCGGGCACCTTCACGCCCTCGCTCCTGTCCGACTCCGACTCCGACTCACGCCCCTCTGGTGCTAGCTCGGGGTTCAGCTCGGCGGATGATTCATCTGTGTCATCTACAGTGCCAAGCGCCGTGGCGTCGACGGAACAGCTCGTCGTCGGGTCGCCGGGAGAGCTCGCGGATGAGATTGCGGCTGCTCTCAGCATCGCGAATGGGGATAGTTCGAACGAGTGGGAGCTCGAGCTCGAGGCTGCTGAAGTGGATCGCGCTGTGTGCATCCTGCCGGGCGTCAAGGCGTTGCTCGAGTCAATTCCGGAGGGTCGCTACGCCGTTGCTACGTCAGGGGCGAAGACATACGGTGCGTTACGTCCCTAAACCCTTCCTCTCATTCCTCTGCGGCTTCGGTCATGACTGTGCTGACGAGTGGAATACATGAGCAGCGCATGGTTGCCTTGGCCGAGTGGGTATTGTCCCGCCCAATGTGACGATTACGGCGGATGACTCACGACTCCGTGCCGGCAAGCCCGCGCCAGACCCGTTCCTCCTGGCCGCTGAGTGCCTTGGCTATCAGGCCTCGCGATGCGTTGTCTTTGAAGATTCACCTAGTGGGATAAAAGCTGGTGTTGCGTCTGGTGCCATTGTTGTTGCTGTGTGCACGAGCCACTCGCGCAAACGGATCGAAGAGTGTGGCGCCCACTTTGTGGTGGAGACCTTGGAAGATGTACGCTGTGAGGTGATGGAGACGGACGAGGGGACCCGCCTGATGTTTATAGTGGAGCATTGAGTATATTGAGTGTATGTGATGTGTGTAGAATGGGTACTGGGTCCAAGTCACAAATAACTGGGCTTCGAGACATTTTGGTGCCACGCTGCTACCGTGGGCCGTGGCTCGGGCGGGAATTACCGAGTTGCCAAGGGCGCTCCGGACTGATAAAGACGGGCCCGACCCGGCCCTTTTAAGAATCGGTTTCGTTCTGAGCACGGTTAAGTGGACAACACGGCGATGATTGCGAGTATGCGACCTTGCACCCCCCGCACTCGGATCGGACTCGCCGACTTGACGGCCTGAACTAATCATGGATTTCTTCGGGTCGCTTGGGGCCCGGTGCCAGGCGCGCGAGCTCCCTGGGTTTTTCCGGATCACGCTTTCCGCGGGCTGAAGTGGTTGCGGGGTTCGAACCCGCGACCGTGACTTCCAGCTGATACAGAAGCTAGGGTTAGCTGACGTGGCCACCGAAAATTCGCTTCAACCCGCTTCAAACTTGACTTATGTCTGCCCTCGACGGCCCCAATTGTCACCTACAGTAGCTTGTCATCATTAGCGGGGTCCTTCACCATCCTCTCTCGACTGTCCATGCCGTGTCTTTATACATGGCCACAGTTTTTCCTCAGTGTATTATGACGGCAACAATCTGAGCTAAATATACTCGCATCTTCAAGTTAACTGAAAATGCGGTAGTTTTTCCAACTGTGGTGCCGCCAGCTGTCTGATTGTACTTGTGTTGAACATGCCGCGATCGTATCTTTGCTTCTCTGGCTTCTTGTCAACCCTATTGATCTGGCATCTAGAGGCCTATGTGATCCGCGGCCCTGTTTATCCATGCTCAGGCTTAGGGCACGCGCGTGTCTCAACAGCATTTTTAATATGGTTCTATACCACAACCCCATTCTCTTCTCGACCCACCATTCAGCTCGCCGTACTGTGACTATGCAAATGACCTTCCTAGCGTTAACTCTTGATATTCTCGTTCTCGTATCTTCTCTTGCTGCGCTCTCTGCCATTTATGACTATCAAAGAAGACGGGGGCTCCCGTATCCTCCTGGGCCACGACCGCTTCCTTTAATTGGCAATCTTCTTGATATCCCAAAGGAGTTCTCTTGGCTCACATATAGTCAGCTCTCGAATAAACACGGTATGATCTGCTTTGCTGCAGGAGAACCGCTGACAGAATAACCGCACTGGCAGGGGATATCTTGTCCTTCCGCGTCTTTGGCAGAGTCATCGTCGTGTTGAATTCTGTCAAAACAAGCAAGGATCTCCTCGAAAGACGTGCTGACATCTACTCTGATCGTCCAGTACTTCCGAGCGCTGAGATGTATGTGTTCTCGAGCTAAGTATTCATACATAATGTCTTATAAAGTTAAGGATGAAATGGGAATGGATTGTGACATTTCAAAAATACACCAAGTCTTTCCGTCTATCACGCAAGCTGCTTGATCGTAGCCTTCGACCTGCGACCATAGCGGCGTATCGTCTTCTGCTAGAAACGAATGCCCATAATCTCCTCACCCAGGTATTCGCAAACCCGGATGAGTTGGAGGCTCACCTCTATCAGTTCGTAGCATTTCCTCTGACGCCGTTTGTTTCCCTAATTGCTGTCCCAATTATCCAGCAAGTCAGGATCGCTAATGTTAGCCATGGGGTATGGTTATGAAGTCAAGGGGCTCAATGACCGGAAAATCAAGGCTGCTAGAAAATTGGCACAGCTTATCAGTGAAACAGCCCTACCAGGTGCCTTACTCGTCAATGATCTCCCTTTCTGTGAGTATACTCTCCGGTATTGGGCAAGTTCAGCGCTCATTCATACTAGTACAATACATCCCTGAATGGCTTTCCTGGTTCAGCTATAAGCCACTCGCTCGCTCTGGCTACAATATAGGACAAGAGGTTTTATATGGGCCTATGGAATTCGTCAGAGAAGCTATCGTAAGTATTTGGATATTCAAAGATGTTTGAAAGTTCACCCGTTTTTAGCTCAAAGGCACTGCTCAACCGTCGCTTGCTCTCGAGAATCTCCAACAGGCGGAGAAACTCGATAAAGCAGAGCGCGAAAAGGCGGAGGAAGTGATTGCTAGGGCTCTGGGATCGCTGGATCTAGGTGGGTGATATATTGATGCCTGAGATATGGTTGATAAAGCTCTCCTTAGCCGGAACTGAAACGGTACGCGGCTAAACAGATACCTAAGATATACTAGCTCAGAAAAGTCCTCGTTTTCAGACGGCGTCTTCCTTGATGTCGTTCTTTGTAGCGGCCTTACTTCGTCCGGAAATCCAGACCATAGCTCAGAAGGAACTCGATGCGGTTACTAGGAGAGAGCGACTGCCGACGTTTGAAGATCGTCCAAGGTTGCCGTTTGTCGACGCCATATGCAAGGAAATTCTAAGGTGGAGGCCAGTCGTGCCTATGGGTGAGTTAGTACTACTACAGTAACCACTTCCCTCGCCTACGCAAAGTACGACGCCCCACAGGTGTACCGCATGCAACCACAGCGGATGACGTCTATGAGGGTTTCTTCATCCCCAAGGGTTGGTATTCTCAACGTACAACTCTAATTTGCTGTTGGCTAATCTGATTCTAGGTTCGGTGGTGATGGTAAACCTATGGTGCGATATCTACCTTATTTATTCCCGCTTGGCTTCAACATTTTGTAGGGCGATCCTTCATGACCCAGTCGTGTTCCCAGAACCAGACTCCTTCAAACCAGAACGGTTCATCAACCCAGATGGAAGCTTACGTGATGATCCGGTAGTGCCAACAATATTTGGATTTGGAAAACGGATCTGCCCCGGCAGACATTTAGCTGACGCCATGATGTTTATTGTTATTGCCTCTTTTCTCTCTGTTTTCGACATCAAAAAGGGCAACGACACTAATGAAGGGCCGGATACGTACCCATATACAGGCACTGCCGTAAGGTGCGGTCATCGCGTCTCAGTGATGGTGTAGGAGACTCGGAGAGCTGACCGCTGATTTTTTCTTCTTAGCGTTCCATGCCCTTTCACCTACTTCATTGTCACAAGAGATAGAAAGGCGGAAGAGCTTATTGTTACCAGTGCCTAGACGCGACCGGGAACTTATCTCTCGGTGCCTATATCCTATTTCGACGGTTTTCAGCGTTTTAGGCAATTCCACGAATGACTACCGCACACACTATCGGACGCTGTCACGCATGTCTCATTATACTTGGACTTCGTCACAACGGAAGGATTTTGAAATCCGAACAAGGTTGTCACGGCGTGCTGAAGTTTGATTCCTTAGCATGTGCTAGATACGCTAAAGAGTCTTGTATCACTATGAGAAACTCTGAGCTGCTGGTCCTTGATTTGCTTTTCTGCAACCTTATACATGAATGGCTCCATATCAGCGAGGAAGGGAAGTTGGAGCGCTGTACGTACCGCGCGCAAGGCTCACTGCCACTATCCCAAGCGTCCTTCAGTCATCAAAAGAATCACTTTAACATGTATCGAGTGAAAGCGTCAGCGTCGGAAGGAACTTGGATGTGGCTATTTTAGTAATTCCCGCCCTTACGGACGATCGGCCTTGAGTCGTGTCACTCAGGAGGATGCAGCTAGGCATGCATTGTGGTGTCGATTCGTTCCTGTTGGTTGGTCGGAGTGCGTGAGATCCGCTCTGTAGTCCTGCCAGACACGCTGTATAACATGTATAGCTCGCTGCAGAATCGATGCCACACACACACACCTAATTACTGTTCGTCATGGTCAAGTGTCATGGTCAAGTGACGGGACCGTACCTGCTACCCGTTCGCTTGGCTACATCATGAAAGGTTTTCGAAGGGAGCTGACGTCACGCGCGAGTAGTACGTCTGTCGTTTGACTGGACGTAGTCCATGCGCGAACGTGGATTGCCGCTTTGAAAAGTGGGATCAGTGAGAGCGCGGCTGACACCTTGCATGCGCTGGACGGGTGACAAAGTCGAGAAGGAGCAAGATCTGTGTACAAAATCCGGAAATCCTGTGGATAGTGACGCATCACAACATTACGGTTAAGAAGGGGTACAACGCGTGTGTGCGTTGGATTCGACGTACCTCGCTCAACCAAAGCTCACACTGAAAAAGACGTATTCTTCTTCTTTGGCCATCAGGCAACTTCCAAGGCCTTACGATGATGAATATAGCTTCACTTGTACATCCATATGACACGATTGTTACCCGTGTATCGACTTCTAAAGCGAGCGAGAGACACTGAGGCGTGCAAGAACAACCGGCGACCGCACGACGCGCGTAAAGCCGACACGAACCCCAGGTGACTTTGAACGTGGCCGGAAGACAGGATGCTACTGTACTCCATGGGGTAATATCTTGGGCCAGGCCTACCAAGTCCCAAAAACACGTTGCGGCTGCAATAAAAGGTCAAAAATTGAAGACCTCAAATGAGTAAGGCTCCCTGACTGGCGGCAGAACAGTCACGGAGCATTACTCATTCGAGGACCAGAAACCTCCAAATTCTGACCTTTTGAGTGTTGGCAGAGAGTATGGGGCAATGAGTCTTGTGCAAAACAAGTCAGAAGGAGTTAGCACGTGCTACTGTAACTCCCTTTAACTTGTTGTGGACTTCCGTGACATAGTAATGCCTTCAGTTATCACTGCAGTGATGGCTCAGTACGTTCAGCTCAACTTGAAGAATGTAAGAAAACACCAACATCAGCTCGCGCCAAGGCCGCCCTCACGTCTTGCCAATCGATCATCCATCCCCCTTTAGCTCCTTTCCCTCCTCCCTATCCCCCTCCTTTATTACTTCTTTCGCCTACGAATGAACCGACGGTTCCCGATGTAAACATGTGTCGGAGCAATTCTCAAAAGGAGTTAAAAGCAAGCATTGCGTGATCTTGGGCGTGCATGCGTGCGTATTTAAAATTTGCCTTGGCGGCGAAAGTGCCACCCACCAGCAAGGTCACGCGCGTGGCCGTGTACAGCGCAAGGTATATAAAGTACTTGCATTATGATAGTAGTGTGGAGAAGGACCCATTTTTTTCAGTCTCGACGTTCCGATCCGGTGGTTGGAGCCTGAGGCAGGAGGCATGAGGTGCTCAATTTTTGCTTCCTCACAAGTTCTAGCGTGGGGCGATGACGTGGTGAGAGGATATATACCGAGGTGGACGCGTGTTTTCAGCAAGGGAACACCCCATCCGGCAGTTATCAATCGATCGATTGATTGTCCACCATGCCCTCCATCTTTCATCTTTTACCCTGATGGCGAGTCGCTTTGCTCGTGTTCGTGGCTGAGGACAGGCTGCTGTGAGGATTTGGCGAGGAAAACGCGGTGCGTAATCGAGACACTGGTTCTGGGCTGATAGAGACATCTCAGGATATATATATTGTACAATGCAACAAGAACAACTACAAGAAACTCAAGACCAAAGCAGATAGCAATCGTCCAAGGCACCTCACCCTGAGGACTGCGCCTCGCAGTAAAACAACAGATAACAAGACAAAGACAAACAAAAACAAAAATATGGTACAAGGTATCTAGCGTCCTTCGAGCCGACTCCGCTACCAGCTGCCGCTAGTGCGCTTCTTGGAGGACCCGGGATATTTCTTCTTGATGATTTGACAGAATGGCCTCCCGATGTCGTCGCCCGTCATCAAGCCAAGCTTCAACCGCCAGATGAAGGCCTTGTGCTCCTCCTTTGTCACCCTGCGCTTCTCCGCGGCCTTCACCGGGGTGACCTTGAGGCACTGGGCGGGTGGTAGTTTGCAGTGCCGCTTAAGAGAGTCTTGGCGCGCGAAGAAGTCGCCACAGTGATCGCAGAAACGTATTTTCAGCGGGTGCTTCTCCGTGGACCTGCAGTGCCTCTTGAACTCTTCAAAGTCCTTGAGCTTTGTATCTGGGCAGAGGCGGCACTTGATCGCCTGGACCGCCCCGCGCGCGAAGTCGGCCTCCGAAGCCTGGAGGAACAACTTATACGCTCGCTTGAATTTGCGGGGGATAACAAAAAGCTCTGTCGCTTCCTCATGCTGAGGCTGCACCGTGCTGTCAATATGGTGCACCGCTTCCTCATCAACACTCCCCTCGACCCAAGGCGGCTTTCCATCCGCGGCGTCCACCGCCCAACCCTGCTGGGAACTTGGTCCCGGCATGGATTGGTGGTAAACGCCCTGCGAACTCGGGGTCGCGAGCCTCTCCGCTCCGCGTCCCGCCTCCTTGGGTTTAGCATCAATCTTATGCTTGGGGATCCTGGCCGCAGGCTTGTGGCGGGTCCTAGCCGCGGACCGCGCTGCCTTCGGGATCCCCCTAGCTGTTCCACCGCCCCTGGCTCGTTTGGGGGGCGGCATCTCGTGGGTGTGGGTCCCCGCCGGGCCTCCATCGCCTAGAGGCTGCTCTGCCTCACGGCGGCGTTTCCCGAGGGCCGCGGCAGGGGCAAATGTCGTGACATCCCCTGGTACGGCAGGGATGGGCCAGGAAACCCCGCTAGCATCCCACCCTGCTGGAGATCTGCAGGCACTAGTATTAGCAACGTTGGCTGAATCGCCGCTTTACGTCAGAGGCGGTACAAAGACGATACTCACGTCATGACTTCAGATGCATTCGCACCGTGCTCTGGTGCGACCCATCCTACTTCGCCTCCATGCCCAGGAGACGAAGCCGGTGTCGTACGAGTGGATTGCAAGTAGTCGGAGAGCCACGCCCGCTCGTCCTGAGTCGTGGGTGTGGTTGAAGTTGGGCTCACGCCTGACTAAAGGCATCCAGGTTAGTATAGAACTCTTCAATTCGAAGCGCACTCGCGCTCACGTCAGGTGTCGTAGCCACCGAGTAGGCGGCAAGGGGAGCGAACCCTGTACAATATGGGTCACCAACCAGTTGCGGCTGGGAGACCGCGAAATTCGCATCGAGGAGGGCTTTGGATGCGCATCCGGTGAATACGAAGGATAGTGGCAAATGCAAGAAAAGAACATACATAGGTCCGGCATGGACCAAGGATCAAGAACGTTCTGTGGCACAGCAGGGTAAGCCCATGTCGACGTTCCAACACATTGAGTACTTACTTGATTTGTGAAATCTACCTGTATTGGCAGATTCGCAAATGCCCCCATCTCTGTAGTTGGGGCAAGTGAAAATGCCGCATCATCGGCGGCGTTGAAGTCGGGAATATAGTCGGGAAGATAGGGCCCGGCTGTAGAAGGATATCCTGAAGCAGATACGAGGTCAGGATATGTGCTCTGGGGCACGGCAAGGTAAGTCCATGTCGACATTTCAACACATTGACTACTTACTTGATTGGTAAAATCTCCCTGTGTCGGCAGATTCGCAAACGCCCTCATCTCTGTAGTGGGGGCAAGTGAAAATGCCGCATCATCGGCGGCGTTGAAGTTGGGAAGATAGTCGGGAAGATAGGTCCCGGCAGTAGAAGGATATCCTGAAGCAGATACGAGGTCAGGATAAGTGCTCTGTGGCACCGGCGGGTATGGGTAGTATGGGTAGTCCCCCATGGCCAGGGACTCGGAATTGTTCATAGTGTTCATTGTGTGATAGTGAGACTGGTGGTGGGTCACAAGAGGGGAGGGAGTGGAGAGTGGGAGTGGGAGTTGGGGGGGGTGGGGGAATGATTAGATTGTGGAGGACAGCGCTTTTTTATGGGAGATGAAGGTCGCGCGAGTACCAACTGTAAAGTGCCACAGTGGGGGCATCGCGTGCGAGGCGTGTTTAGCGCCTAGCGGTTCAACACTGGTTCAACAAAACAAAGCACATTCATTGCCGCAAGGCCAACGCACCATTCTGTCCCCTTCCCCTTACTCCGCTTGTAGTTTAGGAATAATGGGGTGCCTAAGTTGGGCTTGCCGGGAGACCCTCACTCCGCCATTAACCGATTGAATCGCCTCGTGTACTCCACACACACAGGTTGGATTCAGTTACCCTTCATGTTACCCGAGAAATCTCCGCACGATTTGTGGAAGAAATAAAGAAAGACAGGGCCTCATCAGTGTGGTTTTTCACTATTCAATGGGACTATCGTATTTAGTTCAGCATTATCTATGAAACACACTTACACACACGTTCTTGGTGTGGAAGATAGACACAATGCTGTCATTTACCGTCTTGTGGACGCAAGCGATCTTCATTTAGTCCGGGTGATTGATGGAAGGTCTAGAGGTTTCGATGTCCTGTGGTAAGACCACGTTGCGCGGACACACGAACCACAGTCTGATCGGACGCGGGACGCTGCAAGGATGTATAATTCACTCACTTGTTGATGATGGTCCTACACAGATATGGGAGACTATGATCAAGTACAGAACTATAGACACATCAAATCTTGTTGTGACCCTGAGGTCTCTTAGATGCTCCGACGAGGATGGAGAAAGGAAGTTGATTCGTTGCAAAAGAACGAGTAGTAGCCGAGGACAGCGGAACACGTGAACGCACACATTCTAATCTCATCTCAGGACGACACGGTTTTGTTCCGCTGGCCATGCTATACCACACCGCCTAGACGCTTGGAACTTTTGTAACCTTCTAAACATTGACCATTCTAAATCAGTCAACACTGTACACTTCACCATCAAATCCTCAGATCGATAGCTAGATGAGCTACTCATGTTATTTGTTTTCCTTGTATGCTATTTCCTCGCAAAGGCTATACTACGTAGCATGTGTTAACATGTCTAGATCTGACATGGGAGGTGCTGGTGGTTGTGCGGCGCAGGTGTGGTGCAGTTTCACAGACTCGGACTCGGAGGAGCACACCCGGGCCGGAGGCGGCTTTCCTCCGGACTCAGTTTCCGCTCACGAGCCGGCTCGGAACCGAGCCGTCACTGTCTCGAATCCCCTACTTTTTTTTTTCGATTCCATTAACGTGCGCCTCGGGGCACAGAACCCCATGTAGCACTGCCTTTACAATTTACTGAATCCCCTACTATACAGTAGGACTGACTTACTACTGCCCGGTATCAAAAATGCAACGCACGCGCACCAGTTGTTCCATTCTTCTACTGCCAGCATATCATCGTCACAGAACGGAATGAAATTTCGGGGCCCATCAGTGGGGTTCGACTAATCTTGCATGGAAATACGGATGGTCCATCAAGATTTGCTTAACGTTCAGCACGGTGCCAAACGTTGAGCAAATCTTGAAAACATGCCGTGACTGTATTTCGCTTCCCAGCCTGGGCTTCTCGTTCCCTGACTAATTGACGTGACTGACGTCCAGCGGCCTATATAACTGACCTTATCGTATACCCACGGCTCCCCCGCTTCGACCTCCACTTCAACTCGTGCTACGATCATGCCAGTGATTTCTCTGATGTCAGCTCTTGATATTCTTGCTCTACTGACTTCAATCGCTACATTTCTTGCTATTCGAGACTATCAAAGACGACGGGGGCTCCCGTACCCTCCTAGTCCACATCCGCTCCCTTTAATCGGCAATCTACTTGATATTCCAAAGGAGTTCTCTTGGCTCGCATATACTCGGCTCTCGAAGAAACACGGTATGATCTGCTTTGCTTTGCTTGTTAGAGAACTCCTGATAGAAGGGATGGCAGGCGATGTGTTATCTTTCCATGTCTTCGGTAATGTCATAATCGTGTTAAATTCTCTCAAAGCAAATAAGGATCTCCTCGAAAAGCGTGGCGATTTCTACTCTGATCGGCCTGTGGTTCCGATTTTTCAGATGTAGGTGTTCTTGAGCTTGAATATCCAGGAATGGCATCTGATAAAGTTTAGGATGAAGTGGGAATGGAATCTGGGATTTTCCAATTACACCGAGTCTTTTCGTCGGGCGCGCAAGCTACTCGACCGTAGCCTTCGACCTGCGACCATAGCGACGTATCGTCCTCTGCTGCAAACGAAGGCACATGTTCTCCTCACTCATGTGTTATCAAACCCGGATGAGCTGGACGCCCATTTTCATCAGTTCGTCTCATTCCTGTGGCTCCGCACGGTTTCCCTAACTTGAAACATTACTCCAACTATCCAGTCTGTCGGGTTCGCTAATCTTAGCTATGGGGTATGGTTATGAAGTCAAGGGGATCAATGACCGAAAAGTCAACGCCGCTAAAAACATGATACAACTTGCGAGTGAAACAGCCCTCCCGGGTGCCTTGCTCGTCAATGATATTCCCTTCTGTGAGTTTTCTCTTCGGAAATGGAAAAGTTTGACGTTCATTTATACCAGTACGATACATCCCTGAATGGCTTCCATGGTTGAGCTATAAGCCGCTCGCTCGCTATGGCTACAATATAGGACAGGAGGTCTTACATGAGCCGATTGAATTCGTCAGAGAATCCATAGTGAGTACTTGAGTGTGCCGAATTGTTCTGAGAATGCAAACTTTGTTAGCTCAACGGAACGGCTCAACCGTCACTTGCTCTCGAGAATCTGCAAGAGACGGAGAAGCTTGAGGAACCCGAACGCGGAAAGGCGGAGGAATTGATTGCCAGAGCTCTAGGATCGTTATATATTGGTAGGTAGTATATCGGTTCAAGGGACATGGGTAATGAGTCTCCCTTTAGCCGCGACTGACACAGTATGTGACTGGGCAGGTATTTGAGATTCTGACAGCTCAGACAAGTCTTCGTTTCTAGACAGCGTCTATCTTGATGGTGTTTGTTGTAGCGGTCTTGCTTCGTCCAGAAGTTCAGACGATGGCCCAGAAGGAACTCGATGCGGTTACTAGAAGAGAGCGCCTGCCAACGTTCGAAGATCGTTTAAAGTTACCATTTGTCGATGCAATATGCAAGGAGCTTATAAGGTGGAAGCCGGTGGTACCTCTCAGTGAGTTGCTACCAAGCAATCGCCAATGCAAAAGATATGACGATTTGCAGGTATACCCCATGCAACGTCAGAAGATGATGTCTACAATGGTTTCTTCGTCCCCAAGGGTTGGTACTCTCCGTGTACGGATGTATTTCGCTGTTTGCTAATCCGTATTTACAGGTGCAGTGGTGATGACGAACATATGGTGCGAAATTTGCCCTATCCTTGCCCGGTTGGCGTCCGAGTCAACTCTTGTTAGGGCGGTCCTTCACGATCCAGTCATGTACCTGTTGCAAACTAATAGAGTTGGTGAGATAAAGCGGACGCGCGCGAGAGGATCTAGATTAGATGTAATGCTCAGTGGTCGCGCGTGCGGCACGATAACTATGTGTATTACCTAGATTAGATGTAATGCTAATCTAGCTATCAGTATGGTGATATGGTGTTAATGGTTCGGGCAGATTGCTCACCTCAGTGGTCGCGCGTGCGGCACGATAACTGAGGTGGCAGGGCTCTAAAGCCCCTGCTTATATATGTGTCTACTACGCGGGCTCTGTGCCCCAGGGGTATGGTAACGGATGCTAATTGTATGCTAAGGAATGTATGGGACCTCACAGATGAGGTCCCCGTGCTGTAGGTATGAAACATGGGCTTGCTGCTCGATCGTCCGTGGTGTGCGCATACGCGCTTAGTTGTTGGGCGCTCCGACGGTCCGTTCCGTTCCGAGCTCCGAGGTGTGCTCGGATTCCAACACTCCCCCTCATTTCGCGCGGAGTCCAAGTCCGGCAGCGAAATGCTTGACCTTGGCCGAAGGCAGGGCCTTGGTGAGGGTGTCGGCGACCATGTCGTCGGTTGGGCAATAGATGAGGCGCAGGGAACCCTGCTCGATGACCCACCGAATGAAGTGGTAGCGCACGTCGATGTGCTTCGTGCGCGAGTGGTATTGGTGGTCCCGGGTGAGAGCGATTGCTGCCTGGTTGTCAGAGAAGAGGGTGGTGGGAGCGGTGATGGGGTCGAAGACGTCCGAGAGGAGGCTGCGCAGCCAGAGCGCCTCCTTCATGCCGTGCGTTGCTGCTACATACTCGCTCTCGGTGGTGGAGAGCGAGACGATCTCCTGGCGTTTGGAGGACCAGGAGACGGCGCCGCCATCGATGAGGAACGCGTATCCTGTGATGGCGCGCCTGTCTTCGGCCATGCTGCCGTCCGCGTCGGCGTTGTAACCGGCTCCTGGGACGAGGCTAGCTTGTACGCCTCGTGGACCGGGGTAAGTTCCTGAACCGGGCTAGTACTGTATGGATTGATCGGATCACTTGTCATTGATGCGTGTAGCGCCTCGTTTTGATGTGGATGGACAGCAGGCCAGCATCGTGTTGTTTCAGATTGCTGTGCCCCTCGTGTTTGGTTTCTAATACTTTGTACACGTTTGTAGCTTTCTTGATGTACTTAAGGACGACCAACTTGGCCAGGTAGCGGCAAGTTGAGTCTCTTGTCTAAATAACAAAAGTCTCTTCTCCTTCTATTCAAAGCGGGGTCTTATCAACGAACCGATAAGGCGGGAACCCGTTACTCCAGAGAAACCCCTAAGTCGCTGCAAGGACTTAGCTTATGACTCAGCGTCCTACACAGGACAGAGCCACTCTACCCAAGTACGCCTTCTGCCAGGAGGTATTCCCTGACTTAGTGCACAAGGGAGGACGTTGCACGTGCTTCGACACGCCTAAGGCCAAAGGAGAAACACCTACCACGGACACAACGGAGCTCTAATTGTCTCGTCCATACCGGCGGTGACATTAGACTCAACTTTGTTAAAACTACGGCTAGCAGCAGCAAAGACATCAGGAAAAGTGTCAGTACTTTTTCTTGTCTTTTAGTACTTTTTCATGTCTTTTTTGTCTTTTGCCTTTTAAAAAAGACAAGAAAGACAAAAAAGTCATGAAAAAAGTATAGAAAGACAAGAAAAAGTACTGACACTTTTCCTGATGGACAGCGTAGACACCAACCACCCAAGATACCTAACGAAAGAACAGCTGATCGTCACAAGACCTAACTCAAGGATCAGAATACTCGAAGCACACGAGTCAGCCAACAAGAAGGGGAAAGCCATCCAACTGTTCTGTAGGAACAGCGACCTAGAGATCAAAGACGCTGGACCAGTGACCATACACAACGGAGTGTGGCACCGCATCCTACCAGGGGCAAACAGGAAAGAATTCGTACTTGGACAACCCGAACCTAGTATACACAACTTCGACATTAGCATCGAAGCCAGCGACGCAACCACCCCGAGTATAGTGGTAGAAGAACCGGTCAAAGAAAAAGAACCGGTCAGGGAAAAACCGAGCAGAGACTCCTCAGACGAAGAGGACCACCAGATAAACGAGCAAATTTGCCGAAGCCCGATCCAACGAGGTACATCCTTCGCACAAGCAGTAGCGACAAAACAAAAACCACAAACTACCCAAACCACCCTGACGAAACCTCAAAAGACGACAACAATGGCAACCCAAACCACCACCACTACCACCGCAACGACCGCCGCCCAAGCCAATGTCACCAAAGCCTTCCAGAAAGCCCTCCAACGCGCCCCTCCATCAGGAGGCGGTGGCGGAGGAGGAGGTGGAGGCGGAGGAGGCGGAGGCGGTGGAGGAGGAGGCGGTGGAGGAGGAGGAGGTGGCGGAGGAGCGGGACCAAACCCACTCCAACCGGTGGCCGTAGCACAAGATGTGCGAGCCATGGGCAAACTCCCAGAAACGTTCGATGGCGACAGAACCAAGGCCGACGACTTCATCGAGGAAGTAAAAGGATACCTACGCCTCAACGCGGACGTAAGCGGCTTCAACTCCCCCATGAAAAAAATCGCCTTCACCCTCACCCACATGAAAGGAGAAGACGTCACGGGGTGGACTAGAGACATAGGAGCCATGCTCGACGCGCTGGACCCCATCGCCGACAACATCCCCATGCTATGGGACCAATTCTTAACGGAGTTCGCCGCCCAATACCTCGATTCGGCCAAAGAGGACCGAGCCCGCACCGCCCTACAAAACCTAGCCATGAAACCAGGCGAGATAGACCTATACATATCAAAGTTCGAAGAACTGGCCCGAAGAGCTGGCTACACCGCGGGAGACAACGCAACGACCCGACTCTTCCTACTCGGTCTCACCCCGAAAACAATGACGGACGTCATGGCCAGCCCACCAGTAAGGGGATACGAAGCCATAAAACAAAGAGCCATAGAGAGCACCATCGCCCAGAGAACCATCCGCGATCTACTTGCAATACGACACGATCCAACTAAAGCAGATAACAGGGCGAACTTCCCCTTCCAACAGAACAGAGGACAACGACGTCCCTTCTTCCAAAAACCAGCAAACCCACAACCATACCGACAACCGTACCACTCGTCGAACGCCCCGAGATGGATGAATAACCAAACCGTACCAATGGACCTCAGTAGGTCGAGGGCGCCCAACTTCTATCAAAGAGGAGGGCAACCGCAAGCGCGAGGACGAAACAACTGGCGCTCCAGGGCCAATGTCGCCAACTTTCCTCCCAGAAGCAACAGCAATGCCTGCTTCAACTGTGGAGAAATAGGACACTTCGCCCGAGCGTGCCCGAGCAAAGGGAAAGCAAGGGCGAACCTCATCGACTTCGATCCAAGCGAAGAGACCGTCTACGAAAGGGACACCCCTGAGGTGGACAGAGTCGCCTTCCTTAAAGCAGAGATTAACGCGATGACCTTCGACGAGAAACAACAGCTGGCGAAAGAAGTAGGAGAAGAGGACCCACAGGATTTTCCCACGGCTTAATCAGGTCGGCACTGATTAAGCAGGGAAGTGATAGCAATAGCGATGTATATATATCAGCACGAAAATCAATGACAGTCCGATGCTATATCCATTCTATCGCGAAAAGAGCCGAAACGATCGCCCTGGTCGACTCCGGGGCAACAGAGAACTTCATGAACCTCACCTACACTAGGTGGCTAAGACTACCAATCAAACAATTAGCAAGACCGCGAAAACTATTCAACGTCGACGGGACAGAAAACCGGGACGGCGAGGTCAAATTCTACACCGACTTACAAGTGCAAACTGGATCAACGCGAACCCAGCTAAGGTTCTTCCTGTCGGATCTAGGCAACCACAAAGCCATCCTAGGGTACTCATGGTTTGCGGCGGCCCAACCCAAAATAGATTGGAAGAGGGGTTGGATCGACCACACCCAACTACCAATCGTCTTGCGCGCCCATAACGCCAAGAAAGCGACCTTCGTGCCAAGGAACCGAAACGTTCCCCGAAAACCCAACCAGGACCGGTACTACATAGGTCGCGTCACGGTACACCCGGCCCAACCAAACGAAAACCCACCACACGCCATCCCAACCGAATACGAACGACACAAAAAGGTGTTCAGCGAAGAACAGTCGCAACGGTTGCCCAAGCACACTGTATGGGACCACGCTATCGAGCTACTCCCCAACGCCCCTGCAACGCTCCCAGCAAGGCTCCTTCCCCTCAACCAAGCCGAACGAGAGGAAATGCACAGATTCGTGGCCGAACACCTCAAAAGGGGAACTATACGAGAGTCGTGGAGCCCCTATGCTGCCAACTTCTTTTTCGTCAAAAAGAAAGACAAAAAGCTACGCCCAGTACAAGACTACCGCCCGATTAACAAATGGACCGTAAAAAACAGAAACGTTTCCCCCTTGATCCCCCAGACCATCAACCGCCTCAGCGGGTGCACCCTATTCACCAAGTTCGATGTAAGATGGGGTTACAATAACATCCGCATCAAAGAAGGGGACGAATGGAAAGCGGCCTTCCTTACCAGCGAGGGGCTGTTCGAGCCAACCGTTATGTTCTTCGGTCTCACCAACTCGCCGGCCACCTTCCAGATGATGATGAACACCATCTTCCGAAGGGAAGTGGCACAGGGATGGCTATCGGTGTACATGGACGATATTGCCATCCACACTAAACCAAGGGAAGGCGAGACCGAAAAGCAACATCAACAGAGGCACACGAACTACACACACCTCGTTCTCGACAAACTCAAAGAAAACGATCTATACCTGAAGCCGGAAAAATGCGACTTCGCAAAGGACGAGATCGACTACCTAGGGGTGATCGTCGGAAAGAATAAAATACGCATGGACCCCACAAAACTCAAAGGGGTTGCGGACTGGACAGTCCCCCGCACCCCGACCGAAGTACGACAATTCCTAGGCTTCACCGGCTACTATCGATACTTCGTCCCGAATTACTCAAAAATCGCCCGACCACTGTTGGACCTCACAAAGAAAACCACCGATTGGCACTGGGGGGAAAGCCAGCACCGGGCGTTCGAGGAACTAAAATCCAAGATGTGCTGCAGCCCGGTGCTCACACAACCTGACTTTAATAAGCGATTCTACCTCCAAACAGACGCCTCCGCATACGGCGTGGGCGCCGTACTCTCGCAAAGGGGAGAAACCTCACCAACTTTGGCCAAACGCTCAAAACCAGTCACGCACCCAGTCGCCTACTACTCCGCAACGTTCATCCCAGCAGAACGGAACTATGACATATACGAGAGGGAGCTGCTAGCCGTGATGAAATCCCTCGCACACTGGCGACCATACTTAGGATGGACAAAGGAACCGTTCACCATCCTAACCGACCACGCCAACCTCCAGTATTGGAAGTCACCACGAAACCTGAACAGACGAACGGCACGCTGGCACGCAGACCTCCAAGAGTACGACTACGAAATACAACACGTACCAGGGAAGGACAACGTCCCAGCCGATGCGCTGTCACGACCACCAGGCATAGACCAGGGAAAAGACGATAACCAAGGAGTCACCGTACTCCCACCTTCAAAATTCATAAATCGGTCAAACTTGGAAACCACACCGTTCCCCGAAGAGAGAAAAAGGATGGCCATGATCCTCGCCCACGACCACGTCACCGCGGGACACCCAGGGAGAGACGAAACGATAAGACGAGCAAGACAAGGACCGCGATGGCCAGGGATGAACCAATGGATCGCCAACTACGTCAAAGGATGTGCAACTTGTCAACAAAACAAAATCATAACTCACAGGAAGAAGATTCCCCTGTTCCGCATAACCACCGACGAACAAACCCTCCCCTTCCAACAGGTGGCAATGGACCTCATTACGGGACTACCGATGCACAAAGGGAAGGACGCCATCCTCACCATCGTGGACCACGGATGCTCGCGAGCAGCCATCTTCCTTCCATGTTCCACAACGATAACTGGGCTAGGGATAGCCCAACTATACCTGGATAACGTCTATAGATGGTTCGGACTCCCCACCAAGGTTATCAGCGATAGGGACCCACGCTTCACCTCCCACTTTGGTCGAGAACTCGCGAAAAAGCTGACCACCCAACAGAACCTGTCAACGGCCTTCCACCCACAAACAGATGGGATTTCCGAAAGGAAAAACCAATGGGTGGAACAATACCTCCGACTCGTAACGTCGTCGGCCCCCGAAGACTGGACCCACTGGCTGACGATAGCGTCGGCGGTACACAACAACCGGAGGAATGAAACGACTGGTCTATCGCCCAATCAAATCCTTCTGGGGTACGAACCGGAATTGCTCCCGGCAGAAACACCACCATCGAGGAACGAAACCACCGAAAATCGAGTCTCTGTCATGAACGAAAAGCGAGCCCAGGCCATCGATGCCATCAACCAAGCCGCAAAAGGAAAATCGGTAATCCCGTCACAATACAAAGTCGGAGAGGAAGTCTGGCTCGAGGCAACCCACCTGAAAGTCCGACATCAGAAGACCAAGCTGGCCCCGAAACGGTATGGACCCTTCAGGGTCATCAAAGAAGTCTCACCGGTGGCGTACAAGCTGAAACTCCCCATCTCATGGAACATCCACGACGTGTTCCATGCATCCCTCTTATCGCCCTATCATGAAACGGCCGCCCACGGGCCTAACTTCTCCCGGCCATCACCAGACCTTATCAATGGGGAAGAAGAATTCGAGGTGGAACGCATCGAAGGTCACAGGCAATATGGGCGCACCAAGCGCCTTCAGTATCTGATCAAATGGAAGGGATACCCCGATCACGACAACACATGGGAACCTGCTGACCAGGTCCATGCGGACAGCCTAATCAAGGAGTACCAACAGAGACGCCCAACCAAGAAGATAAAAGGGCGACAGGGGACGCTGAAACTGCCATCCTCTTCACCCTGGCCTCTCGACCAACCAACCAACCCCTTCTTGAGTACATCCGCGACGACAAGAAAGACTCGCGGCCACTCCAACAAGTCCTACTCCTACACCTGCAATTCCACATCGTCCCCCGTCTGCCAAAGCGACCCCTCATCGAACGGCTCCACTGCACCGTCACCAGGGATAAAAAGCCCGCCTACTCCGAGTTCGCCCCCGGCCAGCCCTTCCGACACTTCCTCTACTTGTACCTCAATAAGCTCCCCCAGGACCACATCCTCCTACATCGTTGCTTCTGCCCGGACCAATACTGTGTATTCCACGGGTGAGTTATGTCCGACGCCTCCAACAACCCCTCCGTCTGTTCGCCCAGAGGGACACCGCCCCCGATGGCACCACCCCTCTCACCGTCTACTGCCGCCGTCGGCCTCCAGCTGGAGCCGAACGACCCCATCTCCCTCATGCACATTGCCCAGGGGCTCCTGGCCACCATCCGTAAAAGGGAAGCTGACCACCGCACCGAGTCCGATAACTGGGGCGAGCAGATGGCCCTGCAGAAGCTCCGCTTCGAAGAGGCGCTGGCCCGCGTGCAGCCAAGGGAGGACACACCAGAGGGGTACGTGCTCAACATCAAGGAGAGGGCCCCTAACTTCGTCATCCCCATTCAAGACGGGTACTATCAACCCGCATGGTGGGTCAAACAGCTCGCCGACGGTAGGGTCGCGGGGCTTCCCAAGAGTCACTCCCCAGGCGAGACCCCCTACGTCGCCGAGGTATACGCCGAGCGCGACATCGACAGCGAGGACGAAGACGTCGTCCTCCCCTTACAACCCTGGCTACTCGCCCTACTTAAGGGCAGTTCTAGCGTCTATAGCATGCTCGTCCAGGAAGTGCGGGACAACGGGGACTGGCCCCTCCAGGCCGAGGTCGCACGCTTCAGGGAGCTCGAGATCTCGCTCCTGGACATCAAGCTCCGCATCGACCACCTCCAGGCCGAGCAGCGAGGCATGCGGGAGGCCCAGGAAGCGTCAAGAGCGCGCCTTGAGCTGGCCCGGCTGGGCAGCAAGACAGGCAACCTCCGGATGGTGGGGCGCCCCGAGCAACGCACCCGAGGGTACCGAGGGAGGAGGACGACCCAGTTCAGAGGGGGCATGGACTAGATGCGGACATCTAGTCTAAGCAGCGGTGTGATGTAACCGGCTCCTGGGACGAGGCTAGCTTGTACGCCTCGTGGACCGGGGTAAGTTCCTGAACCGGGCTAGTACTGTATGGATTGATCGGATCACTTGTCATTGATGCGTGTAGCGCCTCGTTTTGATGTGGATGGACAGCAGGCCAGCATCGTGTTGTTTCAGATTGCTGTGCCCCTCGTGTTTGGTTTCTAATACTTTGTACACGTTTGTAGCTTTCTTGATGTACTTAAGGACGACCAACTTGGCCAGGTAGCGGCAAGTTGAGTCTCTTGTCTAAATAACAAAAGTCTCTTCTCCTTCTATTCAAAGCGGGGTCTTATCAACGAACCGATAAGGCGGGAACCCGTTACTCCAGAGAAACCCCTAAGTCGCTGCAAGGACTTAGCTTATGACTCAGCGTCCTACACAGGACAGAGCCACTCTACCCAAGTACGCCTTCTGCCAGGAGGTATTCCCTGACTTAGTGCACAAGGGAGGACGTTGCACGTGCTTCGACACGCCTAAGGCCAAAGGAGAAACACCTACCACGGACACAACGGAGCTCTAATTGTCTCGTCCATACCGGCGGTGACAGGCGTACCCTTCAAGGACGTGCTTGGTCTCTCCATACGAGAGCCAGAGGTCGCGCGTGCCGGCCAGATAGCGGAAGATCCGCTTGACGGCCTCCCAATGTGCAGGCCCAGGGTTTGCGGCGAAACGGGCGACGGTGGCGACGGCGAATGCGATGTCAGGGCGAGTGGCGAGGGCTGCCCAGTTGAGGGCTCCTACGGCCTCGCGGTACGGCACATGGCGCATGCTTGCATGCTCTGCCGCGCTCGCAGGTGCCTGCTCTGCTGTGAGTCGAATGGAGGTGTCCATGGGTGTGGATAAGGGTTTGAGGTCGTCGAAGTTGAAGCGGCGCAGGATGGAGTCGATGTACGCGCGCTGGGACAGGTGGATGGTCCCCGCCGCCCGATCGCGCTTGATCTCCAGTCCGAGCATCCAGTGGAGCTCCCCGAGGTCCGTGACCTCTACGTGCTTGCGCAGACCGGCCTTGAACTCCTCGATAAGGCGCGGGTTGCTGGCGGCGATGGTGCAGTCGTCCACGTGTACCGCGACGACTGTGAGCTCATTTGACTCCTTGTTTGACTTGTGAAAAACGGCCTGGTCGACTGAGCAGCACTTGAAGCCGAGTTCGAGGAAGATAGAGCTGAGTTTTTGGTACCAGCGGCGGCCAGATTGCTTGAGGCCGTACAGTGTCTTCACGAGGCGCAACACGCGGTTGCCTGCGTCATGTGACTTGTAACCAGGCGGATGCTGCATGTACAACACCTCCCCCTCGTTCAGCACGCCGTTCAAGTACGCTCCCTTTATGTTGACCTGGTGCAACTCAAGATTAAGTCGATTTGCCATGGCTATGATGGCTCTGGAGGATGCTAGGCGGGCCACAGGAGCATAAGTGTCATCAAAGTCGACTCCCCCTATCTGGCTGAAACCTTGGGCAACCAACCGAGCTTTGTAGCGGGCGATTATGCCTGCTGCGTCCTTTTTGGCCCGGAAAACCCACTTGGAGCTGATAATATTCGCTCCTGGTGGTGCCTCCTCGAGTCTCCAAGTCCCGGCAGCCAGCAGAGTGGCCAGCTCTTCCTCAATCGCTTTCTCCCAGCGCGGCCAGTCAGGGCCACGTTTTGCCTCACTCAGCGAGCGAGGCTCCAATGCCTCTGAGACTGCGGTGATGACCGCGAAGATGTACTCAAGGCCGTCAAAGTCTTCGAGTAGAGTGGGGACGCCGTCTTCCACGGTCCACACTCCCCCTGCTTCTTCCTCGTCTTCGTCCTCTAGGTCCTCCAGATCCGGTAATTTCGGCCTCGGCGGGCCGGGTGGCATGCGTGGGAGTACGCCTCGTGTTGAGGTAGTCCCCTCGCCTGCTTGTATGTCGCGCGCGATGCGTGAAGGTGTCCAGGTGCGCGTGGAGCGGCGCAGCTGGGTAAGTGTTTCTGGTTCTTGCTGAGGCTGATTTATTTGTGCAGGTGCTGGTGTAGGCGAGTCGGGCGGCGAAGAAGTTGAGGGGCTGGGTGGGACGACAGTCTGCTCGTTCCCTGCTTCTGGTAGGCTTTCTTCCTCCCCCTCGAGCTGTGCTGACGTCCCAAAATAGACGTTCCGCTCGACTGTGACATTGCCCGGGCCAGGCCAATAGACGCGATGCGCCTTTGCATCAACATCAAGCCCGAGCCACCGAGCCTCGCGCGCGCGTGCATGGAGCTTCGACCCATCGGTGCTGTGCACCAAGACTGGGAAGCCCCACGTGCGGAGGGCAGACAGGTCCGGTGGACGACCGTACAGGGCCTCGAAAGGCGTCTTGCCATCGAGCGCGCGCGTGGCCGTCCGGTTTTTAAGCCAGGTGGCATGCCTTAGTGCCTCGCCCCACAAGTTTTTGGGCAGGCCGCTGCCATGCGTGGCTGCGCGGATCCGCTCAAGTAGGGTGCGATTCAGGCGCTCGGCGATGCCATTTAGCTGCGGCGTGTCGTGCGTCGTCAGCTTCCTCGCCGTGCCTGCCTTGGCCAAATGCTCATCAAATGCTTTGCTTAGGAACTCCCCTCCTCGGTCGGATCTCAAGACCTTGATTGCAGTGCAGTGGTGTTGGGTCGTTGCCCATGCCTCATATGTTTTATAGGCTTCAAGAGCCTCGTCTTTGGTCCGCAGGAGGAAGGCGGTCGTGTACCGCGTCGCATCATCTGTGAAGGTGACGAAGTACCTCCGGGCTTGACGCGTGGCGATTGGGGATGGTCCCCATACATCGGTATGTACCTCATCTCCAAAGTTCTGGGCAGGTGGGCTGATCCTTACTTTCGGGATAGGTAAACGGGTGGCGCGCGCATATGTACAGGCATCGCAATCTGCCTCCTCGGTGCCTGGGTCCAATTCGACCCCTACGACTGCGCCAGTTTGGACAATCTTCCGTGCACTCGAGGGTGCAATGTGGCCTAGTCGACGATGCAGTTCCATGATCGACACAGGCTCCACGGCATTTATGGAATCCAACGCGTGTACGACTTTGTACAGGCGTCCTGGGGTGCGCGGGATGCGACCGATGCGTTTCCCCTGTGGGGATGTGAGGTCGAGATGGCCCGCGCCGATATGGGTATGATACCCTTCTTGGTCCAATGAGGCCAGGGATACCAGCGTGTAGCTGACGGCAGGCGCGTGTAGGGCTCCGTGCAGGGTGAGCTCCGTCTCAGTGCCTGCATTTGGTACCTGGACGGCGAGGGTCCCGCGTCCCACAGCTGGAAATCGCTGCTGGTTGGCGGTGTTCAGGAAGATGGGTGGCACGAGGGGTGTGTAAGAGGTAAAATCTGATTTGAAAGGGCTGATGTGACGAGTCGCGCCCGAATCATACAGTTCGACGCGGATGCGATTATCCGTGTTGTCGTCGGCTGGGGTGATAATGGCCCCAACCCATTCCTCCTGTTCCTCAAGGAACATACTTTCCTCCCCCTCCTGATGCGGCACGTCTTCAAAGTCATCAGGTGAGCCCAGCAACGGGTCTGGCTCTATGCTGACAGTTAGCTCCAGGTCGACAGCCTCATCTTCGGCCATCCAGAACCCGTCGCCTTCAAAGTCGTAGGACGTGACAGCGTTGGCCGAGCCAACGGGTTTATTCTCGGGCTTGTAGCTGGTGCCTGGTGTCTTCGCGGCCGGTGTGGCCACGGTTTCCTCCTTGTCTTTCTTGGGGGAGCGGCACTCTCTGGCCCAGTGCCCGGACTTTCCACAGTTGTGGCAGTTGCCCTTGCGGCGCTGTTTCTTCTTTCCACCTTCGGAGCCTGTAGCTGCAAGGGCTTCATCTGTGGCCTCCTTCTTTCCTCCTTGTCCGTGCTGTCCACGCGTTCGCCTGCTCTTCAACCGCTCGGCCTCCTCATTGATCTGGTTAATGAGAGCGTCGATGTCGATGGCTTTGGCACTGTGGACAATGAGGGCCGAGGAGAGGATGTGCGACGCAAATGTCGCGAGCTCATTTGGGATGCCTCGAAGGATGGTACGTTCGTATTCCTTCTCTGTGACTAGAACCCCGGCCGCTGCTAACTCTTCTTTCTTGTAGCATAGGCTCGCCAGGAATTCCCGGACGTCCCCTCCCTTTGCACATCGCATTTCCAAAAAGGACTGGTGGAGGTCGGCCTGCGCGTATGCGCTCTTGGCCTGGAACTCCCTGGTTACCATGTCCCAGCGCTCCTTTGTGGTGGGGCAGCTGCTGAGGCGCATGACTGTGGTGTCGGGAAGACGTTGGGATAGGAGGTAGCTGGCGACGGAGTCATCGTACTCCCATTGCTCAGTTGCCTCAATTTCGGCTTCTGTATGGTTGTCCGGGTCGGCTGGTTGCGGGCATTTTCTCTGGCCTGTGAAGTACAACCATCGGCGCGAGACCTTCATCGCATCCCGGAATCGCATAACAAATATGGCCCAGTTGGCGCCATTCGTTTCAAGGCGAGGGATGTTGACTAGAAGCTTCTCAATGGATGGGATGGAGCCAGATGGAGTCGATGAGGAGGCAGGTGTGGGGGCAGGAGTGGACATTTTGGCAGATTTGGATGAGGATCCGGAGGCAGGTTTAGATGCAGTAGTACTAGCTTGGGCAGGGCCCATAACCTGTTGCAAACTAATAGAGTTGGTGAGATAAAGCGGACGCGCGCGAGAGGATCTAGATTAGATGTAATGCTCAGTGGTCACGCGTGCGGCACGATAACTATGTGTATTACCTAGATTAGATGTAATGCTAATCTAGCTATCAGTATGGTGATATGGTGTTAATGGTTCGGGCAGATTGCTCACCTCAGTGGTCGCGCGTGCGGCACGATAACTGAGGTGGCAGGGCTCTAAAGCCCCTGCTTATATATGTGTCTACTACGCGGGCTCTGTGCCCCAGGGGTATGGTAACGGATGCTAATTGTATGCTAAGGAATGTATGGGACCTCACAGATGAGGTCCCCGTGCTGTAGGTATGAAACATGGGCTTGCTGCTCGATCGTCCGTGGTGTGCGCATACGCGCTTAGTTGTTGGGCGCTCCGACGGTCCGTTCCGTTCCGAGCTCCGAGGCGTGCTCGGATTCCAACAGTACCCAGATCCAGATTCCTTCAAACCAGAACGGTTCATCAACTTAGATGGAAGCCTGCGTGATGATCCGGTATTGACAACACTGTTTGGATTTGGAAAACGGATCTGCCCTGGGAGGCATTTAGCCGATGCTACGATATTTATTGTTATTGCTTCTTTGCTCTCTGTTTTCGACATCAAGAAGGGCAACAATACTAATGGAAGGCCTGATAATTATCCATTCACAGGTAGCGGCGTAACGTACGGTTATCGCGTCTCTTTAATGACATGGGAGAGAATCGAAGAGCTGACTACTGGTGTTTCCTTCCTAGTCGTCCGTGCCCTTTCGCTTCCTCCATCATCCCAAGAGATAGAAAAGCGGAAGAGCTCATCCTCGCCGATTCCCGGGTTCCATGAGCCATTCAGGTCGTTTGTTTATCTCGTGTTCCTTACTACAAGGGCTGTATTGTACTACGTGTAAAACATTGTCTATAATATGGGACCGATAGTGTGCCAGGCGTTGGTGATTAAGCAGATTGCCTGACCACTCTGACTATAATGAATGTCAGAGTGTAATTTCGACTTCGAACACCCCAAGGATAGGACCGCAACGCGAATCAACACTCCACAAGATGTTTGATAGTTTCCATCAAAGGTATTCTCGCAGACTCGACGCAGACTTTTCGAGGAGCAGTTACCGGGTCTGATACAACGCAGATGTTCGTTTTATCATTGGTGCGATGTGATGGGGTAAGTTTGCGAAGAGTTGCACTTTGGGACACAGAAACGAATTAGCAGTGCAGTTCAATGCCTAACAACCGAGAGTGAGCCAGTCGAACCGATCAAGACTGGTAAAGACACTTATTACCAGCCTTACCTCAACTACAGTGGTGAGCCAGGACATTCCGAGCTTGTCAGCTTGCGCGGCAAGCTGTAGATAGTGGTGAGGAGGGACAGTGTGACGACGTAGACATGCGTAGATCAGGAAGCGGGCAAAGAGTGAGAGTGCTGTAGTACAGTACTGTCGCCGTGTCGGTAAAAGGAACGGGCGCCGGCAGGAAAGGCGCACTCAGACCGGACCGGATTCGTCGACCGACTCCGATGAGCGTATATCTCGTCTTCGGCGTTCCTCTCCGAACGGACCAGTTTTCCCAGACTCACTCAGGCTGAAGTGATTGCGAAGTCTTACAGTAACACGCGATAGTCCCTATATCCAGTTGATCCCGACAGGAACACATGGTTTTTTAATAATTATAGTAAGATCCTCGGCGCTCACTAATTTTCGCCAAGTTTGCCAAGTTCTTCTTCAACTGTCATCATATCATCCCTCCCGTATTCGAGAACCTTCACCTGAGGCCAACTCTTTCCGTCCGCGGTAGCGCGGAATTACCTGACGCATGGCACAACAAAGTAGCATCCATATTATCCCTTCCCTATCCGAGGACCTCCGACTCTTTTCGTCCCCGAATCGTCCGTGGTAGCCCGGAATCACTTAACGCAAAGCACAACAAAGTAGCCATCCTTATCAGTTTCAGGATGTTCTATGATATTATGCGAAATTTCGATAGTTTTTCCAACAACAGCCCAGTCGACCCTCCGATTGCAAGTTATTGAAAACATGCCGTAATCGTAGCTTTTGTTTTCTTAACCGAACTTATATCCCGGGCGTAATTGTAGCTTTGCTTCGCAAAACTGGTCCTTTTCGTAAACTCGATTTATTCGGCATCGCCTATATAACTACGATGAGCATAAGGTCTATCACATCACCACCCCTCTAATTCATGCTGTGATCATGCCGGCAGTTTCCCTGGTGTTAACTATTCTTGTCCTCGTGTCTTTACTAATTGCTGCATTCTTGGCCATTCGTGACTATCAAAAGAGACAGGGGCTCCCATACCCTCCTGGTCCCCGACCGCTTCCCCTAATTGGCAATCTCTTTGATGTTCCAAAGGAGTTTTCCTGGCTCACGTATGCTCGGCTCTCCGAGAAATATGGTAATGTTTATTTTGCGATATAGTGACTCCGAGTCCTGACAGAAGGGATGGCAGGCGATGTCTTATCTTTCCATGTCTTTGGTAAAGCCATAGTCGTGTTGAATTCTCTCAAAACAAACAGGGATCTCCTCGAAAGACGTGCCGATATATACTCTGATCGTACTGTGATTCCAATAATCGAGATGTACGTCTTCTCAAATCGAGTATTCACGCATGGCATCTCACTAAGTCTAGGATGAAATGGGACTGGATGGTGGGATTTTCAAAGTATACTGATTCGTGGCGTTTGTCACGCAAGCTACTCGACCGTAGCCTTCGACCTGCGACTATAACGAAGTATCACTCACTGCTGGAAATGAAGGCCAATTATCTCCTCACTCAGGTGTTAGCAAGTCCAGACAAGATGGAGGATCACCTCACTCAGTTCGTAGCATCCCTCAGGTGCCGCCGATTATTCTAATCATTGTCCCAACTGTTTAGCTTGTCAGGATCTTTCATCTTAGATATGGGGTATGGCTATAAAGTAAAGGATCACACTGACCCGAAAGTCAAAACTGCTAGAAAACTGGTACAAATGATGAGTAAAATAATACACCCAGGTGCCTTGCTCATCAATGATCTTCCCTTCTGTGAGTATTCTCTTGGTATTAGAGAAGTTCGACGCTCATTATTATTATACTAGTGCAATACATCCCTGAAAGTCTCTCGTGGTTAAGCTACAAGCCGCTCACTCGCTATGGTTACAATATGGGACAGGAGGTCTTACATGGACCGATGGAATTTGTCAAAGAATCTATGGTGAGTATTTGGGCGTTCCAGGAGATGTTTGACGGCTCACAGATTGCTAGCTAAACGGGACCGCCCAACCGTCACTTGCTCTCGAAAATTTGCAAGAGACGGAGAAACTGGGGGGACCAGAGCGCGAAAGGGTGGAAAAGGTGATCGCTGAAGCTCTAGGATCGATGTACCTAGGTGAGTAGTATATCGGCACCCGAGACGTAATGATGAAACTTTTCTTAGCCGGAACTGACTCGGTATGTGACCGAGCAGATATTTGAGACTATGCCGGCTCAAACAAGTTCTCGTCTAAGACAGCTTCTACCGTAATGGTGTTCATTGTAGCTGCTTTACTTCATCCAGGAATGCAGAAGATGGCGCAGGAGCAACTCGATACGGTTACTATGAGAGAGCGACTGCCAACGTTCGAAGATCGTCCAAGGCTTCCATTTGTCGATGCGATATGCAAGGAAGTTATGCGGTGGAGGCCGACTACACCCCTTGGTGAGTTACTACCAAGCAACTCACTTCACCCACGCGGAAGTGTGACGACGGACAGGCGTACCGCACGCAACCACAAGAGATGACGTCTACGAGGGTTTCTTTATCCCCAAGGGTTGGTATTGTTATGTGCAAATCTATATCGCTGTTGGCTAATCTGTATTTTAGGTGCGATGGTGGTGATGAACACATGGTGCGATACTGCCCAAATATTTCCCTCTTGACTTCAACCATTTTGTAGGGCTGTCCTTCATGACCCTGTCATGTTTCCAGAACCAGATTCCTTCAAACCGGAACGGTTCATCAACCCGGATGGAAGCTTGCGTGACGATCCGGTGGTAACATCACTATTTGGATCTGGAAAGCGGATCTGCCCTGGGAGGCACTTGGCCGATGCCACGATATTTATCGTTATTGCTTCTTTGCTCTCTGTTTTCAATATCAAGAAGGGAGATGGCACTGAAGGAGGGCCTGATATGTATCCATTTACAGGTAGCGGCATAAGGTACGGTAATCGCATCTCTTTAAAGGCTCGAAAGGCTGACTGCTGTCGTATCCCTTCCTAGTCGTCCGTGCCCTTTCGCCTGCTCCATTACCCCAAGAGACAGAAAAGCGGAAGAGCTTATCCTCGCCAATTCCCAGGTTCCATGAGCTTTTCGGGTCGTTTTTTTATTATCTCTTGTCCGATTTTATTACAACGGCTGTACTGTGCTAACTTACTACAAGTAAGCATTGCCTATATGGGACCAATTGTGTGCGAGGTTCTGGCGGACGCCCAGCCCATCATACCATAATAAAATTCAGCGTGTAACCTCGACTTCAAAGAACCCAATGATAGGACCGCAACGTGACTCGACGCTTCAAAGGACGCTCTGATAGATTTCATCAAAGGTGTTCTGGTCGACTTTCAAGGAGCAGTCACTGGGTCTGATGCAATGTAGATGTCCGTCCGAGTCTTGCAATTGGTGCAATGTGACGGCGATGCCGCGCCGATGCGTTTGAGAAAGTTGCACTTTGGGACGCGGACACAACCGTGACAGCCGAGAATGGGCCAATGGAACGGAGCAATCTTGAATATTGGCAAAAATTCCCATCTCTCCGAGGATCTCAACTCACGTCCAAGACGTCGCACCACGAGTCCGAGCACGCTGCGCTGTGTTTTTCCGGATATCGTCACCCTCGATATCGGCACTATTCCCCTCCAAACGGCCAATATCCCCAGACCCACTCATTGTCATGGCAGGCTGAATTGGTTGCGGGGTTCAAACACGTGACTTCCGGTTGATCCAGAACTAAGTTGCCATGGCCGACCCACATTGAGCACCGTTTCGCGTCACATCTGAGGTAAAGAGTACGACCGCCGAATCCCGAGACTGCGTTTTCCTTCGGGGGTAAGAATGCCGGCAGGAAGAGGAGCGGCGACGGGCCAGGCTGGGAGACCTCGTGAAGAACTGAGTGCGCGAGGAGGATTGGCGGCGCCAGGAGTGCCAGTAATTAGAGCTGCAGCGCGAGGAAGAGCGGAAACGGTAAGCGCGACTCGGAGTCGACGCATCTGAGCTCGAGGCCCCGAGCCCTACCAGGATGTCTTAGAGATGTGCCGTATGCAGGTAATCACCAATTTCAATACATCCTCTTACCGAACCACGGTAGCCCTCCGAACCTCTCACCAAACCACCACACCAAACTCTTCTCCCCCTCCCTCCTCATCTGTCACCGCGCTGTCCTGCATTTGTGGCCGCACAGGCTCTTGGGTAATCGATGGAAAACCGTTCATCCTCTTCCATGCCAAGTCACAGTAACGGATCAGTACAGAAAGGGAAGTTGCTTTTGGGAAGGTTCCGGTTTTCATTGTGACCGACAGCAGATAGAACACTACAGTATATATCTCCTGCGAATTGGGGAGGGTAAGAGACACAGCAGTGCTGGCCCGGGTTTCCCGGTCGGGTCAAACGGCCCGATGACCTCGTGAGTGCCACGAGGTTGTGGAATTCATCCGACATCGCTTCGAAAGAACTATCACAGCTGATTAGACAATCGTAGACGTTTCCCAGAATTTTCAGTGTCTCACGTAACCTAGCCAAAACGGGCAACCTAGCCAAAATAGGCAAGAGCCAGCCGTGGCCAACACGTCGCCCGACTCGGACTTGCTCAGCAAGACGTTTGCCTTTCCGGCTGATTCAAAAACCATAGATGTCTCTGGAAACATTTGGGACCTTCGTTAGACCGGTAACCGTCTCTCGGCGAGCCCTAAAAGGGATATCTCGCTAGAGAGACCGGTCGATCTGAGTTTAAACTTGGCGTGAACACGGAATTACCGTATAAGGTTATGCCCAATAAGGGAATTTGTCATGTGATCACAATAAAGATGCGTTCGCTCTGCCTTCGAGCAATAAGAATATCTGAGTATGGCTCATCCCTAACATGCCTTTGCTTGCGACTGAACTCGAGAACATTCGGAATCTCACTGGGGACTTGCTGTTTTTAAGTTTTCAAGAAATCTGCTCTAGTAAACGACCAGGACCTGAATTTCTCGCAAAATTGGACACCTCTGAACGAGATAGTACTGTCCACCAATGCTGTCACGGTAGCTGTGACATTGCTGTCTGCAAATGTCCGCACGAAAACAACACGTCAGCATTGTCCGACAGTCCAAACTCTTTTACAAGTACAAGTTGTCTCCGCGCAAGCGCATGTTCTTCCGCATGTTTGTATTCAATCTCTGGATTCTCAGAGCCATGATGTATTATGTATACTAGTAAGTTAGACAAGACGCACAAACTCGGCATCTTCAGGCATCTGTTCCTTGTACGAAAGGGACTGTACAAACTCCCACTCCTCTTTGAGCATCGTCATCATCTCGCCACCAACTGTTCGTAGCACTTGACATCTAATGCAAGAGCTTCCATGAAACAAGCCTAATGGGTGCATAAGACATCGACCTGCGGCGATTTCAACGATCCCAACCGCTAAGTTGTTCAAAATCGATATCGAAGTTGGTACTAGCAGGATGTGTGTGTGTATCATCCTCATCCCTTCCGGCCGTCCAACTTTTCAATGCGTGAACTGGCAGAAGTAGCAAACCCAACTCTGTCACGCTCCCGACACAAGTACCTCCAGGGGGCTACTTGGTTAGCACGAGATCTCCGCCCTCTACCTAGCCGTGACCCCGGCAGTTCCGAGTTCTATCCATCCTCCACCAAATCCTCGTCGGCGGGTCTTAAATGGGGACGTTCAGCCAAACTGTCTCCTTCCCAGGAACATACAACGACAACGACCCGGGAAGCTACGATCCAAGCATATACATCCCCGGAGCTTCCTCACTTTCCCGGTCCACTCATGTCGAACTTTGAATTGCCTGCGGACATGACAGTGGCCAGTCGTCACGCCATCGTCGCCTGGCATGAGAGATCTCATCGCTGTCTTCCACTGCGAATGAAGAGTTCCAAGCTGATGTACACGAATGGATTTGGTTCAGGTGAACAGCCAACGGCGCAGTTGCCATTGAATCAGGTCTGCAAACTCCAGAAGCGTGACGCATCGCTGTCGTGGTGTGGCATGGGCGTCGTGCAGTGAACAAGGTATGCAGGTCCAGGAGACGAAACATAAGGGCCATGATAAGGCACTTGGGTAATATTGATACTGAATCACGAGGGGGCAGGTGTTGTAGATGGCATGGGTAGAGGAGTCCAAGGACTACCTAGCGTTGGATGCGGCTGGTTTTTGTTGGGAGTATGTGCGCAGTTTGGTGAGTCCGACTCGGAGGCCATGCCAGTGTTTCCGAAGCTAACAGCCTTTCCATACGTAATTAGCTTCTTTCGTCTTCGTTTCTTTGGAGAGCTTGGATTAACAGACATAAAGATGTGATTTGCGCGCTTCATCCTGATGTGTTTCGTTGTTCTGCAGTCTTTTTTTTTTGAGCATGTCGTGATCACATGACTAATTCCCTTATTAGGCATAACCTTATACGGTAATTCCGTGTTCACGCCAAGTTTAAACTCAGATCTACCAGGCCCTCTATCGAGGTTTCCTCATTTTAGAAGGGCCGGTCACGAGGCTAGACCTTCGTGCCTGTGCTGGATATGCCCAATTTGGGTAAAGTGCCATTGTGAGCTCATTGTGACTGCCCAATGCCTGCTGTTGTCAGCCATGGTCCATAGCACCGTGCGCAGTAGATAGTCACTGAGTAGTCTCAAGCGAGGGCTGTTCCGACTCGGAGAGGGTAGTACTGTATATAAGAAGCACTGGGCTCAATGAGCGAAGAAATACCAAGTTTTCTCGCTGCTTGAGCTCTCATCTACACTCGTATGGCACTAAATCCGAACAACACATGCGCTGGAGTTGCGAGATACCTCCTTAGAGTTGGTCCCATCCAAACATACAGAGATGTGGTAACCAGTCAGAACTCTTGGCCTGCCACCATTTAAAGGCTTTCTATTGACACCTCCTGTCCGTTGCCAGAGCTTGAGGGTGCGCTGCACTGTGCGGATGCTGATGCCAGTGTGGTATGCAATCTCGTGGTTCTTGAGTGTCAGCGAAAGGCGGCAAAGGAGCTGTTTCTGGGCAGGTGGGATATAGCGATAGTTTGACATGGTAACTGTGCTAATGGGTAATGCAAGGCGAACATCTTGCTGAGTGAGTCAGGCGACGTGTTGGCCACGGCTGGCTCTTGCCTATTTTGGCTAGATTGCCCGTTTTGGCTAGGTTACGTGAGACACTGAAAATTCTGGGAAACGTCTACGATTTTCTAATCAGCTGCAAAGTATTGGGCGCAAGAGGTGGCGTGCCACACCAACCCCTGGCAGCTGCGCCCAAACATGCCCCCTCGGCACAAGTTGCGCACCCCCATTTCCATCGGGCATTTATCACGACGCGACAGAGCCAGTCTGAGCCCCACGGAGCACCTTGGTCAACACGTCTGCGGCTAAGTGTCGGTAGAGAACATAGCTGAGCCCCATTTCGTGCACACATGTCAGCGAGGACATTCTCCGAAGCCGGCGATTACGGCGAAGAAGCTGACAAGTTTTGCGGCCGCGGTAGTGTGGCACTCGAGTTGACACCGCTCCGTCGCCTAAATGGACCTTACGGCGACCCATATACAGTATAGGGTTGATTTGGCAAAGCCATTCATCGCATAGATTGCTATGACAGTCGATGGGACGAATGGCTTTTGAGCCTAGCCAACTTATGGGCTGCAAGGATTTCTTATCGCACTGTTGATCATATGACAAGTATGCCCCCACCGCCCCCGCCATGACTGGAGACTAAGTGACGTATCACTTTACTGGATTATATGACCATATACGTAAGTGTAGTGGTTGTTCCAAAAATCGTGTCAACCTCGTGTTGCACGTTGCTGAAAATAAGCCATCACCGTGATGGCTTGCGCTCCTATTAACCCCATTTATTCGGCGTCGTTCGTATAACTACGGTGACTATATGCGACTATCTGATTCCCTCCTCGCCTGGAACCCCCCTGTAGTTCGTGCTGCGATCATGCCAGTGATTTTCCTGGGGTCGCCTCTTGGTATTCTTGTTTCCGTGTTTTTAGTTGCTGCATTCCTGGCCATTCGTATCTATCAAAGGAGAGGGCGACTCTCGTATCCTCCTGGTCCACGACCGCTTCCTCTCGTTGGCAATCTCTTTGATATCCCAAAGGAGTTCTCCTGGCTGTCATATGCCCAGCTCTCGAAGAAACATGGTATGGTGTATTTTGGCGGTAAAGCGACTCTGACAGAAGGAATGGCAGGCGACGTCTTATCTTTCCGCGTCTTTGGTACAGTCATAGTCGTGTTGAATTCCCTCAAAGCAAATAGGGATCTCCTCGAAAGACGTGCTGACATGTACTCTGATCGTCCCGTGATTCCGATTGTTGAGATGTATGTTTTCCCGAGCTGAGCATCCACGCTTGCATGGCGTCTGATAAAGTTCTAGGATGAAATGGGGCTGGATTGTGACGTTTTCAAGATACACCGAGTCTTGGCGTCTGACACGCAAGCTGCTCGACCGTAGCCTTCGACCAGCGGCCATAACAGGGTATCGCCCTCTAATGCAAACGAAGGCTCATGTTCTCCTCACTCAGTTGTTATCAACCCCAGATCAGCTTGAGGCTCATCTCCATCAGTTCGTAGTATTCCGATGATTTCGCCAGTTCATCTAAATCCTGTCCGAACTGTCTAGCCTGTCAGGATCGCTGATTTTGGCTATGGGGTTTGGTTACGAAGTCAAGGGGCTCGATGATCGGAAAGTCAACGCCGCTAAAAATCTGGTAAACCTTGCCGGAGAAGCAACGTTTCCAGGTGCCTTGCTTGTCAATGATCTCCCTTTCCGTAAGTGTTCTTTATTATCGGATAAGCATTGTGGGCGCTCATTCGCATCAGTCCGACACATCCCCGAATGGCTTCCATGGTTGAGCTACAAGCCGCTCGCTCGCCATGGCTATAATATAGGACAGCAGGTTTTGAACGAGCCGATGGAATTCGTCAGAGGAAGCATAGTGAGTATTTGGGTGTTCGAGGACTTTTGAAAGCTCACTCTTCGCTAGCTGAATGGGACTGCTCAACCGTCACTTGCTCTCGACAATCTGCGAGAGACGGAGAAATTGGAGGGACCAGAGCGCGAAAAGGCGGAGGAAATAATTGGGAGAGCTCTTAGTTCGATGGATTTAGGTGCGTGTTATATCTGAGACTTACGTCTGAGATATGATTAATAAAGCTCTCCGTAGGCGGGAACGACACAGTATGTGGCTTAGCAGACATGCGAGACTACGCCAGCTGAATCATGTCCCTGTTTTCAGACGTCTAATTCCGTAATGACATTCATTGTGGCGGTTTTGCTTCATCCAGAAATCCAGAAGGTGGCTCAGGAGGAACTCGATGCTGTCACTATGAGAGAACGACTGCCGACGTTCGAAGATCGCCCACGGTTGCCATTTGTCGATGCGATATGCAAGGAAGTTACGAGATGGAGGCCGATTGCTCCCCTTGGTGAGTTACCAGCAAGCACTTACCTCATCTGAGAAGACGCATATGACGATTCAACGATCCGCAGGTGTGCCCCACGCAACCACAGAAGATGACGTCTATGAAGGCTACTTCATCCCGAAGGGTTGGTACCCCCAGCGAACATATATGTTTTTCCTGTTGGCTGATCCGTGTTTTCAGGTGCGATTGTGGCAACGAACGTATGGTACGATAATCCCATTTGTCTTTTCCGCCCGTCTCCAACCTTTATTGTAGGGCAGTCCTTCATGATCCAGCCACGTACCCAGATCCAGATTCCTTCAAACCCGAACGGTTTATCAACCCGGATGGAAGCGTCCGTGATGATCCAGTGTTGGCGATAGCGTTTGGATCCGGAAAGCGGATCTGCCCTGGGAGACACTTGGTCGATTCCACGCTATTCATCGTTATTGCTTCTTTACTCTCGGTTTTCAATATCCGGGAAAACGGCACTAATAAAGGGCCTGATGCGTATCCATTCACGGGCAGTTGCTTAAGGTGCGGTCATCGTGTCGCGTTTGTGGCGCGGGAGAAACTCGGAGAAGCTAACCGCTGACCTTATTATTCTTAGCGTTCCGTGCCCTTTCACCTGTTCCATCACCCCCAGAGATAGAAGGGCAGAAGAGCTTATCACCGCCATTGCCCAGGCATGATGAGTTACGCAGATTGTCTGTTCTTGATGATATGCTCCACAGCTTTCACTCCGGAAGGGTCAAGTTTGGAGATAGGTAAACCTACTAGTTAACCCACAGCTGCACCCCAATTATGATTTCATGTTTTGTTGTTTCGTAAAGATCACATGTGTTGTGATTGCAATGATAAGGAATAGAGATATCTTTGTACATTACTTGCGAGGAAGGGAACTTCTCTATGGAGAAATAAATGAAAATAGGTGAGGAAAGGTTCCTGGGCTTATCTATAGTGACGTCGTTACTATCCCATTCAGTATCTCATCAAGTTGGTCTATGAAGGTGAGAAGTTCACGTGCGTGCGAGCTAAACGGGAAGGGGATTATGATCGTGGGCAAACGCGCAAGGGTGCCCGAAAGTAAATAATCGCAAAGTTCTCAACTTCTCATGGTAGTGACGGAGGAAAGCGAAGAGAAGACGGTTAAGCAACCACCGTCACGGTGCACGCCGTGTGATGCAGTCTAAGACCAGAAGATTTATTATATAGCTACGCCATGTGGGTAGACGAGTTGAGGTGACTTAGGCTAAGGGAGGAGTGAAATCTCATATAGCCGAAGTCTATGTGCCACTCAAAAGGAAATTTGGTGCGCTTCTCTGGGTCTGGGTAATATTCACCGAAGAACGTGGCCGAACCGCACGTCAACACACAAACTCGTTTATATGGCATTAGGAGAAACGATCGTTACGCCCAAAGAACGTACTACTGTAGTACTGTGCTGTGTGTGTGACTCGGAGAAACTTCTGCGTTACCGACGGGACGGGCGGGCGCTCTTCCAGCCTGAGCCTCCCCGCGCCGCAATCGCACTGTTGCGGTGCGTAAGTCGAAGGGTGAGATGTGCTGAGAATAACGATTCCCTTTCCCCTCCCATGCTAGCGCGGATGTACGCATGGATGGGATGCCACCAGGTGATAGAGAGGAAATAGTGAAAGGGGACCTAAACAAGGGCTTTGCGGCGCTCCCCCCCTTTTGTGTTTTAGCAAGGGATTCGGAGAAATCGGAGAAAGAAGAAGAAATTGCGTAAGGCCCTGACGGCCTGAGGTACTAGTAGATGATAACATACAGTATAGGAACAAGACGCGTTGCAAAGCGGAAATTAGGGAAGAAGGGCCCGGGCGAGACCCATTTCACACTTTTCGGGTGAGCGCAAGTGAGGTCCAAAGGGATGTTGTCACATATTTATATTGAAAGTAATGCACGTGCGAGCATCATGCGACCTCATCTGATAAAAGTGATAAAGGGTGGGCGACCTAGATGCACTGTCCCCTGTCTGCGGTTATTGGTCACCATGCTTGACCTCGATCATGGGGCCAATGAGAATGCATGCGTTGCCGAATATAAGGCTAAACGTCGAAGACTTGGACGATGGCATTTTAAGCGGCGCACGAGGCATATACTTAGTACACAGTGTCGACGACCCGGGGTGTGGCTGACCGAGAGCTGAAAGGGAATGTTTGGAAGATCTACATGGACGAGTGGAAAGACGGGGGGAGCGGGGGTACAGCGCCATGATCGAAATAGAGGGCGCGGATTATGTATGTGGGGGAAAGATGATAGACGTGGGAAGCCGAGGATAAGGCGTGAGTGAATGAAATGAATGACACAAATGACCCTATTACGGTCGTTTATGGCCGCATTTGGAGCAGCTTATAACTCGTTCTGGTCCACTAAACAAGAGTGCTGTCGTCTTGTCTTTCATGTGGGCTGCAGTTTAGAGTGGCGGCAACATATGTGGCATAAAGTAGACTGTATTAAAATACCAGGGAGACTTTCGCATCATCTGCGGGATAGGCAAGCGGATTGCGGCGGTGCACCATATTTGGGGAAGCGAGACATACGGCGCAGCCACACGTCTTTGTGGTTTTATCCGGCGCCGGAATGAAACTGGTGTGTCGGTCATCGCCAATTTTCTAAATATTCATCCATGCCTGTGCCCGTGCCAGTGCTCGAACCAGTGCCAACGCAACGCGGAGCGCCGAGAATGCCTTCACGGATACAAGGCCTAGAAGTTGTTCCATCCGCTCGGCCTCGTTCACCCCTCGTGCACACGGCATCCAATCGGCCACCCCAGCTAGAGTCTTCAAAGTCACCTCCCCTCCCTCCCCGCTCCCCGCTTCGTCCACAAGCCTCCCTACGTCCCGCTTCAAAGGACGGCCCCGTACAAGACATGCCACCTCCAATGTTGCGAATGAGCTCCTTATCCTCATTTTCCATAGAGACCCTCATCGACTCTCTCCCCGCCTCAAACGTCATCATCGATGGAGCTTTCCTAGGCGACAAGTCAAAGCTCCCTCCACTCCTTCCAGTCTCCCGAACACCCTCTCCAGACAAACCTCTCCCAACCACACCCTTGTCTGCTTCTTCCCCGGCCTCCATCGATGACAGCGCCCTCGACAGCCCTCGCCTCCGGCACCCACCAGACTCTCCACCCTCCTCTGCCACCATTCCCTCTAAAGTAGTCACCAACGGAACGTCCAAGCGAACCCACGCTCTCATCGAGCTCATCGAGTCCGAGCGTGCCTACGCTTCCGACCTTGCGTTTATTCGTGACATTCACCTCCCCGTTGCCCTCGGTATCTGTCATTTTTATTTTTTCCCCCCAAATACGCGTTATTTCTGACGATTACTTCTCCAAAGGCAATGAACCCCCAATTCCAACTCCTCCCCAATCCTCCTCCTCATCCCTCCGAACGCTTTGTGACGCCTCGGGTTCGTCCACCACGTTACTCGGCCCGCCTATGACGCGCGACGATGCCCGAACTATCTTCAGCAATCTTCCCGAGCTCGCCGAGTTTGCCGACGATTTTGTATCGCGCCTGGAGACCGCATTAGGTAACGTCCTCCCAAGCGGGGAGGGCGAAGACAGAGTCGGTGCCTTTTTCATTGAGATGGTACGCAGACCTCCATTCATGCTACTTTTCCTGCGGCTAACCCCTTGAAGGTCCCTCGTATGAAATCGCCCTACATGCATTATATCACCCATCACCCGGCCTCCCTGACACATCTAAATTCGCTCCCCCAATCCGCTGCGCTTGCCGAGTATCATGCGAGGACACGGACCCTTGCCCAGAAACTCTCGAATGCATGGGACCTTCCATCATTGCTCATCAAACCGGTGCAGCGCTTACTCAAGTATGCTCTTTTATTAAATGCTATAATCGAAGCCACACCCGATTCCCACGGCGACAAGGAGAACCTCCGCCGCGCTAAGAGTATGGTTGAAGCAGTCTCGCGTGCTATCAACGAGAGCCAACGGCGGCGTGAGATCGTCAAGGAAGTTTTTGCCGCCGGTAAACCCGCAGAATTACTCAAAAAGAAAGGCCTTGGAATCGTTGGGCGGGTACGCGGCGGTGTCACCACACCCAGAAGCATATCTCGGGCCGACAGCGAAGAAACCGAGCGAGTCGCGCAGATGGAACGCAGCATACATCTTACGACTGAGTTCATCCAAAAATTCGCCAAAGAGACACTCGACTGGGTCAAGTCCGTACAAGTCCTCATGTCTGCGTTACGCATGTGGGCCGAGGGCTTCGGACGGGTGATCGGTCTCGGGCCTGACGTCACTTCTGAAGCATTTGATGCATTTTTGGTCGTCGTCGACAAGCAGCTCACAACACTCTGCATTGACCTCAGAGTTCTGGTTGAGGAACAGCTCTTGCCGCAGCTTCGTGTTCTCCTCGACACCGAAAAACGCCCTGTCTTGCTCCTCGAATCCCTTCATGCTCTGGAACCCCACCATTTCGCTCTACTGCAACACAACCCTGCCAAGGGTCGCCCGCCCCCTGCGTTAAATGAAGCCTCGATTGCATTCATCGCGCTGCGTGCGCAGCTTGTCATGGAACTACCCGCTTACCTCAGTCTCCTTCATGCTGGTGTGACGTTATGCGTGGGCCAGGTGATGAAATGGCAAGGACGCTTGTGGCGCGATGTGCGCACGCGTTGGAGCGATCTATGGGATGCATTACGTGTCGAGGGTGAGATGAACGCTGGAAACGAGGAGACCGAACGTGTCTGGCGAGCCCGCTGGGAAGAGGCCACACGTGACCTCTATAATCTCAACATCATCCATCCAGAAAAACTGACTCCCCGCTCGAGACAAGCACGCATATCACCACCCTCCCCTACAACTACGCGAACAGGCACTGTCAACGCGAACACGGGCTCATTGGAACCAGCACGCTCGCCACAGATAGATGCGCCATCGTTTGTAGACTCTACGGCTTCTCCCCAAAGGAAACGTAGCTTCAACACGAGCTCCACTGTACACCGATTTGCACGCCGACCGTCAACGGAGAGCTTCCACTCGATCCGCTCCGCTAGGTCTTCGTCCGGTCACGGGCACTATGTCGATGCGTCAGAATATACATCCTCGCATACACCCTCGCCTCCACGCCACGCGATGCCGCGGCGGCAGAGCATGCCGATGTCTTTGCACCACTCACAGTCGCATGGCCGGTTACTCGATTCGTATAGGCGCGAGGGCCGGGAGAGGGACAGGACGCATGAGGAGGAACAGGGCGCGCGCGGCGGCGACGGCAAACACACGTCGCACCTCCCCTCACTACAACGACCCAATTTAGGCGCGAAACGTGCGCGTCCGGCGGAACCGCACCGCCACCCATCACCGCACGCTCCGCACCGACAGTACACTCACCCACATCCGCATCCACCGATGCCACCGATGCCACAGTTGACCGTGAGCTCGCGCTGGTATCGCGCGCCGGTGCTGTACACGTGTCGTGTGGTGCATGAGTGTGAGCCGCCAGAGGGCGTGGAGTATTACGGCCTGCCGTTTTTCAAGTTGTTCCTTGATGATGTGTATTACGTGCTCAAGGAAGCAGGACACCCGTCACGACATCGTGACTTGCCACTGCTCGTGGATGAGGGCGAGGATTGCTTGCTTCTCGCGCGCGATGCGAACGACGATTTGGGATGGTTGCTTGCGAGCTTCTTGTTCCCTGTGGACTGACAACGGACAACTTGCATTTTTTTTCCCCTCCCACTTTGTTTTCTATGTCTTTTTTTCAATCCTTGTATGGCGTTACATTCCTTGATTTTACTTGCTCATCTTTTTCTCACACCCTGCGCAACACACTGATAATACTGATTTTTTTTTCTCGTCCTTCCCTCCTTCCCTCCTTTTTCCGTTACCGTGGATATCGGTTCATCTTTTGTTACAGTACGCTCATATAGAAGTTGCGAGTGTAGAACCTGGCGTTTGTAGTCGTCTTCCGTTCTGTGTATATCAAAACATGCTGAACCAATACGTCGACTGGGGACTATGAAACACACACTATTTCACTCATTTATGGGGATGAATTATAGTATTATAGGCTTTGAGTGCGAAACTTACAGCGGAATACAAGTCTTGGTCTTGTAACTTATATTGCAAGAAGGAAGGCGCCACCGTATCCATACGGAGCGAATAATCGTGGCAACCGAACCGGAGCGAACCGAACGCTGACTGGCAACCCTACGTCACTCACACCACGACTTGATAACCCTCAACATATTCAATCGGCAGCGATGAGCGATGACGCCCCTTAGCAACATGGATACGTACTGTAAGCAGAAGGAATTAGGGTATTGGTGTCACAGGGTGCGGCGCGAGCTAGACGAGCCTCGCCCTGGGAAGGTGCCGTGCTGTGTATTGCTGGGGCGGCGCAATTGGGGTTGGGACTTTTAAATGCAACAAACAAACGAACAATAAGTTACAGTTAACTTACTTACAGTACAATACTAACTTAAGTGCGTTTGGGCATCATCATCGCACGTAACTTACTGTGCTGTGAATTTGTGATCTGTTTCAAGTGGCCTCGGCTACCGTGACGCCACCCGGCGGCCGATATTGAATGAACCCTTCATTCCCTCATGATCGCGATGTCCCAAAAATTGAGTTTCGGCGGGAATTTGAATCGTAATTACTGTAACTTACTTTAAGTACGGCGTCCATCATCATGCATCATGCATCATCCACCAACCACCTGCCAGTTCTGTACTAAGCACTAGCACCACTGTCACGGTAACGACGTTCATCGATCGTTCATCCTGAGTCCTTCCGTTGGTGTCAAGTGTCAATGACATGGCGACGATGACAGCGATGACGAGAACAAGGACATAAGTTTGTCTGTCTATATAGTAAATCTATCATACGTAGCTACTGTAACGTTTTCCTCAGGGCCTAAAATCTTAGCCGACGTCGAACGCATTCAACTCAGTTCATACGGTTAGTTGCTGTGTCTCTACTGTACTACTGTACTACTGTAAAGTTAGTCTCATCCCTCCAAGCTACTGTAAGTTATCCATCAGCGACCACTGGCACCCTAGATACGTCTCACGTCATTTTCTGTCACGGTCGCTGCCAGTCAACTTTATTGTAAAGCAAGCACCGATAGCTCGGCCTATGTCGGAGCATGAACGAGCTTGGCCTGGGTCTCGTGCACCCAACTGAAATAATATTCGTGAATACCCTCTCATATCTCTCATTTATGTTTGACACCTTGTGGATTTTCCTTTTATTTTCCAGCAGTAGTACAGCAGGTATAGATGAGTTGTTCACCGTGATGGGCATGCGGGCTAAATTGAACAGGAAAGGGGGATAAATTTGATAAAATTGTGGGTAGTAAACGCGCGCAAAGGTGCCCTCCGAGAGTAAATACAACAACTTCCCACCCACTCTCCCCCTGGCATGTGGTATTCAATATATCTGCAATGGTAGGTGACAGTAACTCTCTGCTTGACGTCCCCACATTATTTCAAATTTTGGAGAACCGACTTTGCGGCGAGGCTACGAGCCAAACGCCGTTCTCGTCTTTGTTTCGTCAACGAGCAACCCCGGTCGGTCATCCAGGGACTCGGTAAGAGAGCTTTGACTTGGGATACAGCAAGGTCACCCTCAGCACCAGCCCCGTGTCAATAATGAAAGGGCCTTAGACGCCGAGAAAGATCAAACGTTGATGATCAGCCACTGGTACAGTAGCCCCATTGGCAAGTCGATGGAGGCAAATATAATATGTTTGTCCTCTAACAAAGCACTGACGTAGGGAACCCACAGCTGTACTCGAGTACATGACCATGGCCTGGACACCTCAATAGGAATCACGCAGTCATTAATTATATTACACCCTTCTCCTCCCTGGCGCTCGAGTCCGTGACTTCAAGAAATAGTAATGGATTCACATAGGCCTCGTACCCACCAGAAGTATCCCCATGCAGTAAAAACATGACCAAACGACCCAGGGCCTAGTCCATCAGTTACAAATACATTTACACCCTAACGGGCCCTAAAACCCTACTCAAATCTCTGGCTCCGGCGGCTCGTGCTCGCTAGGGTCAATCTCGTGCCCGTCCTTGTCAAGTGGCCAGAACGTGTTCCTAAACAGACCCGTCGGATCATACTTCTTCTTGAGCGCGACAAGACGTTCCCAATTTTCGCCAAAGGAGGCAGCCACGCGTGCGGGGACCTCGTGCCTGCCAAGGAACTGCGCGTTGCACCACTACATTTGAGAACTCCTATACTCTGCACCATGAAGAACCGTCTTACCGAAGGGAAGACCCCACCGCACGCCACCGGCTTGATTGTATCTCGGAGCCACTGTGTCATAGGTGGAGAGGGAAGGAAAATAATGTGTCACGGTTAGCGGGGGACGTGAAGAGGTGGGGAGGATCTTACGTCTTCGGCGCTAGAAACGCAGCGCGGGTCGTCGACTCCCATTTCCCACTGGTGCAGGGCTGCGATGGTGAATGCGGCCTGGCGCTGGGCCTTTGGAACGCAAGTCCCTTCATAATCGACGATGGCACCACCAGAGAGTTCAAAGAGCCACGCTGAAATATCCTCAGATATCCGAAAAAGAGGCAAGGAGAGGTGACTCACTACACCCGACGGGAGTGTCCGCAAACTCGAGTACGGTCTTGTTGATCACCTCGTCCGGGAGAGAACTGATGAGCGCGGAGCGGATGAACCACTGATTACCGCGCTTGCCGCGCAGCACCTGCGCGACGCTGTCCTGCTGGTTCAGAAGCGTCTTCTCGTGCACCTCCTTGAGCAGGCAGCTTTCGCTGGTCCACGAGCTGAGCGCCTGGAGGTACTCCATTCCCCGCTCCTTCGGTCCAACGTAGCACATCTGGATTATGACGAGCGAGTCCTTGTTCGCTGGGCCGGCAGTAAGAAGCACGTTTGCGTAAAGCTCGCGCGGTGCCCCCTTGACACAATCACGGAAGTGCCGCAGAAGCGAGGGTGCCGTCGCGCGGTGGAAGCGGCTTCTCACGAGAAGCCATCAGAAGTTCACAAAAAATCTCATAGATAGATAGCAAGGAAGACGCACTAGATCAAGTTGCCTGCAAAGACGACGGGCACCGGGTACGCGCGTGCTTTGTAGCGAGTCGCAATGCAGAGCGCCGGACCAGCACCGCGCAAACCCCACCAGAGATCTTGGTTTTTTTTAGTCAACACATGCCCCCGATTACGGCGAAAGAAGTGATGAGAAGCGTACCAGGATGCTCCTTCTCGTTCACGATGACAATTGATCCGTCGGCTAGAACTACCTCTGCTTCCACTAGATTGTCAATACTCAGACCATGCAACCTGCTCAGGAATCCAAATCCCCCGAGAAGCATCACGGATGTGCCAACGGGGTGAGCCGAACTACAATATCACAATCAATTCGCGGGGGGGGGGGATAAAATTAATCAGACGGCACGCGACAAGACTAAATGAAGTCAGAGAAGGTATACGCACAACGGAATGTGATAGGGCACAATGCCGCCTTCCAGGGGATGTTCCGCCGTGAAAATGTCGACGTCTTTCTGCCCTGCGCCAGCCCCAAAGGATACGTAGGCATGCGTGTGAGGCGGCACGGGCCTCGTCAGATGCGATGGCACTTCTCCTGCAAAAAGCGGATGCGCCACCAATGCCGCGTCAGAGTCCCAGATCATATTCGTCCCGAGCGACGCGGGCGGCGAAACCCCCGTCATAGGGGATTCCGCACTGTCAATATACGCAAACGGATCGGGGAGCGAAGGGGCAGTCTTGAAAGGCTCTTCAAAAGCAAACGGGGGTACCGCGGAATTGACCGAGTCTGAGTGCGGCGTGCGCGACTGCTCGGGGGTCGTAGCAAGGGTGGCCCAGCCGCTTGCCGAAGAGGGGGAGAAGATGGAGGACTGAACACCGAACCCGCCGCTACTTCCGGACCTGGCATCAAAGCTGAAGGGGGAGGTATCTGAGTGCGAAGTGAGTGACTCGTCAGCAGGAGGGTGCGAAGAAACGGTAAGTGTGCTCCTGGGGTCGAGGCTCAGTCTTGGGCGGCTGACCGGCAAACGACGGGGTTCCTCGCCAAAACTATCAGGCAGTAACGCAGGGCCAGTCAGGAAGTTTGCGACTGTAGCGGATGCGGCGCCGTATAACCATGCGGTTGGCAAGTCGCCGCGGCCCAAGACGTTTTGCTTGTCATCACCCTCAGGCAGGGGCTTCTGTGTGGCAGGACCTGACGGGTCAGGAACAGGTTCGCCAGCGCGAGTTTTGCCCTTGTTGATGGACAGAGCGGTATCGCGCAGGCTAGTATACCCACCGTCTCCTTGCTGTGGCGGTTCGATATCAATGTCTTGTATCTTGGATAGGTCGATGACAACGTCGCCATTGATTGCCCAGCCACCCGTGCCATACCCGCCAGCCTTGACAGACGGTGAAAGTCCGTGCTTATTACAGAAGATAACTGCCCTGAAAATATGTCGGCGAGGATAATATCGTAAGGAAATAAGGCCGCATACTGGGAGACATCCTGTGCGTCGAGGGGAAGTACAACGGCCTTGGAGACGTTCAGAACGTTTCCATTGAATAGGCCTGTATGCTCTTGAAACCTGAATGGGGACAGAGAGATTGAGCACGATTAGTTAGCTACAGACGCTCTCAATAACATACTGATGATCGCCACGACGGTAAACCTTCCCGCGGACAGTCTTTGTGAGCTCATCGAAGTGAGCTTGGTCGAGTGTAGGCAAGTCGGTCATTGCCTTGGTGGTGCTGGGGGACTTTTCGGTTAGCTGCATCGAAGTGATACTGCACGACAGCGAGTGATGGGACACATGACGGCCTAATATAATAATGCCACAGGCACCACACATCATTATACGTTCTGTAGAGCGGCCTCGACCAGACTCTTGGTTTGCTCGAGAAGCGTCAAGAACGTTTTCCGTTATGGAACGCTGGCATCCTACGAATTGCCGGGAGCCCAGACTTTTCCATAAGAGCGTAGAGAAGACGGAGGCGCAAACCACATGCTCCGATAGACAACAGATTTTACTGGAAAAGATACAGACAACGCGCTTGATGGAGCGTCCAGGTATGTAGCTCCAGTGAAACACTGAAACCCGTTGGAAATAGACGTAAACGAGATGTGTATCGTTGACGTGTACTATCATGTAGCCGCGGCGGCGGGACCACCCAGAATCGCGTCACCCTCATTTTCGGCACATGGAGCTGTGAGGGGTGATATTCGAAAAACAAAGACGCCGCACCGCAAAATTTTGCAAATATAGGAAAGTTGAGTGATAACTAATTCTTGTGCGCGCTCCGTGTCAAAAAGGTGGGCTGCTCCAAGTCAGTTCCGAGTCGCCATGCCAGAGATTGAGGAGATATATCGATAGAGTACTGTCGTCGAATGTCTCACTGGCAGACAAACAATCCAGTCCGTTATTTATTACGTAATAACGCACGATACCCGCGTCAACTTCGTTCCTTTCCCTTTTCCAAGTCCCAAATGCAAATGACGTCCCAACTCGCTCTCGAAGCTCTCGACCTCCATACCTTCAAGCTTCAAGACTCAATTCAAATCACATCGTCCTTACCGGCCTGTCTGGTCTTGCCTGGCCTCCCCTTCCCCCAATCTCGCCCTCAAAAAAGTTACTTCATGTGACCCTGTTATCTCTTACGCTCATTTCCATCATATCAGCATAGTCTTTTTGGTTCCGACGATCTACCTGAAATCGTTTCCAAGACAGACCATCATTTTGAGAAAGGGATTACAGTGGAGTCTAGACTACAAAGTCCAAGAATCCTGGCGTTTGCCTACTCATGCTTACATGTGACTGGGCAGCGCCATCAATCTAGTCACCGCTCACTCTTCTTCACGCACCGCTGCCTCATCAGCGGCGAGCCCCGCAGCATGTATGGTAGCAATTCCCGCGGTGATTGCCGCCGAGTTCGCGCGCCCATTGGTCATTGCAGCGCTCTGGGCAATCGCGAATAGACTATTGGTCCCAACGTTTCCGATTATCGCCTGGGTTGCGGCGGCAATGCTGCCTGATACGATAAACAGTACACATCAACCAAGGTTTAACGCCGATTGAAGAGAGAAGAGAAGACAAGGTTGTGTTTATTCTTCGTCCTGAACTTAGACTTACCTGCTATTGGACCCGCTGGCCCGAGACCTAAAGTAAGAAGTACCGGCGCTACAATGGGCACAACGACCTTGCTTATTATGGCGCCTACTATATGGGATGCAACCTCTGTGTGAATCGGTTAGTGTCTAATGCGGTGCCAGTCACAGGTACGCAGTGGCTCTGTTGCCTGTGGTGCAGGGGTTGGAACAGACTTACGACCCATTGTAACCCTAGTCAAATGTTCAGAGACGAGACAATCAGTGTTTGATTAGAGGTTAATTAAATGATCTGGAGGGAGGGTTTGGGCATTCAGGCACCACGTCAAGTTGGCATTTATATGTCTGTTCGCCATCATACGAGTGTGTTCACTGTGTGGATCTCATTGCGAATGCGGTGTGGAACGAATGCCAGTAGCGGTGAGTCGCGGAGAATCACCGTTGCTCACCTGATGGCATTCACGGAGGACGGTCACAATTTATTTACAGTGCTATCCAGCTGGCGCGGCTAGAGACGAGCTGCTTGTCAATGCCGTATTCACTTGCTCTCCGACACAACAATTACGTCTTCGTGAGGTCCAATTTGGATATCTCCATGGGGATTAGCACTAGTCTACCAGTTCAATGTGTGTCCATGCAAGGAGCACAGATTCGATGGGTTTCAAGTTGGCAGTGGTGATGGGAGCGCCTATAGACGTTGCCCCGCATTGGGATTGCTGCAAACAAGCTTCATATTCTGCCTTGCAGGACTACGAAGAGCCGACGAGCATGGCGTTGGACAAACAAACATCCGCTCGCTGCCTAGCAGATCCCCGGTAGGAAATAAAGTGGTACTTCCTTGCCAAGAGAGAATGGCTGGCATCATCGAAAAGGAGCAAGTCTAATTGAAGTCGCATGTAATAAAAAGCGGGGTCTTCCAAGCGAGGGTTCTTTCTGTGTGGAAAGAGACAAGACCGCATCAGAAGATGAGACCGACGCCACGCGACATAAAGCAAAGAACTGACAGAGCTCAAAGAGAAGAGCTGACGTGACTGAGGTGAGAGATCACCGAAGGAGAGAATCTGCAACGGGTTGGCAAGGAAGGTGATCCGGAGCAACTGTAATGCTACCCTTTTCCTGTGGGTGAACGGCGACTTGCGCCCTCAGGCTATCTAGGAGTTGAGCGCTTGGCGCTTATCTGTCAACGGCGCGAATCGCGAACCATCGACCACTGGTTCTCCAGCATTACCAGCTGTATGAATCCCTTTCTCCGTGCAGGTCACAGGTAAGCATTCCAGGTTTATCACGATTTTACAGGGATCTAATACGGAAGAGGACAAGACGAGCGTAAAAACGTAGACGGATATTACAACTCGGTAACTGAAGGCGTTCAAGTTATATGATCCGATGACGATTACAAAAGACGATCATTGTATGACTGCATTGACAATTCAGTGTTCAGATGACTACTGCTGCGACGGCGGCGCCAGCCGCACCCGCGCCCAAGCCGCCAACGGCGCTGACAACAGCTGGGACTCCACCACCCATAGCCATGCTTTGGGCCGCTGCGAACAGGCTTCCAGCCACAACGTTACCGATATTGGCTTGCATTCCAGCCGCGATCGAACCTATTGGTTCCAAGGGTTTAGATGTTGCCTCAATAGTGAGACGGGAGGGAACATACCAGCAACGGGCCCGGCAGCGCCGAAGCCAATGATGCCCAGCGCTGCAGGGGCCAGGAAAGGAGTCAGGGCGATACCGGTAGCAGTGGAAGCTGTGCCGATGGCCAGAGCTGTTAAGACTAAGTCGCGTTGAGGACATACTCGTCTAAGTAGATTGCAAGGATATAGGCGCTATTGTGGCACCGTTACTTACGACCCATTGGGAAGTACTGTGGTGAAGGATAGTGCTTGGAGGACTCGGATGGGGAAGAAAAATTGCGGACAAGTGATGTTAATGTGGAAGGGTGAGGGGAGATGGTGGTGGGAGAGAGGCAAGTTATGTGGAAGGGCAAGTTGAAGTTCACGCGGGGAACCCTACAGCAATACAACAAATACAGCAATATCCAATCCAAACCTAGCGATCACGGGTAGCTGATTTTGAAATTATCGCGTTATCTTGGGAAATTTGGAGTTATCAAATAGTTATCGCTTCCCTCACAACCAATATGTAATTACAACATTATTTTTTTAATGTGAGAAAAAAGTTCGGCATATCGGCATGACTGGAATGGACGGAGTGGAAGGAGCTTGAGAGGTTATAATTGCATGAGGCTTCCTGCCGCTTCACACGCGGTCAAGCTCATGCGCTGTACCCACGAGAGATGCTCAAAGTGGCATGGTTGAACGGTATCCGGGTTTATTTGAAGAGAGGGCAGAAGCCTCGCGGGAGTACTAAATTCGACGTAAATTTGTACTAAAAGGAGCAATTTATGATACTGTACACGGGAGCCGCCGCCAGCGAAGCATGAAGACCCCTGGGGGCGATTCTGGCGGGTCTGGACTCTGGACAGATATGACACGGCACAAGGCGCGGGAGATACGCGATGGGCCAGCGCGACTTCCAAATTCCAATACACCATTCAGGGTGAAGGCACGGCACGGCACGGCATCGATACGATAGCAACTGATTGAGGTTCAAGGATACAGTAAGTTGCTCATCACGGGTGGTGGTTGGTGCTGATGAAAGCACTGAGGGTGAGGTTGAACGGTGCTGAATGAAAAGCGGCCCGGGCCGTTGCCCCTTTCTTTCCAGCAATTACAGCTGTAAATCCAACTCCAACTTTTCTCGCACCAGCTACTGTAGTGCGCTATAGCTAAGTTACAAGTAACTTATTTACGTACATTCTCACCCATGCGCGTTTCCCAAGGGTACTTCAATGGCGCCTATCGCTGGTCATCTCGATAACATCTCACTGTGTCACTGTGCCAGTGTGGATCTGTTTCCACCAACACGCTGCTATTAATCGAATTTCGCAATTGACCATGCCATTCACCTCCCTTTCCGCCACACAATCACCCCAATCACACAAGCCACGGGTCTGTGAAGTGAGAGGACCTGGCCCACCCCTTAATAGGTGCCATCGCGGTTTGTTCACAGTTGCCCTTAAGCGGCCGTTGCATGACAGCTGACATTGCCAGCAAGCACGGTGCGACTCTTCAACACACGTCGATTGCCTATGTCTTGATATGCCTCGTCCAACGTTGGACGAGGCATATCAAGAAATAACTTACACGGGAGCCGCCAGCGAAGCATGAAGACCCAAGGCGATTCTGGTGGGTCTGGACAGATATGACACGGCATCAAGGCGCGCGCGGATGGGACTTTGGAGAGCGCGATGGGCCAGCGCGACTTCCAATTTCCAATACACCATTCACATCTCCGCACCACGGCCATGCCAGGCAGGGTGAATGCACGGCACGGCATCGATACAATAACAACTGGTTGAGGTTCAAGTAAAAGTTGCTCGTCGCGGGTGGTGGTTGGTGCTGATGAACGCACTGAAGGAGTCACGGTGAGCCTGAGGTTGAACGGTGCTGAATGAAGAGCGAGCGGCCCATTCCCCCTTTCCAGCAACTTAACATTTTCCTTACAGCTGTAAATCTAACTTTTCTCGCACCAGCTAAGTTAAAGGTAACTGAACACCCCTATTCTCGCGCATGCCTGCAGTAGCGCTCACGCCGGCGCCTACACTCAGGGCACCGGTTGCGTCCCGTGCGGATACCTGGGCCCTCGCCATTCGCGTCTACAGTAGTTCCGTCTTCACCAGCTTTATCTTGACCGGCGTCCTCATCGGTCTGGTCTCCATCCTTCGGGTCCTCACCATTCGAGCCTGTCCCAGCTGCAGCTGTGCCCCCTACCGCGCCCAAACCTGCACCGACCGCCGTGACGGCCACAGGGATCGCTCCGCCCATTGCTACGCTCTGGGCAACTGCAAAAGCGCTTCCCGCTGCAACGCTTCCAATAGCAGCTTGCATCCCGGCTGCTGCTGAACCTGATGGTCCTTGAGGGGTTAGATACTGCCCCGCGAGCTGGTCAGCTTGGGAAGGGACTTTACCGGCGACAACCCCGGCGGCGCCGAAGCCAAAACACCCCAGGATAATGGGAGCTATAACCGGTATCAAGGCAACCCCGGTAACAGCTCCAGCAGCTGCATAAACTATTCGACGTATATTGGCTGAGTGCGACGAATTCATTCAGCACAGACTGATTCGAATGAACTATTGGTGGACGGGCGCCAATGTGGCACCGTTACTCACGATTAGAGTCATCAGACATAGGAAGGTAAGCGAGAGTTGACAAGTTAGGGCGACAGATAGTACTTGGAAATGGCGAGGAGGATATTTCAAGCAAAAGATAATAAAGAGGAAGGATTTGGGGAGAGTGCGCCAGTGACTGAGGGTGACAGGAAGGTGGCAGGATATAAATGAGTCGGGGTCGTGTATCACCTCGATCTCCTGCCGTGTCACACGTGGTGAAGTTCAATCGCCGTGCCCACGAGAGAAGCCGTTCTTGTCTCGAAGTGACATGATTGAACGGTATCCGGGTTTATTGGAAGTGAAGGTAAGTTACTGAGAATTTGGTTCACGTACATTCGACGTAACTTAGTACTAGAAGGGTTTATGACACTAATACTGTACACGGGATCCCCCAACGAAGCATGAAGACCAAGGGGATTCTGGCGGGTCTCTGGACAGATATGACACGGCACGCGATACGATGGAATTATTAATATTGCGTTTGGAGAGCGCGATGGGCCAACAGCGACTTCCAATTTCCAATACACCATTCACATCAGTGATCCGACTCTCCGCTGCCGGGGCCAGGAGGCAGGGTGAAGGCACGGCACGGCATTGATACCATGACGATAACAACTGGTTGAGGTTCAAGTAGAAGTTGCTCGTCGCAGGTGGTGGGTACTGATGGTAGTCAGTGATGATGAACGCGCTGAGGGAGTCACGGTGCTGAACGTTGGGTTGAACTGGGTTCCAGCAGATTGACTGAACTCAACTTTTTCCTTGACTCCAAACTTCTCTCGCACCAGCTAAGTTACTGTAGTGCGCTATAGCTAGTATTTATTACGCGCATAAGCGCCTTCCCAAGCGTAAATTACAAACGCTTTACAGTAATGAATTGGTTCTTATCACTGGTCATCCGTCTCGATGACATCTCACTATGCCACTGTGCCAGTGGATCTGTTTCCATCAATACGCTGTACATCGAATTTCGCAATAGATCATGTTATTCACCACCTTTTCTGCCACACACCCCAATCATACAAGTCACCGGTCTGTGGAAGTGAAGTGGGTTTCAATCGTGCGCATGAGAAGACCTGGCCGGGGTGGCCCGGCCTTTCCCTGGGTTCTTGGTTCAAAACGATGGCACCTACAGTACTGTATTAGGGGGTGTTCGCAGTTACCCTTATTAAGTATTTCTTGATTATGCCTCGCCCAACTGCCCATTCAGAGGCCAGACTTATGCAAGTGTGTAAATTGATAAACAGAGTACAGTAATATATTACGCGTCGAAATTCGTGTCGCGCGACTGTATGTCAATTAATTAATGTGTGACAAAAGGCAAAATCCTCAGCTTACACAGTAAGAAGTGTGAACAGGACGTTAATGGAACTTTAAAAAGAAAAAAAAAAAAAAAAAAAAAAAGGAAAAGAAAAGGGGGAACACCCCTATTTCTTGCGCATGTCTGCAGTAGCGTTCACGCCGGCGCCTACACTCAGGTCACCAGTTGAGCCCACGTGCGGAAACCCCCATCAACTGGGCCCTCGCCATTCGCGTCTACAGCAGTTCCATCTTCACCAGCTTCATCTTGACCGGCGTCCTCATCGGTTTGGTCTCTCTCCTTCGGGTCCTTACCATATGAGCCTGTCCCAGCTGCAACTGTGCCCACTCCCGCGCCCAAACCCGCGCCAACCGCCGCGACGGCAACAGGGATCGCTCCGCCCATTGCTAGTATGCTATGGGCTGCTGCAAAAGCGCTTCCCGATGCAACGTTTCCAATAACAGCATGCATCCCGGCTACTGCTGTGCCTGATGGTCCTTGAGGGGTTAGATACTGCCTCGCGAGCTGGTCAGCTTGGGGAAGGGAATTTACCGGCGACAATCCCGGTGGTGCTTAAGCCAAACCACCCCAGGACAATGGGAGCTAAAACCGGCGTCAAGCAACCCCCGGTAACAGCTCCAACGGTTGCATAAGCGATTCGACGTATTTTGCCTGAGTGCGACGAATTTTATTCAGCACAGACTGATTTGAGTGGACTACAGGTGGACGGGCGCCAGTGTGGCTCCGTTACTCACGATTAGGCATAGGAAGGTAGGCGAGAGTTGACGAGAAAGGGCGACGCATAGTAATACTTGGAATTGGCGAGGAGGATATTGATATTTCAAGTAAAAGATAATAAAGAGGAAGAACTTGGTGAGAGCGTGGCTGAGGGTGGCAGGAAGGTGGCAGGAAGGTGGCAGGAGAGATGATATATAAATGAGTGGGGGTCGTGTATCACCTCGATCTCCTGCCGTGTCACACGTGGTGAAGTTCAATCGCCGCGCCCACGAGAGAAGCCATTTTTGTCTCGAAGTGGCATGGTTGAATGGTACACAGGTCTATTGGAAGAGAGGAGCCAAAGCATGTCGCAGATCAAAACTTGGTTCGCGGAACTTGGTATTGATGTTGACGGCAATGCAGCACTCAGTTACAGTACCGGTAGCTGCTAGCGCAACGCAGACCAGGGCGATTCTGGCCGTTCGCCAGAGGCAAGCTGACTCATGTAACCTAAGTTAGCAGGCCAAGATGGCCACAAGTCGTAAATGACAACGATAACAACAAAGGAGTCTGCACATCCAAGACGACAAACTTGGGCCACTGCGTCCACGAACGAGGTAAACCATGGCCACAAGAAATGCGAGACGCGATGCGGCATAAGAAGTCGGATTGAACTGGGTACTCGACGCACCCCATCGCATCGGAGACAGGACAAGGCATCAGCACAAGAATGCTGATTGAGAGAGTACCAGGCTCCTGAGCGCCAATGCCCTCAATGATTGGCCAGAGAGAATGAGAAAGGAAGCACAAGCAGAGAAGACGCCATCATGAGGAGCTCGGCAGTGTGTCATCAGGTCACTGGCACGCCAACCGTAGAGTAACGATAGGGGTATACGAGAGAGACGAGATATGGAACCATGGCGGAAGTAACCATACATGCTGAAAGCTGAAAGCTGGAGCGAGAAATCAAATCGAGGACGACCAGGAAACGGCATGAAGAGCTGCTCAGCAAATATCAGAATCAGATAAATGCTGCATGGGGATGAGTCAATATCTATCTCACACATCAATGATCATATTAAGGAGTGGTAAATGAAGACGATTTTACCCGATGGCTGTGCCTGTCGGCCCGGAAATCTCAAAGACGCCACGGCTGACACGACAACAACAACCTATTAAATCATCAACGCCCGTGTGCGATACGAGGAACTTTCTTTATCGTTTATACTGTATCAAGGTAGTAGTTGTTCGCTTTGGTTTAGTACGTTGCTCGCTCTTGCTTTTTCTTTTTCTCATCCTCGGTCGTCTTTTTATATAGCGCGCGCCTACACAACGATGCTGGACCAGACCCAGCGTGCACCCTACTCGACCACTTCACCTTATAACTCCAACCCATCTCCATCTCCTTATTCCCGCCGCACGTCTCAACACGCTCCCCGAACGAGCCCACCATCATCCACCTTTTTCTCTTCGCTTCCTGACGATGAACACGAAATGCTGCCAATCCACGACGCGGAGCGACATTTCGGGTCTAGCACCTCCTTCCGGCGACACACCAGTGTGTCTGGTCCTATGGCCGACTTGGAGAGCATTCGCTCCGCCGTGACAGAGCAAGGCCCGTCTGGTATCTGGGACAGGTTGGTTGGTTTGGTAAAAGGCATTAAACATGAGGGCAATCCAGAACAAAATGGCTATGAACTTGCTCCCAAGGCGGAGGAACAAACGCCTTCGGCCAAGTACGCGAGCCACACTGCAGAAGTGCGTCCTTTATTCGTATCGTAACCCCCAGCATCCTCCTGACGAAATATAGGACGTTGTCTCCAAGTTCGGTAGCTCCGAAACACATGGGTTGACCGCATCTATCATCTCCTCGCTTCGTGAAGATTATGGCTACAACGAATTCTCAGTGTCGGCTCCAGAACCCCCGCTCCTCAAGTTTGCCAAGTCATTTTACGAGAGCCCGCTTATCCTCCTCTTATGTGGAAGTGCACTCGTCAGCGCCATCATGGGCAACGTCGATGATGCCGCCAGCATCACTATCGCCGTCGTCATTGTCCTTACGGGTGCGTAATCCCATCTTCCTCAAACGCGGCTGTTCAAGTTAGAGTCTGTCCAGTCGGCTTCATACAGGAACGACGCTCAGAAGAATCACTTGAGTCACTCAACAAGCTCGTTCCTCACCATTGTCACATAATCCGTGACGGAAAACAATTACACCTCCTTGCGAATGAGGCTGTCCCGGGTGATCTTGTCACCTTCTTTACGGGTGACCGTATCCCCGCTGATCTCCGCATTCTCTCCGCCGCGGACCTCGAGATTGACGAGAGTAGCCTGACGGGCGAAACCACAACACGGAAGAAAGATCCTGCTCCATGTGCCGAGGGTACCGAGATGGCTGAGAGAGCGTCCATAGCATATATGGGCACATTGGTGCGGAATGGTGCGTGCTTTTACGCTTCTGTTAGCAATCAACCGACAGTCAACCACTCGCAGGCCGTGGTACCGGTATCGTGATCGCCACGGGAACCCGGACCGAGTTCGGTATAATCTTTAGTATGATGCAAGATGTTGAGGAGCGACGGACTCCGCTCCAGCACAGCATGGATGAGCTGGCGAAGAGGCTCTCCATACTCTCCTTTGGGATAATCGGTGTTATCTGTCTCGTTGGTGTCTTCCAGCAGCGACCCTGGCTCGATATGTTTACTATTGGAGGTGCGCCCTGGATTGGTGAGTCGGAAGGACGAAACTGATCAGTTACTGTTAGTGTCATTGGCCGTTGCGGCCATCCCAGAAGGCTTGCCAATCGTGACGACAGTCACTCTTGCCCTTGGTGTGCTGCGCATGGCCAAGCGCAAGGCGATCGTAAAGAAGCTTCATTCGGTCGAAGTTCTTGGCTCCGTTTCTGTCATCTGCTCAGACAAAACAGGCACGTTCCTCATTCTTCTCGCCCCTTTCAGTCAAACTGAAGCTGAAATGATCGATCCAGGCACACTCACCCGAAATGAGCAAACCGTCACAGAGTTGTACACCGTCGACGAGCTCGTATTCGTTGACCCTGCTGCACCTGCTCCTCCGGCACATATTTCGCCTGCACTTTTCAAAACCCTCGAGGTCGGAGGTTTATGCAACGACGCGAGCACCGCGCGTGACGACGATGGCAACTATGTGGGACATGCAACAGATGTTGCCCTACTTAACGTTCTCACTGTATTCGGCCTCCCCGATCCTCGGCAGGTTAGTAGTTTATGATCTCTACTTGTTACAACATCGCCGACTTTGCTACATCAGACTTTCAAACGCGTCTTTGAACGCCCCTTCAGCTCAGAGACGAAGAGCATGGCCGTCTCCGGAACCCATACCACCTCAAACGCCAACGTCTCGCATCTCAATGGATCCGGACGGGAATTGTACCACATTAAGGGCAGTATCGATGTACTCCTCCCGCGATGCAAGTTCTACCACGTTGCGGAGGGCTCGACACCCCTACTTGACCAGAACGTGCGCTCCGGTATCGCCGGCAAAGCGCACGCAGCATCGACACGCGGGTTGCGCGTCGTCGCGATGGCATACGGCAACGCAGACGCGATTGGGCCTTCGCGTCCGTCGTCACCCATGCCTAACAACAACACGACCGACTACATTGACAAGGATAAGTCAGCGCACCTAGTATTCGCAGGCTTTGTCGCGATGTACGATCCGCTGCGTAAGGGCGTCGCGGACGCCGTTGCTCACCTGCAGCGTGGTGGTGTGCAAGTCATCATGATTACGGGTGATGGGGAAGAGACAGCGCTGTCTATTGCCAAATCGCTTGGATTGCGCGGCGCTTCGAACCCGAATGCATGCTTGACGGGTTCGGCGCTTGACCGTATGACCGCGGGGCAGTTGAGAGAGCGCGTGGCCAACGTGAGCGTGTTTGCGCGCGTGAGCCCGAAACATAAGATGGCGATTGTGGAAGCCTTTCAGGCTCGCGGTGCAGTCGTCGCTATGACGGGCGATGGGGGTAAGTTTTTCTTTTCTTGAATTTTCTGTCAACCTCTGTTTTGGTTGCTCATTGTTCTTGTGATGGATGTGTTGCAGTGAACGATGCTCCGGCACTTAAGAGGGCGGATATTGGGGTATCGATGGGCAAGAGTGGCACGGACGTCGCGAAAGAGGCTGCTGACGTCATTCTTGTGGATGATAACTTTACCACCATCTTGCCGGCTGTGGAAGAGGGTGAGTTCTCGTCTCAAAACCCTATCATTGACCTGATCCTCGGTCTGATATGGTGCGATGTTGTTGCAGGCAAATCCATATTCCACAACATTCAGAACTTCCTCTCCTTCCAGCTCAGCACAGCTGCGGCGGCACTCACGTTGATCACACTGAGTACAATGTTCGGGCTGAGTAATCCGCTAAACGCTATGCAAATTCTATTCATTAACATTCTCATGGACGGTATGTCACCTCACGTCCGTTTCGGCAATTCCGACCTCCCCATTCACCTCTCTAATGGTTATTTACTTGAAATGTCCATCAGGTCCCCCGAGCCAGTCGCTTGGCGTCGATCCGGTCGATCACGCCGTGATGCGCAAGCCGCCGCGGAAAAAAGATGAACAGATTATCGACCGGCGTATCCGTCTTCGTGTATTGTTCTCCGCGACTATTATCGTCGTTGGCACACTATTCATCTATTACTTTGCACTCTCGGACGATCAGAAGATGTCCCGCCGTGATCAAACAATGGTAGGCCCAGCCATTCTTACTCACACATTCTCTCGGGGGTGACATTGGCAGGGAGTGGGCGGAGTGGCGAGCGAGATCCTTCTTCTGATACCATTTCAAGGGCAGCGAGATGGTTCACCTCAAAGCGGGGGTAAACCGTCTAGCTGCACTTAAAGTGCTCTCGAAAGAGCGATCTCGACACCCTCCCTGCCAATGCCACCCCCGGTATACACACACACTCGTCAGTCAGAAGTACTCACGGAGACCTTTTTTTTACTCCCCACCGCTTTTGGCATAGACGTTCACCTGCTTCGTTTTCCTCGACCTCGTCTCAGCGATCCAGAGTCGCGGACTCGGATGCGGGCTAACCCAAAACCGGATGTTAATGATCACCGTGGCGATCTCGTTCCTGTCGCAGCTCGCACTCGTATACGTACCCTTCATGCAGGCCATCTTCCAAACCGAGGCGCTACCCATGGACGACCTGTTCTTACTCCTCGCGCTCGCGGCATCGTCGTTCATACTACACGAGAGCCGTAGGCGATACGAGCGTACGCTTAATCAGCGCGAGACGTATGTCTCTGCGATGGAGGAACTCGCATGATCATGCGTGATCATCATGACCGGATAGCCCACCGGATCTACGCAAGATCCTCGGTGTAGACTAGACATCACGCGTCATGACCGGATATCCATCTGATCTCACATGCATGATCTTTTGTGTCCCCGATTCGACCCGACGATCATAGAGTACAGTACTAGTACTATGATGGACGCACGCACACGCACGCTTTAGGCTTTGATCCCGATCTACCCATGTTCCCTTTTTTAATTCTTCTCTTGTCTGTTTTTTTTTTTGGTTGATCACTTTGCGAAGGTGAATGGACTCGCTCGCTGCAGAGTTCTGTACCACTGGTTGGTTCGGTAGATCTTTTGATATACGATGATAGCCGACTAGACTAGACACTACACTCACATTCACTACTGGTTAATCATCGGAGAAGAAAACACTGATATATAGTATAGATGATCAACCAACCCGCGTTAAAGTAGTACAAGTATCATTTTTACCATATCTTTCCAATCTTTTGGCTCACACTATGCATGTATATATATTTACCCCGAGCCAATCCGGGTTCCGCCCAGGCCCAGGGGATCACTTTTATACCGATAAAATGGGGCAAACGGACAGCTACTACGGTATGCTTGATCACTGTTGAAAATCCAAACTACCGTGTTTCCTCCGTCACTCGAATGGTCATGCAGATGAGGCACAACTAGCGGACAAGAATCGGGGATCTCGACCCCCGACTCCGAGGCTCTCCGAGTCAATATTTTCCCGTTTGATCCAGTTGCACTTATCGCCGTAGTACTGTACATCCATCTCGGATTCCAAACAGATCCGGGGATTGCGTCATCTTACTTGCACGGGATTCTTAAGACGCCCGACACTGGCGAATATTCGAATACTCACAAGAACGCCAGAAAGAAAAGACCGGCTTAGACCGCAGCGGTGCTCAACTCTAGATTCCTTGGGGTATTCCAGGGCAAGATTTATCACAGTGGGATAACAACCGTTTTTCTTTAACAGGCAGTACGTCATACTGTAGCCCCCTGGTACCTCTATCAAACCAATGTTCTGCCAACGCATAGCAGCAATCCACACTCCTTGGGAACCATGAGTGTTGACTCTTTGTGACTGAATTGAATACACTATGAACATGGCTCACTCAACTCCGATCCCTGGACTGTCAAGGGAATGGCTATTACGCGAATTTACCTTGCGTCAATCCAATCGGAAGATCACGTCCGCGGGCTTACTGCGGCAGACTAAAAGTAGCGTCTATGGTATGGTGGTCACGACAGTACTCGAATTAAACATAGGCGAAACACCAAGTCGCTTTTCTCGAAAACACAGTATAACGCAGACAGAACAGCAGGATCGGGGTGCTAGAGTCATTTAGGGTAAGGCCGGTAAGGGCGAACTATGGTCCAAAAAAAACTGCAAAACAGGCGTATGGGATCCTTGACAAAGAGAAAATGGGGGTATATGGTCCGACGCCACAGGAACACGTTAGTTAGCCAAGAAGGCCTCCAAGACCCAGAAGATTGATAACAACACCAAGAACATCAAGCTTAAGCCTAAGTAGGACCCCTGCGCAACCATTGTCGATGAGGAGAATGAGAAGTTCCCCGACAAGTCCACCAACAAGGGCAAGGACTACGTCGAGAAGTTCGACGACGGCAGCGCTACATTTAGAGTTGGGTATTCAGTAGCGTTACAAAACATTGACAGAAGGACTTACACAAGGTCACCTAGAAGAGGCTCTAGATCAGAAAATGAGCCCTGCAGAGTGCCAATGGCTCCGAATATAATCTATCGCATACGAAGTGAGCACAGGAGAAAGACAGATGCGGAAATAATGACGACCTTAAGCAGGGTAGCAATGAGCGCAATGATGTCGTACGTGCAGCCACAGCCAGCGAGGTCCAACTCCTTGAGGGCCCAGGTGAGCTCACTAACGATTCCAGCAACCTCCTGGAGCACAGGACCAATACATCCAGACGTTGCATTGGCAGAGTTAACATAGTCTAATCAGGTGTGGTGAACAAAAGTCGAGTGAAGTGTAGAAGGGTAGGTAGAACGGACTGAGAGAAAGTACGGTCCCCTCAATGACGGCATTGGCATTGGCAATGAGAGCCCTAGGGTCTTTGGGTTGATCCGCTGGAGAAGGAATAGCAAGAGCTAGAGTTGCAAAAGCGATGAAGAAAAAGAGAGCGAATTTGACAAGAGAGAACATGATACGAAAGCGAAGTGAAAGGAGCGGGGAGCGACTCAAAGCCTGGGGAGTGAACAAAACGAACGCTGAGGCATTTTATAGGGTTTTTCAGAGCGAGATTATTCAACCACGAAGAACTTGAATGGGGCGCCACGAAGGAAGGATAAAGGCGGGACAAGAAGTGGATCGAGCATTTCCAGAACAGGTATATCGTATGCGAAATATGGATATGGTGTCAAAATAAAGTATAATAAGTAGCCGTTCTAGACAGAAGATGACATAGAAGCTCGCTCTGATGACATTTATGGATGTAACATTCCGGTACGTTCTTTCCCGGCTTGGTTCCAAGGGGGCACAGGGTTTGATGACCACACGTCGTTTACGTTTCCTCTACCATTGTGAATAGAGTACAACCGTATGAGAGAGAGACCCCTTGCAGGTGACATAGAGAAACGGGCAGGAATGTTCACGGTCTTGCCCAAGCCAACGTCCTTGTCACATCTGTCCAAGTCCGTTCGGTTGAGGGCGAGCTGTTTTCAATTCTCAGATGACAGGGATGAAAGCATGAGTGTATTCTCCCGTCCTTGCTTTAGCTTTAAGATGGTTCCAGACATCCGGGAGCAGTCTGACAGGCTGAGAAGGTGATCAGAGGGTGCCGAGAAGTTGGTCAAGCACTCTCACGTGCCTGACAAACTTTTTTTTTTGACACCGACTTCACATTCTGGCGGTCCGCTGATCCGGACCCCTTCCCCTTATCTGATTCAGCTTACAATAGGACTCGGAAAATACAAACTGCCTACGCGGGCCCAGGACGAGCACGAGCCAAGACTTGTCACGATAGCGCGAGCAAATGACTGATCGATAAGTGTTAATGGCTTTTCCTGCTACGAGTAATATGAGTGACAAAGGAGTTGTCCGAGGATGGATAGGCAGAAGGGGAAGAGGACTTGACTACTTGGGGGTGCCAGACTCGGCACTCGGCAGTTTTATAATTCCGGAGACCCGACGAGACGGAGACGAGTGACCGTGCGTTGGTCGGAAGTCGGAAGAAGTAGCCGCCGGTCAAGAACGGTCCAGGTCTAGTACAGTACGCCTCAAACCTGGATCTGGTGAGTCGGATGCCTAAATCATCAGAGTTGGACGAGACAGCCTGGCCCATCAATGGCATCAATGGCATCAAAGGGAAGAAGCCGAATCTCACGGAATAAGGAAACTTGCATCACTTGCTCTTCTCAAAGTTTATCTCCCACCACTCGCCGGTAAAGCGCGGCGCCGCGACTGACACGTCGGTCTCACCTCACATCTGATGCTATCGCTTAGCCATTTGTGCTCTATATCACATCACCGCATCATTTGGAAAAAGTGTTGATACATCAGATGGAACATGCCAGTGATTGCGCGCCGCTCCGAATCGGGGCCCAGGCTACTCCAATCCGACCGCGCATTGCCCACGCTTGCATTGATTGTAACTTGTAAGCAATACGGATACCCTACGTGTTACAAAAAAAATTTGCACAGCCATTTTACCAATGACATATTTAAGCCGGATCTCTCGCCCCTTACCGTCGCTTCAGGCCAACTCTCGTCCTGTTACGAGTTACGTTTCTTCCGGTTCCCTCGTCGTCGTCGTCGTCATCATCATCATCGTTGCCTCCTCTCTACTTCTTGCACTTTACTTTACCTCTTCATCTTGGGAAGAAAACATTCATTTTTGAGATGTCATCGACGCACGTTTTCAGAGTCAAGGTATGTTTCCACAGACCACAGTCCCTTCGCGCGAGTGAAAGGAAAGGTCGCTCTGACACTTTCACTTTTGCGCAACAGGACGTTTATGCACGATTACGCGTGAACGTGGCTAGCTCTCTAGAGACCCCAGTAGTCTCTTCTCCCAGTAACAAGGAGTCGGGCTCAACAAAGTCCGGAACGGGTGTTCCACTCGCATCCCCGACTGGTTCCGATCCCACACTTGACCCTAGTGGCTTACAAGTAGCTTCCTTCGCGGAAGCGTGTAACAACGAGAAAATGGTTACCCAATCCAACTGCAACCGCCAATGCCCGGGTAGTCCGACCATCACTTCCCCGTTCCCGCTAGATCTGGTCTACGAACTCTGGCACACATACGTGTCTGATGAGGAAGAGTCCGGGATTGTGTTGTCCCTGGAATCGTGTGTTGATGGAGACATTTTTGGCGTCGGGAAGCGACCTGTGCAACGCGAGATAGAGAAGGACGGTTGTATTCAACTAGTCTTTGTGGAAGAGTGAAGGATAGACTAAGTTACTAGACCAGGTTTGTGTATATGTACAACAGAGAAGTATCAATAGATATATGTATCATCACAAGACAAACGATCGTGTATGAACAAGATGTGTTCACGTAGTAAAGAGCAGATGTAGACAGTGTACCGGAACAATCTTTGTACATCAGTCTTCTCAAGCGACCGGTTGGTCCCTTAACGCGTCTTCTTGTCCCCACCAATTTCATCATCGGGGTTATCCACCAAGCCGGTTTCGATCTCGATTCGCCGGTTCGCGCGCAAACGGTGAATGAGACTATCTCCAAGGGCAGTCATGGGCGTTAACACGCCACCAACCGCTGCGAGGGGCGGGAGTTCGTCCAAGAGCAGCGTCAGAGCAGACTCAACCACCAAGATAGCAGTGAGCAGCGTGCCAGGGTCCCCACGACCCTTGATGACCGTTTTTGCGTATCGGGGAGACGGCTCGTCCGACGCCGTCACATTGACATATTTCATTCTACCGCGTTCGAGCGTGCTGGAAACGAACGTGTTTCTGCATCTTAGCTTTTCCGTCACTACGGAGGCAATGACCACTACGTACTGGTCTGCTGGCCCAGAGCCTGGCTGCGTCACCAGACGTTTGACCACCCACCGGAACTGTGAAAAAAAGAAGGCATGAAAACGTGGTGAAGATCAGCTCTGTTGTGGATGGTGGAATGAGAGAAATACGACACGCACGGGTGAGAAGAAGGTGAGCGAAACGAAGCCGATCCCCATTGCCAAGCTTAACATGAACGCGACGAAGGTGTTGCCAGTCGGCGTAAACTCAGTGTACGTAAACGCGGGACCGTAAGAGGCACCAGCTGCACCATCTCCACCTCCGCGTCCACTAAGCCGCGCTTCTCTGTGCGCAAACTCTAGTAGTCCCGCGGTGCGCTGTACAAGCGCGCGATTGACTCTACAAAACAATCCGATGCCGCCTACGATGCGCGATCCAGGGCCAAGGCGATACACAAGGGAGGGGGCGGGTGATCGTGCGCCGCGAACGGGCGAGAGCGACCAGTCGCTGGAGGATAACAGGAGATGATTGAACGGGACGTCTTCGCATGCTGTGATGAAAGATGCGATTGTTCCGCCTGGAAACCCACCACTCAAACCGGCAGATGTCGTGCTGGTGCCAAGTGGCGAGTGGCCGAGTGTTTTGGAGGCCAGGTGAACGCTTACGTCTGCTGGGACCGAGTCGATACCGCAGGAGGGAACGATGATCGCGTGCGTTTTTGTTGCTAGATAGTCAAATCTAAAAAAATAATTGGTTGTCAGGTGTCAGGTGGAAGTAAAGTGGGATGGAGTGGGGTAGGTAATAATATATATATATAGCGGTATTGCCAGAAAGTGAAAAAAAAAATCTCACTTTTTGATTATGTCGAAAATCCACGGGGTTTCTCCGGTGATATCGACATAGTGTATACCGTTCCTTGCACATGCGCTAATATTTATAGATATAAGCAGTTATTACCGGTCCAAGGCAGCGGTCAATCACTCAGGCAGATTGGACCCAGGGCGATTTGGGACTTACTGCACGACTGGAGAACCGTAATGCCAAAACGGGCCGATGCAATTGAGCACGACCTTAGCTTGCTTGACAGTATTCTCGACGGCTAGCGCGTCGAGGATGTCGAGTTCGAATATTTGGACAGAATCGTCGATGGGCAGGCCGATGGAGAAAAGCTTGGTGCGAGACCGCGCGGCTAGCCCGACCGTGAATTTTGAGCGTTCTGGATGTTCGAGGACGTAGCGCGCGGCATGACGACCGCAGAATCCAGTGGCGCCGATGAGGAGAATATCGATCATCGTGAAGAGATGGGAGTCTTTGACTTGTAGTCAGTATGTAGAGTACTCACTCACTCACGAGCACTCACCCCGTTGGTGGAAAGTAAGGCTAGTAAGGACTCGCAATGTGTTTACGTAAGTCCTCGTAGCGGAGGTCGTTTGGTTTGAGCTCAAGATGATCGCATGAGCTCATTACTGTAACAGTTGTTATGAATGGATATACACCCGGAGGATTACGGGTGGGGCTCATTGCGCGGCATACATATTGGCATGACGTCGGGAAACAGGCAATTTAGCTACAGCATTCGGTGCTCTCAACAAACTCTGCTAAGTTACCACGTCCGATGATCAGTAACCAACCCCAGGCGCCTCTACTGCGCCTTGCCGTCTCAAGCGTATCTTGGTGCTCACATACACGTAGTCCGTTAGAAACGCACATCCAAGCTGGTTGATACATATTTTTTGACTATGAAAAATCACAACAGGGAGTTGTTCCCACTTAGTAATCAACCGTCGAGCAGTTGGCCATCCATCCGTACACCCATGTTGGATTTGATATCCATCCCGAGGAGCTTCATTTTGCCGGCCTAAGTGTCAAAGTCAATCGTCAGTCACAGCAGATCAAAGGGTACATGGTGGTGATTCATCGCACCTCGACACGCTCACGCTGTACGCGGCGCAGCTCCTGGAGCTGGTCCTTGTCGTAGAAACTTTCGGATTCGACCGCAGGCCGCTTGAGCTTGCTCTGGTGTGCTCGCATGTCCGCTTCGGCGTCATAACCATCGTCTGCGGGCGGTACAAACTCGCCCGCGCGCATCGCGTCCATACGCCTTTCATAGGCCTCAATGTTGTAGAATTTTTCGTTGGGAAAAGTGGCTGTCATGTTTGGCCCTGTGATCAATGGTGATGATGTGGACGATAAGCAGGACGGACCAGTATTATAGTCCTCGACAAATCGAGCAAATTCCTTTTTATTTTGATCCTTGGACATCCTCTCCGGATTCATCTTGCGCTCCTCAACAAGCCACGCGCGGAATTCTGGCTCCTTGTTGAAGATGCTTACGGCGGAAACGTTAGAAATGTCATACTCGTCGAGGGTAAAATATTCGACGTACTCGGATTCACTAATAATACCGTATTTGCCCCATTCGCCACCTAAAGCAGCGGCCGATGCCATCCCATTTTTCCTCCTTTCTCTTTTCTCCCTCTGGAGAGCCACCAGATAAGACCTCTAGAGCAGAGATTAAACGAGAAAAAAAATACATACATTCTTCTTGCCACCTCGCTTTCTCCGTCTTTTGCGTTCCCGACTGCGGCTGGGACTCTTGGACCGACTTCTGGTGCGAGATCGGCGAGCGTGCTTTCGGTGTCGACCTCTCCTATCGTGCGACCTCGATCGGGAGCGTGACCGCGAGCGAGTCCTCGAACCAGAACGGGAACGGGACAATGACCTCGAGTCAGACCGCGCGCGTCCCCGCTCTCGAGATCTAGACCTCGTGCGTGATCTTGACTGTCGCCCATGATGATCTCGGTCCCTCGACTTGGACCTGGACCGTGATATCGACCTGGACCAAGACCTCGATCTTGAGTCCCTGTCTCTATGCTTGCGTTCTCTGCTCCTGCGAGCACGGTATGCCCTACGTGAGGCGGCTGCACTCGGGCGATATGAGTCCATACGTGAGCGCCGATTGCGTCGGGGTGACCGAGACCGTTGGCGTTTCGGCTCACGCTCGGATCCTTGGCGGTCTGAGGACCTCCTCGAGGTTGGTGGGCCCGTGGACATGTGGGGCGGGGGGTCGCGAGCCCTGCTCGTCATTGGAGAACACAAAGAAGGACAGCGTCGAGAGGAACTCGGCACCTCTCACAGACTTGTCACGTGGCATGCACCGTCACGCCTTTGCTTCTCTCCCAGACTCCCACGCCTCGTGTGTGCGATGAGCCGATAAGCTCCTTTTCTTTCCGTTCATCACGCTCTCGTGAAGGGGGCCTTCGAACATCGTGTCCGTACTCACACTCCGTTATTGTGTGGTTGTCAACAAGCCAGGAGAACTCGCTGACAGCTGGCCGTTTCAGCACAATCCCACACTCAACCACATTCCGTCTACTTGGCAACCAGGTCAGTCTACGGACGTAGTGGGGTTTGTTAATTTTAGCTGTTGCTCGTCCACCCTTAATCGAGATGATCGATGATTGACTCATTCCTTTTTTATAGTGAGGAATAGGAGCATTTGATGTAGCTGATATGACAGAAAGTCCATCTGCCGTGTGTCAGGGTCTCGAAGGTGAAACCCGAGGTGTGTGATTAGCTTGACGCATTTGACGCAGTCTCTGTAATGAGGCCTCATTGGATGGGCGAACAAAAGGCATGTCAACGACGCCCGTCACAACATTGTCAGAAAATAACGAACCCACAAATACAAGACTGGCATAAAAACGTTCTTATGAGTTCTATTCTACATTATACCTATCGTACAAAGGAGCTTGTGCGATGTGGAATATATTCTGTAATCCGATTTGTCTTATTTTTAGAACGAGGGATGACTAAGCTAATGCAGCCTTGCAGGGTCGCTAATGCGTGCCTTGGTGTACGGTATAACGCTACAACGCTTCAACCGGAATGTGACTTGATTCTTCTACCTACAGCCACGTTCCTGATATGAGATGGTCGGCAGACACCAACAATCGCCATGGAAGTGGCTGGACCATGACAATAAGTCGATTTGTTCATTCTAATTATAGATGCATGGCGACCACTGGCCGCTTAATTACCTTGTGGCAAATTGCTTTGTTCTGTTTGGTCCTAAAATGGTGGTTCTGCACCCTTTGTGCGTGTATAAAAGCCTCAAGCCTACCCTTCCAACAACTGTGTTCATCCCCGGTTCCGGTCTTGCATCTTCAGAGGACAGGTTCCTCGCAGTTCATCTTTCGAGCCGACTCTACTACTTCTTTTCCAATTCACTTGGCTGGTCCTACGTGTTCTCATTCCATTCCCTATTGTTTTGTCGAGATGCTCTCCAAGTCGCTCATTGCTTCCATATTCCTCCTTGCTTCGATATCCTCCGCCAATGCTCATGCGGCCATTACTCCTGCTCTCGGCGTCAATGGACAGATAGCACGAAGTGACGTTCAGCGTCCTTCCGCCGCCTCTCCCTGTGGCACTGTAAACATCGCCCAAAACCTCGATACTTCCACCGCTGTTGCGGCAGATGCAAACGGAAACTTTTTGCCTAACATCACAGACTTCAATGGGTGAGCACAGTCATCCACGCACATTTTTCCCGCGAGCGGTCGGCTGATTGAGACCTTCAGTGGTGCTGACGGTTCAAGATCCATCCAGAAAGTCGAAGTCGATGCATCCGGAACCGGAAAGAACCTTGTTGCAGCCAAAATGGTCGTCAATGGTGATGCTGTACATATTGCTCATTGTGCTCGGTTACCCTCGCACTCACTGATGTCCTCTAGGATCCTGCGACCGTTAGTACGCAACAGCTCACTGCCCAGCTCCCTCCCGGTACCAAATGCACTGGTGGTACCAACAAAAACCTTTGTCTTGCGTCCTTTACTACCACTGCAGGTTTCGGAAACTGTGTCGTAGTTTCACAAGGTGCTGCGGCATCGAATGCTCCTGCGTCACGCGCTGCGGATGATGACCAGACGAGTCAGACCAAGGACGCCGCGAAAAAGAAGGACAAGGGGAAAAAGAAGGACAAGGGCAAGAAGAAAGGGAAGGATGGCAAGAACGGAGCGGCAAAGGGCGTGACCCGTTCAGCAGATTCAGGCGCTGCGCATGGTAACCAGACGAGTCAGGCCAAGGGCGCCGCGAAAAAGAATGATAACGGGAAAAAGAAGGACGACAAGAAGGACAAGAAAGGGAAGGACGATAAGAAGGACAAGAAAGGGAAGGACGATAAGAAGGACAAGAAAGGGAAGGACGACAAGAAGGATGACAAGAGCGGAGCGGCAAAGGGCGCGGACCGTTCAGCAGCTTCAGGCGCTACGAGTGGTGACCAGAAGAGTCAGAACAAGGACGCCGCGAAAAAGAATGATAACGGGAAAAAGAAGGACGACAAGAAGGACAAGAAAGGGAAGGGCGACAAGAAGGATGACAAGAGCGGAGCGGCAAAGGGCGCGGACCGTTCAGCAGCTTCAGGCGCTACGGGTGGTGACCAGAAGACTCAGAACAAGGACGCCACGAAGAAGAAGGATAGCGGGAAAAAGAAGGATGACAAGAAGGGGAAGGACGACAAGAAAAAGAAGGGTGGCAAGAAACAGGTCAAGCAGGCTAACCGATCATGTAAGTGTCGCTTTTAGGTATCCCTCTACACTATGAGAAGGAATTTGCTGACTTTCGAACTAGGGTCTTCTCGTCAAATGGTCAACTCTGCATGACAAGTAATAGGGAGAATGAATTAATTCAAACCTTTGTTGAATTTTCCTTTTGCAAAGCCTGATATCTTATGTCTTTGTTCCATTGGTAGCGCGTTTAATGTCACATTCTTTTGCTTGAGCCCATTCAGTTCCTGCACGTGATTGAAACATTGGCGTGACCGTGACATTTATGAACGCAAACTTGAACGTGAAAATCCCTCTTCCGAATTGGCTTCAACGTTCCGAAAGAATCTTCTGTCAGGATGTGTTCATGTCGTCCTCTTCACCTCCTGCTATAGCCGTGCCATAGTCGAATCTGATTACTACTAAGTAATCATCTAGTGTTTCAGTAACGCTGGAGGTATACCTCCCACGGTTCAGTTAGCTAGTGCCAACGCCAGCTCAGACATATGATAAGATGTGTGCTGGATTTAACCCGGAATTCTAACGTGGGAAGTTTCCTCAGGCTGATGAGCCCGCCCTCTTACTGTCCCCTTCAATCAAAGCTCAAGATTACGAACGACCTGAAGTCCTGGAGGCGCTCGTTGACTTGTTGACTGTATTCCACAAATGCTGTGACTGCATCTCGACCACATCATCCCCTTCTCTACCGTTTCCGAGCCTGAGAACGGCCGGGAGATTTGACGGCAAGTCTGGGTTCGCGCACCGCGTCAGTTGCATGCTTGTCTACCGAACTTTCTGCGTCTTCCCTGGTGCTGTCCGTCGGCAGGACTAAGGTAGCGAGTTGTCACGTTATTGCCACCCGCCTAACGCAGGTCGTCCTATCGTTGCCATCCGAATCACGGCCTGTTGGCAACAGGAAAATATGTTCCCGAATCCCCTCGAAACGCTCTTCAATCTTTCGTTCTACAGAGAAACTGGGGTGGATAGTCTACTATATTGGCGCAGTCGTTGGCTAAGCGCAGTCGTCGGCTAAATACACTAATACAGTCATTGGCGCGCACAGTAAGTTAGGCGCAGCTATTTTTGTACTGTATGCGCAGTGTATGCGCAGTTATTGGGTAAGCGCAGCCATTACAGAATGTCCCTGCATGCGATTCGGATTCGGAATCTCTCCGAGTCCTCGCAGGACTAGAATCACCCATCTCATGAACCTCCAACATCATGGCCTCAGGAAATTGACACGCCACGAAATTCGCGCTTTCTCCGCTAAGGAGATGGCCTCTGACTTGCCCGTACTATGCACCTGATCCTATTCAGCGTTACACGAGCCCAGTTTGTTCGTGCGTAACGCGAGTAGTGTAAGGTGACACAAAATCTGGGGATTACCCCGCACACTAGGCACCTCTGTAGGTCCGTGCTCTCGGTCCGAGTCCTCCCCAAGTTGCTCTGTGCGCAGTCGAAATTCTTAGGTGTTCGGCCATGGCTCTAAGCCTGTGCGGCGCACAACTTATGAGCCAAACTGTTTAATGGAAGCTACAGTATGTGAGCCATTGAACCGTTCGGCTCACCGTGGCAACGTCACATGTTCCAATCGATCGTATTATGGCATATTCGCAGTAGGTTTTCCCAGGTTCGGCCAAGTTAGCTATAAGATCTTGTTCGGCAACCGCGAAGCTTTGCAAAAGCGGCCCAGCCAAATCATGCCAAATCATGGCCAGATCAACAGCGGACCGCTTTTGGAAGGCGTGGTTGCCGAACATGCTCTAAAGCCTCACCACAAGCTTTCCTGAAATCTGACTTAGATGCGCCGCTTGCATCTTCCAATGATCGCTTCAGATTTTGCATGAAATTACCCTAAGCCCCACTCGAAATATTCCTAGGGAGTTAAGGAAAAGCCTACTGGAAATATGCCCTATTTTTAGAGCTCTCGTATTTTTAGAGCTCTCATATTTTTAGAACTGTCGTATTTTTAGAGCTGCCTGGTGGCATGTACGCTTACCATACAGCCTTCGGTAGCTCTCCCTCAAGTGGATTTTACCTCAATCGCTTGTTTCCGCGCGTGTATAAAAGCTCGACCATGGCCTCTTTCAGTCTCCATCACTGCTTTCACTCTCGCGCTCTAAGAGGACGAACACTTCCTGGTCGTTATCTCTTGCTGACCTTGCTGCCGTCCTACGTACTTTCATCCATTCGTTTTTAAGATGCTCTCCAAGTCCTCCGCCGCTTCCATATTCCTCCTCGCTTTGACGTCCTCCGTCAATGCCCAGTGTGTCGTCACTCCTCCCCTCGGCGGCAGCGGCAAACCAACAGCCGGCGATGTCCAGCAGCCTTTCTCAGTCACTCCCTGTGGCAGTATACCCATTGCTCAAAACATCGACTCTTCCGAAGCAGTTAAGGCAGATACAAGCGGTAAATTTATCGTTTCCATCATAAACTTCGGAACGTGAGTACATCATCCACTCCCATTTTTTTTTTACCGGTGACCTGGTAAGCTGATTTGGGAGGGCCTTCAGTGGTCCGGACGGTTCACGACATATCAAGACGGTGAGCGTGGATCAAACTGGAACGGGAGATAACTTTGCCGAAGCCCAGATGGTCGCCAACGGTGATGAAGTACACACTGTCCATCGTGCTACTTATCCTCGTGCTGATTCATGTCCCCTAGGATCCTACGAGCGACGGTACGCAACAGCTGACCGTCCAGCTCCCCAACGGCACCAAATGCGATGGTGGTAGCGGCAAGGATCGTTGTCTTGTATCGTTCGCTACGGATGCGGGTTATGGAAATTGCGTCGTAGTCACCCAACCGGGAAATAATGTGAAGCGTTCTACTTCTGGGGGCGAGGAAAAACCGAAGCCACACAAGGGCCACAAGGAAAAGGGTGGCAAGAAAACGAAGGAAACGAGGGGTGACGAGGAAAAACCGAAGCCACACAAGGGCCACAAGGAAAAGGGTGGTAAGAAAACGAAGGAAGCGAGGGGAGACGAGGAGAAACCGAAGCCACACAAGGGCCACAAGTCCGACTCGGAGGAGGACAAGGAAAAGGGTGGCAAGAAAACGAAGGAAGCGAGGAGCGACGAGGAGAAACCGAAGCCACACAAGGGCCACAAGTCCGAGGACGACAAGGAAAAGGGTGGTAAGAAAACGAAGGAAGCGAGGGGCGACGAGGAAAAACCGAAGCCACACAAGGGCCACAAGTCCGAGGAGGACAAAGGAAAGGGTGGCAAAAAAACGAAGGAAACGAGGGGTGACAAGGGAAAATCGAAGTCACACAAGAGCCACAAGGGTGGCAAAAAAACGAAGGAGACGAGGGGTGACAACTGATGAGATTTAAGTTGCTCGTACGCGTGTATCTGGTGATGGACTCTCGGCGCTCGGGCTCGATGCATTGCGCGGGTCCAAAATGCCTAAGCCATAGACATTGGCTAATTTCCTTTCTATTCGATTTACCTTTTACTGTAACCTGTGTTGATTGCAGCGTTAATGCTTCCGTTCTTTACCGCATACGTTTCGGACTATTTGCTTCGCATATAAAACATACTACATCAGTGACACATCTGGATTGTTTAGATATAGATGAAAGCGGGCATAGTGGACGCCCAAATGGTATCCGCGAAGCGTTCTTCTTCTCCGAGCTTCTCGACCCTCCATTCTCGCGTCTTTCCCCTTTTGCCGCTATTCCAGGACAACTGCTGACAAGCATAACAAAGAGGCTCGCAAGCACGGCAAAGGGTCATAAAGACCTTAAGCCCGACCTGGTTCAAAAAAATCACGGTGTAAGTCCTAGTTTCCTAACTTGCGAACTAGGATATCCTCGTTGGCTACGCTTATATGAATAGTGAGGGAGAGAGAGAACTTACCATTGATAGAATGGATGGTTGCTTATTTTACGAGGCCTAATAGAAGAATGTTCTTTACTTTACGAGTCACTGCGGCCAGTCGCAGGCTGCCAGGCTCGGTAGTACAGTATGCTCCCCGAAAGAGTAACGATGCCGATGTCAGCGCTACTCGTTGCTATTACTATAGAGCACGATGGTGCAGCGGCTTTGAAGCAGAAGGTCTGTTTCAAAGTCGACAGGAAGAATGTACTGCAAAGTTCGAGGTGTACATTGAGATGACGAGGAGCGCAGAGCAGATTCACAATTTGTCACTGCCAAAGGTTTTGAATGGCGCCGTGATGGTGTCAGGTGCTCAGGGTGTCACGTTGTCTCACAAATGTTGTCGCACGCTTTCTGGAAAGTCGCGTGCGCGTGTCACCGCGCTCACATACGTACTCTGTGTTATGATCCACCCATATCAAAGCTCTATGGTGACTTGCACAGTTCGTTCCGCACTGGCAAGGCTCCTGACAACCGCCCCCACCGTGACCCTGGTGTCCGATTTCCTCGAAGTAGTCGTTCGTTGTCTCGGTTCATGAGGCCTCAAAATTTGACCAGTGTCAACGTTGATTGATGTCCCGAACCTGACTGAAACCCCACGTTACCCCAGGCACGACATTCAAGAAATATTTGCTTCCCTCTGGTGTCGGCAAAGGTTCCACCGGCATTGGCGTCGAAATCTTCAAAGCTCTCTTGCCAGGTGATGTTCATGTCGTCGTTACCACGTCCTGCTGCAGCCAGGCCACACCCGAATACGACCAGGGAATTTTGAGGGTTTTGGTAGCCGCGGCGGTTCTGCTCTTACTGTCGTCCTTTTCATCAAGGCAAGATCACAAGCAGGATATTGAGCCGCTTGTTGACTTTATTCACACGGATGCTGGGCTCGATTTCGACCACAAACTCCACAGTGTCCCCTTATTTCATTATTTGCCGTTCCCGAGAACGGTTCGAGATCGAAGTCGATAGTCAAGCAACAAGCCTGAGCTTGTACTGATCATGCTTGCGAACCGGACCTTCTACGTCTCTCTTGGCGCTATGAAGACTGTGAAGGGTCATCAAATTCGTTATTCTCTGACAGAAGTCGTCCTCTCGTTATCACCCGATCACGGCCTGTTTGATAACAACGAAATTCATTCCTAAAGCCCCTCGAAACGCTCCTCAATTGTTGGTTTTCAGAAAGCTGGGGTGGATAACTTTGCGTCGTAGGCGCAGTCATTGAGTAGGAGCGGTCATCGGCGGGTAAGCACAGCCATTGGGTAAGCGCAGTTATCTCAAATCTCCACTAGTAAAGCGCAGTCGTCGATCTCATCAAAAAAGAAACCGCAGTTATCGACTCGGAGTAAGCACAGCCGTCGAAGTAAGCGCAGCCATTAGAATCTAGTACGTGCTACATGGGGTTCTGTACCCAAGGCGCACTGAAATGGACTCAAAAAATAAAAAAGCGCAGCTATTGAGTAAGTCCATTCACAGCCGGATATGCGAATCCGATTTTGAATCTCTCCCCGTTGAAAGCGTATCACGGTCTCATGGACCAATCCAGGAGATTGAGACGCAAACAAAATTCGAACTTTCTCCTCTAAGGATATAGCCTCTATCATCGTCGTACTATGCACCCGATCCTATTCAACGTCGATCTACGTGTGGGTGCGTAACATGAAGAGTGTTGGATGATATGAACGACAGTAGTCTGAGGTGTACCCCGCACTCCAGGCATGCCGGGGTCCGGTGCTTTCGTTCTTCAGCATGTTCCTCTATCTGAGCTCCAAATTTTCAAGAAATTCAGCCGCGGCTCGAGGGAAATTAGCTCTGCCGTTGAGAGAATTATTGGATGGCTAAACAACTGGTTACAGTGTTGCTGCGGCGATACAAACAAGCACGATTACAGTCCTGCCTTCGGACGGTCTGCGATAGGTACGGGAGCCAGTCACAAGAGGGTGTTGGCGACCATGACTTACGTTGCGGAACGTTTCTATGTCCAGTTCGGTCTCACATTATCGCTGTGCCTCTTCCGCTCGTGTATAAAAGCTCGGCCATGGTCCCTTCCAATATTCATCACCACTTTCAGTCTTGCATTCTAACAGAACGCGTTCTACACAGTCTATCTCTTGCTGACCGCTGCCATCCTACGTACTTTCATCCATTCGTTATTAAGATGCTCTCCAAGTCCTTCACCGCTTCCATATTCCTCCTCGCTTTGACATCCTCCGTCAATGCCCAGTGTGTCGTCACTCCTCCCCTCGGCGGCAGCGGCAACCCAACAGCCGGCGATGTCCAGCAGCCTTCTTCATCCGCTCCCTGTGGCAGTATACCCATTGCTCAAAACCTCGACTCTTCCGAAGCAGTTAAGGCAGATACAAGCGGAAACTTTGTCGTTTCCATCACAAACTTCGGAACGTGAGTACATCATCCACACCCATTTTTTACCGGTGACCTGGTCGGCTGATTTGGGAGGGTCTTCAGTGGTCAGGATGGTTCACGACATATCCAGACGGTGAGCGTGGATGCAAGTGGAACGGGAGAAAACTTTGTCCAAGCCGAGATGGTCGCCAACGGTGATGAAGTACACACTGTCCATCGTGCTACTTATCCTCGTACTGACTCATGTCCCCTAGGATCCTGGGAGCGATGGTTCGCAACAGGTGACCGGCAAGCTCCCCGATGGCATCCAATGCAGTGGTGGTACCAACAAGAATCTTTGTCTTGTATCGTTCGTTTCGGATCACGGTTATGGAAATTGCGTCGTAGTCTCCAAACCGGACACCACTGTGCAGAGCTCTACGTACGGAGGACAGACACCGACAAATACCCAAAATAATGATCAGACGAAGGCAACCCAGGGACCGACAAACGGCCAGAATGGTGATCAGACGAAGACAAGCCAGGGATCGACAAACGGCCAGAATGGTGACCAGACGAATGCAAACCAGAAGACTGACGGCAACAACCAGCACAAGAAAAGGATGATCAGGAAGAGAAGGCTGTGAAGGGTTGCAGGTGGTGAAGTTGCAGTGCGCGGACAGATGCACGGGCACAAAGGCTTACTAAGGGCACAGACATTAGACTGATTTTTCATATTATTCGACTTATCGATACCCTTATCCTTTATTGATTGCAGCATAGATGCTTCCATTCTTTATCACAGGCTCCGCCACAATACCTTTCCTATGAACATTTCTCTACCATCTTTCAGACTACTGTATCTGCTTCATATAGTGTCACATCTAGATTATTTAGATGTAGATAAAACTGAAGCGGGCGTAGTGGATGCCAGAATAGTATCACCGAGCGTACTATTCATTCGCCTCCAAGTTGTAGATGCGTCCGCGACACAAGTTCAGTAAACCGTAAACATAATCGTGGAGTGTCCAGGCTTCGCCACGTTACAGTAAGGCAGGTTTTTTACGACACAAGCCCTCACCCCCCTCTTCGTGGATCTGTGACTGGGCTCATTCAAGTTAAGATGCCACTGGCATCCTTGTATGTTCTACTGTAGTATCCGGGTGGCTCATCAGTACTGTCCACGATGTCCATGCCAGTGGCCGGCCAATGCCATATAAGGACGGTGGGTACAGTATGTCTTTCAAGGTATGGATCAAACCTCATAAAATATATCGGTCATTTCCCCTACCGCGTCTCACACCGAAATCACTGAGAAGGGTGTATTCTGAAGTCACTCGGCATGAGAATGTGCACGACTGACGTTCGAGGTGAACTTTGAGGAGATGGCAAACGCAGACCATAACTTTGTTCTATGCCTTAACTCACAATCCACAATATCGTCAAGCTCTGGAATGTTACTAACTTGAAGTGCGAATCACGAGCACAGAAGAACCGCCCATATCAAGGCTCTCTACTCGACAGCCGCCGCCCGCCATGGTGTCCATGTTCACCGAAGCCGTCATTAAGCATCGCATGGGCACCCAGCAGGAGTACGGCCCTAATGTCAAGATTGGTGTCCTGCACGTGATTCAGTTGTAACACCGACCCGCCGTGATATCAAACATTTCTTCGCTTCTCCTGGCATGTTCCTCAAGGGTCTCTTGCCAGGTGGTGCTCATGTCATTTCCATCACCCCTGCGGGCCCTGCTTTAGCCGTACCATAGTTAAACACCACCAAAGAATATCCAACGTTGTGGTACTGTAGGTCTCCTCTTACTGTTGTCCCAACTTGTCCATTTCGATCTATGGCAGTGATTTTATGCTCACGATTGCGAGTAGGTCGTGGAGGTGCTTCTTGTCCACATGTACGCGGATGCTGGACATGATCTCCACCACATCATCCCCTTTGCTGCCGTTCCAGAGAACGGTTCGAGATCGATAGTCCAACAAGTTTGAGCTTTTGCACCGTAACATGCTCGTGAACAGAACCTTCTGTATCTTGGCGTTATCAAAACCGAGAGAAGCAGTCAAATTTGTTTCCCGCTTGACGCAAGTCGTCCTTTCTTTATCATCTGATCACAGCCTGTTTGGTAACAAAATGTATATCCGAAACTCCCTCGAAACGCTCTCTAATTGTTGGTCTTCAAAAGGCTGGGTTGCAGCCAGTATTTTTCCCTCGTAGGCGCAGTCATTGGGTAAGTGCGGTCATCGGGTAAGCGCAGCCCGCAGTCATCGATAAAGTGCAGTCAAGAAATGAGCACAGCCATCGAATACTAAGCGCAGTCGTCGAGTAATCACAACCATTGGGTAAGTCCAATCCCAGCCAGACGTGCGATTCAGATTCAGAATCTCTCCTCACTCACATACCTATCCAATATGATCGCTTAGGAAATTGAGACGCCACGAAATTCGTACTTTCTTCGTCAATGATACAGTATGGCCTCTAACATAGTCGTACTATGCCCCAACCCTATTCAATGTTGAACTGCGTAGGGTGTGCGTGCGTAATATGAGTATGGTTGGGTGGTCTAAGGATTACCCCGCTGTGTCCCAAGACTCTCGTTCTTCAGCATATCCCTAAGGCCCATCTGAACTCGGAATTCTTAGTGCTCAGCCGCGGCTTGACAAGTTGAGGGAAAATTAGCCGTCGCAGTTAAGAAAATTAGTCGATGGCTAAACAGTTGGTTGCAGTGTTGCTGCGGTGCCGCAAACAAGCACGATTACGGTCCTGCCTTTGGACGGTCTGCGATGGGTTCGACAGGAGCCAGTCACAGGAGGGTGTTGGCGACCATGACTTACGTTGCGGAAAATCTCTATGTCCAGTTCGGTCTCACGTTATCGCCGTGCCTCTTCCGCTCGTGTATAAAAGCTCAGCCATGGTCCCTTCCAATATTCCTCACCACTTTCAGTCTCGCATTCTAAGAGGACGTGTCCTACACAGTCTATCTCTTGCTGACCCTGCTGCCACCCAACGAACTTTCATCCATTCGTTATTGAGATGCTCTCCAAGTCCTTCACCGCTTCCATACTCCTTCTCGCTTTGACATCCTCCGTCAATGCCCAGTGTGTCTTCTCTCCTCCCTTCGGCGGCAGCGGCAACCCAGCAGCCAGCGATGTTCAGCAACCTTCCTCAGACACTCCCTGTGGCAAAACATCCATTTCTCAAAACATCGATACTTCCAGCGCTGTTAACGCAGATGCAGACGGACAATTTACAATCTCCGCCATAAACTTTGCTTCGTGAGTACATCGTCCACACCCATTTTTTTTACCTGTGACCTGGTCAGCTGATTTGAGAGGGCCTTCAGTGGTGAGGAAGGTTCACGATTGATCCAGACGGGGAAGGTAGATCCAAGTGGAGCGGGAGATAACTTTCAGGATATCCAGATAATCACCAACGGTAATAATGTATACACTGTTCATCGTGCTACTTATCCGAGTCCTCGTACTGATTCGATGTCCCCTACTAGGACCCTTCGAGCGAAGCTACGCAACAGCTGACCCTCAAGCTCCCCAGCGGCATCAAATGCGTTGGCGGTAACGAAAAGAATCGTTGTCTTGCATCGTTCGTTACGCCTAAGGGTTATGGAAATTGCGTCGTAGTCATCCAACCGGGAACCACTGCGCAGAACCCTACCTCTACGAACGGGGGAAAGACACCGACAAGTACCCAAAATAATGATCAGACGAAGGCAAACCAGAAGACTGGTGGCGACAACAAGCACAAGAAAAGGATGATGAGGAAGAGAAGGCTGTGAAGGGTGGCAGGTGGCGAAGTTGCAGTGCGCGGGCAGATGCACGCGCACAATGACTTGGGCATTGGACTGATTTTTCGATTTAATTTGACTTATCTTTTATCCTTCATTGATTGCAGCATGATCCTTCCGCTCTTTATAATAACAGGTGGCGCCACGAGGACACGACGGTGCCGCCAGAATACCTTTTATTTCTCTCCCATCCTTCAGGCTATTTGATTCCATTTAAAACATTATTCAGTATCACATCTAGGTTACTAAGATGTAGATAAAACTGAAATAGGCGTAGTGTAAACCAGAATGGCATGCATCCATTGGCTTACACTCAGAATGTTGTGTGTGTTCATTCACTTGTCGTCACGGTTCTGCGCGCCTCCCCTTTCTCCAATCATGTTGACGTCGCATTCTTATGTCATACCCATTTCACCCGCATTATCATTGACAATACAAGAACCAGGAAACCAGCTGACAAGCCTGGCAAAGAATTAGAAGCTGATCCCAGGCCTTTAAGCTCGATCAAGTTCAAAGACATACCAGTGTAGGTCGGGCCCTGCGGTCACTCACTTCTGTCTATTTCGGACTCATTGTACGAGAACGGCCTCTGGCGTGCGAACTAACTTGGGGTCTTCTTGTTAGTCATGGTCACAATTTTGTCCTCGGTGCTGTTCCGTTGACTGCGTGTGTCTGAGTCGAGGGCCTTTCTTCAGTCCAACTTGAGGAAGAGTACGCTTTATGAGTCAGCCTGAGTAGTCCTGTATGTTCCGTGAATCTGCCGCTGCCAGCGCTGCTCGTTGCCCGAAGCTGAGGGTAGTAAGGCCAAGGCGCTAAGGGCTTGACTCGGATGTATGACACGATGACTGTTGAAAGACCTGCATAAAAGCTAGAGAGGAATAGAAAGTTCTAACTGTGTTCAGGATTGTGTTTCTAGAATAAACTGCCAACACCATGAGAGTGAAAAGGATAGAGGTGATGCGGAAGCCTGAGCACTACGACTTGGAGCACTTCTCCGGTCATCCAGCTCCAGATGAGCACGCCGTGCAGCACTTCCACGGCATCCTTGACGATTTGTTGGTGCACCCATGCACGGGTCGGAGTCCCAGCAATATTAGTGAGCTCTCAGCTGTTGAAGCTTGAAATGTGATCGTCAAAGTTTACAGAAACGTGACACGTGACATGGCCAGCACAAGCAACCTTAACCTTACAGTACAGTTACGGTGCTCAATCGCTGGAGTTCCCTCTTGAGGAGCTGTCATGATTTCATGATTTTACTCCCTCTACCACCCGGTTTATTAATAAGCGAGCTGAGATACTTTACAACATGCATAGCTGCGGTGCCGACCCAGATCTCATCAAGTCCACGGAGTTCATGATCAATCGGTGCGACCCCTCCAAGGACGAGACTACGCAACTAAAAATAGTTTGGCCAAGGGATTTTGGATGGCGTCGTCGGTAAGCCGCTGCTGAACAGAGATGGTAAGTTTGTCTTTCTATCATTTGCACTGTACCTCACATATAAGAAAGGACGTGTGCAAGTTCGAGGTGTATGTTGAGGAGGGGGCGAGCACAGACCAAATTTTCGGTCCAGTCTGTGGTAGCATCCCTAAGCTCTGGAACGTGAAAAATTCCCGGCCTGAGATCACGAGGAACAGAACATTTACCCGCACCAAGACTAACATGCATATGGCGTGGTCGGTTCGTTTGCGCAAGGCTCCGGACAGGCGCCCGCGTCCTGGTGAACGAGTTTCTCGAAGCCGTCGTTTGTTATCTCAGTCCTCTCGACCTCAAAATCTCAAGTTTTACCTCTTCCCTTCTCCTTCCATATCAAGCACGGGCAGCGGGAGTACAGCTGTAATTTGAGCGGTGTTCGCCTCGATATCCTGCGCGTGATTGAAACACCGGGCACGACATCCAAAGACAAAATTCGCTTCCCATTTGTGTCGATATTTGGGCTGACTTGAGTGGTGGTTTCCACCACAAGCCGACATAACAAGCCGTATCCGTGTAAGTACCAATAAAAAAGATATGGCCTCTCTTGTATCTTAAGTCCATGAAAATTTATAGATAACCAGAGGAAGCTAATCGGGGACCACACTGAAGGAAGTGAGGGACAGAAAGATATTTGGGTGAGCAGAGGGCGGGACTCTGTGCCCAGCCTGAGGGGCCTCATCCTGAGTTGAAGCTACTCCATTGGCTTGAAACGCGCCCACATTGGCCTGTTCCAGGAAAGCTAGGATAGCTGTGCCGCCCTTTTTTTACTGAGGAGGGTCGACATGGTGAGGTCGTGCGCCCCGTGGGGTGCGTAACAAGGCAAGGGCTGTTGGATGACGAATCTGGGGGTTCAATATTCAATGCTTACCCCGCACTACGAGTACGCCGTGGGACTAATGCTCTCTTTCTTTAGCAAGTCACGGTCCCCTACTATATGATACCTGTATTCCTACTGTGCTCAGCCGCGGCTCGAGAGGCTGGATGAGCCCATGTAGCAACATCTCTCGGCTCACCGTGGCAACGTCGGGTACAGCATTCTAATTCAATCCTGAAACTCCTGAAGTCTGATCGCTCTTACGTTTCGAGATGTCTTATCGGATGATTGTGGTCAGAAATGAATTGGACCAGGTGGACGACTAAGCTGGCGGGTTGCATTGTGGCCGCGGAGTCGCGGACAAGTACGATCACGGCTCTTTGCCTCTGGTGACTCTCTCACAAGAACATCTGCGATGGGTTACAGAAGCTACTGTAATAATCACGGAATTGACTTGACCGCGACGACTTACGTTACAACAACCTCATTGTCTGGTGCGGTTTCACAATGGCTACTATGCGTCTTCTCTTCGTGCATAAAGGCCTCATTCATCCCAATAACCTCCGCGTTCATCCCCAGATTAATCTTCACACTCTGTTCACACAAGAGGACTGGTTCCTCAAATTCTCTATATCTCTTGCACACCACTGCTATCCTACGTGCTTTCATCCATTCCTTATTATTTCTCGAGATGCTCTCCAACTCCAAGTCCTTCACCGCTCTCATAGTCCTCCTTATTTCAACATCCTCCTCCACCAATGCTCAGGCTGCTCCTCCAAATCCTCCTGCTCTCGACCTCCAAGAGACCCCCATAAGCGGCGAAGCCCAGCGTCCTTCCATCGCCGATCCCTGTAGCAATGTAAACATCGCACAAAGTCTCGACACTTCCACTAGTGTTACGGCAGATGAAACTGGAGCCTTTTTACTTTCCCCCGTCAACCTCAATCCGTGAGTACCATAGTCCATGCCCATATGTTACCAGTGAACGTGTTAGCTGAATCTGGAACGCCTCCAGTGGTGCTGACGGTTCACGATCCATCGAGACGGTCCAAGTGGATACATCTGGAACAGGAAAGAACTTTGTTGCAGCCCAGATGGCTCCTGCAAATGATGATACGCAACAGTTCACCATCCAGCTCCCTGCCGGTACCAAATGCACCGGTGGAACCAACCAAAACCTTTGTCTTGCATCCATCACTACGACTTCAGGTCTCGAAAATTGCGTCGTAGTCTCACAAGCTGCCAATGCAGTGGACAGGGCTCGGTCGCCATTGAACACTAGCCAAGCCGCCGATGTTCATAGTGGAGTGGGAAAACGTAAGCGCGTGAAGCGTTCACCCCCTGCGGACGAGGAAGGATCGGAGCCAGCGCCTGCGAAGGGTGACCAGACGAGTCCACGTAAGGGAGACAAGCTCAAGAAAGACAAGAGAAAGGAAAAGAAGGACAAGGGAACGACACGTCACAATCAGAGAATAACAGGCAAGAGATTCTGTAAGTTTTTTTTGTTTGAGGCGTCGTTGTACGAGAGCGGTTTCCTAACTTGCGAACTAGGGTCTTCGCGTTTGTCCCAATTAGCCAAGCTTAGATGACGAGTGATGGTGTGTGTGTATGTATCATTGATGGAGTGGATAGTCGTCTGTTTTACAAGGCCTGATATGATCCATGCCGTTGTTACGTTTATTGTGCGTCGAGGGTCCTTCTTGAGGAAGAGTACCCTTTATTACAGTACTCGGAGCCAGTACTGTAATAGAACGTATCTCGTGAAGAATTGTTCGGAAAGATTGTTCCGTGAACCGGTCACGTAGATTTCTAACATCATATACATATAAGCTCTGTTCCCTGAGCCTCCTTGATCACATCCTAGCCATGTCCACGACAGAAGTGCGCCGTGAAGTGACCCATGCCAATGGCGTTCCCCTTCCCGATTTAGACCTTCCAGTACGAGACTACTCAGACTCCGCCCGCACTGGTAGACTATTGACGATTTCGTTTCATCTTGCAGTACCCAGAGAGCCCCGCTGACGTCACGGCCAACTTACTCGCGCTCACCGAGCTCGCACCAAACCCGTACGTTTATGTGTGATGTCTCGGTCCGCTCTACATTGAAGTGCCCGAAGATAGACGAGCAAGGTTCGTCTTCAAGAGTCTCATTAGCAAGCTTCATGAATTTGTTTCCGAGACTAAGTACGTGCTATCTTATCGTCTACTATCTCCATCCATCCATGAACGTCTTTCATGATGGCACGCCCTTCGCGTATTTCTTATCCGTTACCTTAGTATCACAACAGAGGAATGGAAGAGTGCAATCGAGTTTCTCACCCATATGGGCGAGACGACCATCACGCGTGGTCGAGAGTTCACTCAATTCTCGAACGTGTTCGGCGTGACGGCCCTCGTTGAGAGGATCAACAATCCCCGAGTCGGGAACGCGACCGAGAGTACCCTCCTAGGTCCGTTTTTCACCGAGGACGCACCAGATCGTGCGTAGATCCCTCCGAGTCAATCCCTCGACCTCTCAAATCCTCACCGCTCTCCGTTTACATTTAACCCGCAGTCCTATTAGGCGAGTCGATCGCGTCTGAGGGAATGGGCGAGCATATGTTCGTTGAGGGGCGCGTGCTCACCACTGGCGGGAAGCCCATTCCGGGCGCCGTTATTGAGACGTGGGAGACAGACGGCGAGGGTGAGCCAGCATTTAGATGTATCCATGTCTTCCCACCTGATGATGAATTGTCATGCGTTCCCCGAAAACCCTTAGGAGTATACGATATGCAATACGCGGAACGCACCGGACCAGAGTGCCGTGGCCGACTGAGGACCGACGGTGAGGGGAAGTACGGGTATCGCGCGATCGTTCCCGTCTCATATGCTATTCCTAATGACGTGGGTGGTAACTCCTCTATTGTGGTATATCATTCTGCAGTTGGTGACGGTAGTCGATATTATAGGGCCCAGTATGTCGGCTGCTTGTATCCTTGGGACGACACAACGTCCGGCCGAGTCACTTACACGTGATGATCCATGCGCCCGGTTACCACAAGCTCATTACGGCGTTGTATCCAGAAGGCGATCCGTATCTCTCAAGCGATGTCGTCAGTGGGGTGAAGAAATCTCTCGTCGTGGTAAGTAACACATCCACACCAACCTTTCTTGTTCGTTTTTGCTTGACTTGTTACTCTGTAGAAACTTACCGAGATCGATGACGAGGCAGAGGCGCTAAAGCGTGGATTCCAGAAGGGTACCAAGTTCAAGCTGCTTAATTATGATTTCGTCCTCCTCACTGAGGACGAATGGGCGGCTGCACACAGCTAATGGGACAACAGAGGTTGCATCGACTCGGAGCAGGGAGCTCGGCTCAAAGCTCGAGGATGATATGGAAAAATGTGATGTGCGAAGGGCGTGCTTTAGGGACTGAGAACGAAGTCGTAGTACGGGTGTTTCCTAGGACTGTAAGTGATGGATATCAATGGATCTTAGCACCTGGCAGGCGTTGGCGGGCACTGGCACGTGGTTGATTCTGACGCGTCCAAAGCAGAAGCGGCGGCGGCGCGACGCGACACTCACCGGCAAGCTGTTCTCATAAACATGGACTCGGACGCAGTCAAAGCCTGCGGGGGCTCGCTGGCCGATAATGTAAAGCACCAGGACGCGTCTTTCCGTTGAGCCCCCTTACACACCCGCGGCCCGGGGATGTGTAAGCACACTGAGCTGCGGGGTTTGTAAGCGAAAAGACACTGTTGAGCCATGCAGTAATGGCGCTGGGAAGTGGGAACACGATTAGAACGCAATAATTTTTTGTGTATGCGAAGTTATGGAGAGACGGAGGGTCGTGTGCCAGACTTGCAAGCCGATTTCTGTCAATTTACGATGCGGGCAAGAGCAGGATTTGTAAGCAAAAGATACTGAGGCGGTCGAGCCATAAATGCACGGTGAACGCAATCAGAACCCAATAAATTTCAGGACAACTAAACGTAACATTGTACAGGCCATGTGCATGCGAAGTTATGGAGAGACAGAGAAACGTATATATGCACGCCCTGCGGGCGACTCTTTCGAATTTCTCGAATTTCTCGGGGTGGCAACACTTTGTACATGTTTGTTCTGCCTTTTGGCCGATTTGTTGCTTGACTCCGCTCGCAATCAAGACTATTTCTGAAAGTGGCTGTTGCTGATATCCCAAGTGAAAGCCGGTTTTTCCATCAGAATAAATGTTCTTCGAGGATTCCGAGTCGCTGTAGTTCAATTACCGTACTGTAATGGTATTTGTAAACATACTCGAGAAACTATATTTCCGAACGAGATCAATGGCGCCTGTATTTCTGTATTCATCCCCGTTTATGCTTCTCAGCTGCTCTTCCTTGATCCGACCGTCTAAAAGCATTAATTATGCATGGTCCGCGGTTCACCTTTTCTTCCGCTATATAAGTTCCGTTTGGAGTTTGGGCCTCACCCACAGCTCACTTTTAGCACTACCACCGTTCTCAATCCACTTTTCCAACAATGTCTTCGACAGCAGTGCCCAATGGCATCTCCAGACCAGACCTAGATCTTCCCGTAGGGCATTGCTTCCGCTTCCCTGTTAACAACATTCGTATTTTTACGTTGCCCTTTCAGTACCCGGACAGGCCAGAGGTTATCACGGACAATTTACTCAAGCTCACAGAGCTTGCGCCAGACCCGTGCGTACATCTGATCTACACCTCATTCCATTTCTGTACAATTGAAGCGCTCGTGGGAGGGGTAGGCGCGTCAGGTTCATCTTCAAGAATCTCATTAGCAAGCTCCATGAGTTCATCTCTGAGACAAAGTGCGTCTCTTGCTAATCGTTCTCAGCGGCTGGGCCCTGAAAGTAATTAAAAAAATGTGCATTCATGCACCATCCCATTGATTCATGATTTTGGCAACGCAGCCTCACCACGGACGAATGGATGAGCACGATCAACTTTCTCACTCATACCGGCCAGACATGTAGCCCGCTCCGTCAAGAGTTTATACTCCTCTCGGACGTGCTCGGCGTGTCGGCCCTCGTCGACTCGCTCAACAACCCTCCAATTGGAAAAGCGACGGAGAGCTCTGTCTTGGGACCGTTCTTCACAGAGGACGCACCAGATGGTACGTTTCTCGACCTTTATCACATATCTACAGTATAATCCCCGACGTGAATTAATCCTAAAAACATATACAGTCCCGTTTGGAGAGTCGATCGCGTCGGAAGGGAAGGGAGAGTACATGTATGTCGAGGGACGCGTGCTCACTTCGAAAGGCGAGCCCATTCCGGATGCGGTGATTGAGACGTGGGAGACGGACGAGCAGGGTGAGCAATAATATCTTGATGTGTTCTTCCTTCCTCTTCTCTCTAATGGCTTACCGTGGTCCCCAACCCCTTTTAGGCTTCTACGATACTCAATACTCGGAACGCTCCGTACCGGATTGTCGTGGTAGGCTGAGGACCAACGCCGAGGGCACGTACGGATACCGCGCGGTTGTTCCCGTCTCGTATCCTATCCCCGGAGATGTAGGTCATCATCGCCGAAATCGTCCGAAATCCCCTTTTCGAACTTTCCTCGACTTTTTTTTTTTTTTTTTTTTTTTTTTTTTTTCTTTCTTCAAACTACATTTCGCTCATCCCTTCTTTCTTTTCAGGGTCCGGTTGGTAATCTGCTTCTCAAATTGGGACGACATAATGTCCGACCGAATCATCTTCACATGATGATCGACGCTCCCGATTTCCGCAAGCTCGTCACGTCGCTGTATCCCGAAGGCGATGAATTCCTCTCAAGCGATGCCGTCTTTGGCGTGAAGAAGTCTCTGGTCGTGGTGAGCGTTTGGTTTGGCTGGCTTGTCCGAGTCGTCGTCCACGGGACGGGCTCTCAGGCCCCCCATTTGTTTATTAGCATTAATTTTTTTGCGAACTGACTCCTTTGCTGGTAGAAACTCACTGAAGTAGATGACGAGGTAGTGGCGCGGGAGCGTGGATTCCAGAAGGGCACCAAGTTCAAACTGCTCAAGTATGACTTTACTCTCCTCACCGAGGAGGAAGCGGCTGTGGCACGCGCCCAGCGGATCGCATCGAGCTCGACTTGAAGATTCAATGGCTATCGATGCATTGATGGGGCAAAGGAGTACTATAAGTTGTAGTTCCTCCAAAATGTATTAAAGTATCGCACAAGGAAAGTATTGTAAGTTTCTAGTGGAGAAGGTATATATACCGCCATGACTTGACGCCACCATGAGGTCTGAATACCGCATCGAGGTCCAAGGACCCAGCCCAACCTTATTTCCTACAGGAAGAGCGAACCAACTCCTCAATCCTGCCATCTTAAGATCGTACCATAGATGAACTTGGCGGAAAGAAAGGAAGCTGTAAGGTATGCATGAATCAGATGGTGACACACAGGCTCGCAGATGAACAAACTCGAAAGACATACTGTACAGTACATATCCAAAAAAAGAGAAGAAAAAATATATCACTGGGCGCTGCCCAAGCGCGCCCAGAACATATCCTCACGCAGCCGCGTGAGTTCCTTCCATGTACGTTCCTCCCACGTAGCATCACCCACATACGGCATACCATCCAGCGCGTACACAGGCTCCGCCGTAGCAGGAGACTTGCCAGTGTCCAACTTGTCCGTAGACGAAGTTAAATCAGACAGAACCCGTCGCTCCGTCGATCGCACTGGAGGATGGGGATTGCGCGGCGGTGGCAGTGGCGGTTGACGTGCCTTGCCAGTAACTACTGGCGTGGCGGGCTCCTCCTTCTCCTCTACTTCCGCTTCTGCCATCTTCATCTTCATCTTCTCCTTCTCCTTCTCCAGTCCACTAGGTCTTTCCGGTTCGGCGTCCTCGTCGTTGGGAGTAGTAGTCGTGGTGTCGGCACCCTCTGCAGAATGTTCTATGGCGGCGTCGTCGCCGTGCGGGGTAGAAATATCTGCTGAGAGAGGGAGTTCGGGCTGGGACTCGGGCTGAGGCTTCTGCAGCTCATCGGATTGGTCATCATTGGGCTCCACCACCTCCTCCGCAACGTCCACAATCTCCGCCTCAGCTCCCGATGTCTCCTGCTCGTGCTCTTGCACGGCAGATTCGGTCGGTTCAGCCGCTGGCAATATATCGGCTTGTCCTTCTTCTTCCTTTTCGGTTTTGGCCTTTGGTGGATCGCCTTCCTCCTCGGACGATGGAGGAGGAGGATCCGTCTCTGGAGCGACGACGACGGGACTTGGTATATCCACCTTGGCGTCTGGCTCAGCACGGGCTTCCGTTTCTTCGGCGTGATGACCATTGGGCTGCTTCACAACCTCCGTTGGACCTACATCTGCCACTGGTGCCGGTGGATCTACGGGGGGCGGAGGTACGCGTCTCCGGGCGGCGGCACGTCGGGGAAGTGGTGGTGCGCCGGGAGAGCCGGTCCGAGAAGGCGGGCTCAAAGGCTCAGAGCGCTCAGTGTTTGCAGCGGGCGGTGTTTGAGGACGCGGTTCGACGTATTCTGGGTTCGACGATGCATTCTGCGCGACGGCCTGCCCTGCAGGATTCGACTCGGGGTGTGGGGCTTCAGGTTCGTTGGGTGTCTTGTTTGTCTCTTCAGGAAGGGGTACCGATGTAGCCGCTGGTGTATTGTGGGATGAGCCTGGCAGCGGGACGGAAGCTGGCGTCTCAGCACAAACAGACGTCTCCGGTGTTGTGAGATCTTCGAAAGGGGTGAGGAAGCACTCGTTCAAAGATTCAACGTCCTCTGGTGATGAAACGAGAAGGCCACTGAGCGTCGGCGACCCTTCTGGTTTCACTGTGACAGTCAACTCTCGATGGTCCGAGGTGGACGATTGGGACCCTCTAGCGGAGGATTTAGTCACCGAGGATCTACGGCCCTCCGACCCATTATCCGCAGGCACTGGCGTACGTGGTCTCGATCGGTTTCGGCTCGGTAGAGGTGGTGGTGGACCGAGCGAACTTGGCCCAGGGGAATCAGTGCGAAGCGGTGGTGCAACAAAACGCCGTTTCTCGGGTTCCGACTCAGCTCGCTTATCTTTGTCACTCTCTCCCCAACCTGGGACGCGGTCCAAGCCGAAGGAAGATGCAACACCCCAGAAACTAGAGTTTTTGGTCTTTCTCCGAGGGGGAACGGGAGGTTTATCGAGCGTCGCACCCACAATCTCTCGGCGGGGCGGCGGTACCAGCGGAAATTGGACTGCCTCCTCCCAGATCTTTTCGAGGATGTTTGTACGGAGAAAAGACCAAAGGGTACAGGTGGCACGTAGTCGAGCTAAACACCACCCCGAGACGCAGAGCGGAAGCGCTGAAGGGAACCCAGCAGAGTCTGATATCCGGAATATATACATTTGGGCCGGGAGTGATGATGTATCGTGGTATGGAGGAGGGGATGGTGGTGCCGAAGAGGATGTTGTCATGGAAGATTTTCTAAAAATTGACGATGACCAGGTGTTGAATTGAGTGCCGTTCGCCCGTGAGAGATATCCGGTTCGAGTAGGACTGGGTTCACTATGAGGCACGATACCCTGGCCACATAATCCACAAGACAATAACTTGGCGCCGGTTGATCCATGAACGACAGTGACGAGAGGTGGCTGGGGAGAACCAATAGGCGCCAATATAGTCTGCGTCGCAATGGGTTCGATTGTCAGTTGCCCATTTTGGATGGCTGCCATAATCGAGCGTCTTGAGAGCCAATTGAGGGCAGCGGCCATGTCAAGGCGGACAGTTGGATCTCTACAGAGGCATCAAGCATCAATAGAGGAAAGACAGCTGCACGGACAGAGACGTACGTGTCCTCCACTTGTAATCTGGCTATAAACGGCAACCCCAACAAAGAACCTATAGCCGGTGGTTGGGGGTTCGTAGCCCGTAAAGTGCGAAGGTAGGATACCAGGGAGAGAAATTCCTGATAGGAAACATGGGATGTGAGGAGATGGTGCGCGTTTGCTGGTAAAGATGAGGCCCGCTCGACCCATTTGCCCTTGCCCATAGCGGCTCTCATGTTCTCCATACTTCGCTCAGCAGTTTCTTTCTCCTGCTGAAGGGCTTGTAATCCCTGCTGCATGAGCTTCACCGCACCTTCTGCTTCTACTAGGGCGCGCTCGGCCTCCTCAGCCTTGCGATCGCTGTGGGCACGCCCTAAACGCGCCTCTACAACCATGGTATTGGCTTGGTCGAACAATGCGGCGCTGACGTCGTCCAGGTCCTTTTCGATGTCGGCTCGGGCGCTCTCTGCCTGTCCCCGCTTGGCAGCTTCCTCCGTAGCTTTCTCCATGAGCCGCGTGAGTTCTGACGTGACATGGGATTTTTCCACCAAGAGGCCGGTGTTTAGCGCCGACAGGTGTTGCGAACGCTCCAACTCGAGCTGGGATATTTTGACGGAGGAGGAACGGATTGTGGATGAAGTGACATGAAGGTCGTCCTCCAAGTCGGATACTCGATCATACGACTTGACGAGTTTGTTGTTGAGCTCGGTTACTTGGGAGACGAGATCCTGAACCTGTGTTCGGAGGGACGATATCACTAGTTCTTGCGCATCTTTATCGATACTCGCTCGTCTCGGAGGAATCCGTTTGCCGCGGACTTCCGCGATTGGGGGAGAGGGAGTAGACGTTGCATGATGATTTGACTGAACCTGAAACTGCGGGTTCGGTTCTGAGGTGCCATTTGGACTGAGTGTCGGATTGTCTTCAACTGACGGAGACATGTACAGTGATCCGAGTCCGGAAGAGAGTCACAGAGTGTTAACTGACGAGCCGGGGTTTGAGGCCGTCAAATTGTCAAACCTTTGAAGGCAGCGGAGGAAAGAGTGTCACGGTTGGGCTCAGGCACGGCAACGGCTCACTTGCGCCGCTTTGGCGGCCCGGCTTACCGTCCTCTGTTGGAAGCGAACGGTGACTTGGAAACGTCATGGCAATTCCGTGTGATATGGTCGCATGGCTATTTACCTGCTTTTATGGCCTACTCCAAACCAACTTCCGCCTCTTTCCTTTTATTGTGGGATCACGTCACGGTGATGACGGCAGTATTCGTAGGTTCAAGTTCTTTCTTGACCATTTGACAGTGCCTCTCGCAATCTAGACATCCAACTTGCGGTGTTAGTATGGTGTTCTTGATGCTCTAGGTGAGAATGGTGCGAGGATTATCTGTCAGCTGCATTCGGGATCGGGTAGGTCCTCGTGGAAATACAGCAACGAGCGGCATCTCACAGAGACGTGGCCGCCGGTTCCCGCCCCGCTGACTCCCGCAGCAGAGACTCGATTCCTCGAAAAAGTACGTGTATGCATGGTATTGCTATGCCCAATGCATCATCGTATCTCTTCATTTCCGACCCGATCGGGGTCATAGACGCCCAGGTCACGCCCTTGTAGCTCTGTTTGTCACCTTCTTTCAATTCTCTGAATACTTCCCGCTTCCCTTGGCGGAAATTGTCGAGCCTCTGCCCTTTAAACGGATAGGTTGTGTTAGCGTGTGCACTGGCTCTATTTCAGGGTATGGCGTGGGATCCAGATATATGACCATTCCAGCACCCGAGTTCTCTTTCCTCTGCTCTTGCCAGCGTCTTACACGTTTCTCTCTGATTACGATCCCTGTGGTGTTATGGATTCCACCACAACGATCCACCAAAGCGATCCACCAAAGCGAAGTTCCAGGAGGGCCGCCTCGCGCTATTGTTCGCAACTATTCGCCCGAAGCAATAGCACAAATAGAAGTAGATTTTCGTGCTGCACTTCCTCCAGAGCCTCCCTTTGGAGTAGGAGTGTCAATAAGGTTGGCACCGGCGAGGCTAAGCATCAATACTCTGGCTCTAGCCACCAAATTCGAGGTTTTCTGCGTTTCCTTTCAGTGATCACTATCCCCGGCGCAGCAAATGGCCCTGCGGAAGCTCCTAAAAGTTCAATGTCTTACGGGGTTTGAATTACCGCATACAATTGCCTTGCTTGCGTATATCCTGGGCTCTGACGTTTCTGGATACGACCTCTCTACTCTAAAAGATGGGTATGTAACAACACCAGGTGACTTTTTACAACCGAAGGCATCTGTCCCCGCAAGATCTAAAAATGAATTGTGGGACGGGGCCATGCTGAGAAGAAGTGGCGTCAATTCAACTGGCACACCAGAGCCTAACTACGCTCTTCGTGCCTGGTTCACGGCAGTGTGCGTGACAATTACTCCCCCTGCATCTTTTGATCTTCATACCTGCCATAGCGTTGCCGAAATGGCCATCCAAGATTTGCCATTAAGCCAACAATTGGGCACGCGGTTTATTGACACCCCTGTGAGGCTTTGCAAGAATGTATTCAAATTGAAATGCTAATCCACATCCCTACCCTCTGCAGATGCTTCAAACGTACGCCGATCTAGCACATATAGAGCCATGCGTCGCGACCTTTTGAAGCCGCGAATTCTGGAAAACGATTTCTCCGCGGTCAAGACAAATCATGATGGCGACATGACCACTCATAATTCGTCTGGAATAGAACGTGGAGGAGATCCATATGGTTGTACGGGTCGCTAGACAATATCACAAACACAGGCTCGATTTTTGCATCATCACGTTTTACGACCTTCAACGAGCAGCTATCATTGAGGCTTTAGAGAATACAGATTTGCCATCAAAGCGTGTCCACAACGTAGATAGTTTTCAAGGTAGATGCCGCTCTCCTCGTATTAGTGTTGCTCTTCCCGACTTGACTCGCTGATATTAAATCGTTGGTCAGGGAACGAAGCGGACCATGTAATCTTATCTTCCGCTCGGACACAGCAGCCATGATTCTTGAAATCGCGGCCTCACATGAACGTCGCTCTGACCCGTTGTCGCAAGGGAATGGTATTCGTCACCAACAAGTGTTTCCTGCGAGGCGCGGGGAGGAGTACGCTCCTTGTACAGCTGTGCCGCACCTGGTCAAGACACCATTGCGCCTGTTGGATCGACTGGAAGGTCATGCTAAACAAGGCGGCGGCGCTCCCTGGACTACCACCACCGTCTCCGCCTCTATCACCATGATCACATTTGCAAAACTGGCGGACCACGATGCCGCCACGAAACCCGCTCTCTCAGACTCAGACTTGGACTTGAACTCAAATGCACCAAGTATCCCTGTCCACGTTGGCAGGGCCTGCAGCGTGATAGGGTCCTGGCGCCGCACGACGGCGACGGCAACAGCCCTTGTACGTCCGTCAGATTCCGATTCCTGGAGATGTGGCAGCAGTGGTGGTGGTGGTGCCCCTATGGCGGACACGGCAGAATGAAGAGAACGGACGACGAGTTCGCACCTCTTCGATCGTCATTGGATCGCTGGATGAGGGCCGACTCGGAAGTCCCGGCACGCCAGTCCGAAGGGTCCCTCACCTAAACGGTCGATTATACTGAATTATTCTAGTTACGCACTGGCATGAACCCACCCACTGTAACGAGTCCCAAATTGAGGGACCGATTATCAGGATAAAGGCGAGTGTATAGATTAGTTTACTTGTTTGCTCGCCTCTCTTCCTTGTGCTATCCCATCTGGCATACTTGCGTTCGTATTTGCCCTTGCCCTAGCACCCACTTCCGTTTTGCGTATGTGCATCATGATCCTTCGGGCACGACTTGACCGCATTTCAGGGCTTCTGTGACGAGGAAAGTGCCATACAGAACCTCCGTCAACAGAAGTAGTGAACAGAATCGAGGCGCGCGAGAGGTGAAGACGAAGCGGCTGTGCGATGAGGCTGCGCCAGAACAAGGCTCAAGTGGCGATGGGACTAATGTGCGACTGCACACACACAAGAGGGAGGAGAAGAAGCTGGAGACGATGACACTCCGGGCACTGGAGAAGGAGCTTAAGTACATACAGGACTCTTAGTACCTACACATTAGGCATAGTATGATCAGATTGAAGCATTATGTCGGGGGCGAAAGACAAAGCATGAAAGAGAAGGTGAAACAGGTACGAAGCCTGAGGCCTGAGGCCTGAGGGCGCGAGTGCATACGGCAAGTCGCGTATGATACATGAGGACGATGAGCGCGAGCAGGGGTCAAATGGAAGTTAAGCAAATGAGTCAGGTGTGATTGAGCTGTCAAGAGATAGGGGAACTAAGGATCAAAGGAAAACATGACTGATAAAAGGGAAGGCGATGCTCGATCAAATGGATGAGCGAGCATGCAGGCGAGCGCGAGGCTCAGAATCCAGCAAGACTAGATCCCACGAGTTGCCGTTGGGTATGCTTTGAGGACTTTTACCTAATTGCGCAGTGCGGTATTCGAGACCTTTTTTCTTTTTTGGAGAGCGCTTGTAGTGAGTGAAAGTATATCAGCCCTACGTAGCGCTACACCCCTTTATGCGGGGTAGTGCAGGACTCGGATCGTGGACTCCTCACGTCCTCTACCCACTGAAACCTCACATATATTTAACCAGTCTTCTGGTATGTCTTGGTGTTACCGGAGGGATGGTCCCCATGTGTGTTTGACTAGGTTTGTGAAGGCTGCGTCTCTTTTTATCTTGGTTGCGATAATGATACGGTCGCAGGTTAACCTCTCGTTTCAAGTTATTGCTTTTAGCCACCGTCTGAGTGATTCTTGTCTTTCGCAACGCAGGACCCAGATAAGGTGGGCCGCTTCGGATGTTAGGATTGGCAGGAGTCTCGTTGCGGTCCTAGTGCGTGGGTGTTCGCTCTGGGGGTTTTCGGGGTCGTCACATTACTGTAGATGCGGCTAACGTAATACGACTACCAAAAACGCATATTGGGCGGCTGGGGTGGCGGTTGACCTGACGGTATTTACTGACCCATGCAATTGGCGGAAGCGGTGTTCTTATCAGCTCATAGAGGTGAATCGTTTGCAACTCTGGCACGGACCTTCCCACAGCAGGAAACGGCGTGGCGAGAGCCAGACCCACGTTCATTCATTTCTTCTTCATTCGAGTCACGAGCATCCGAGTCACCCTCGGAACTGCAGGATGTCTCATCCCCGTTGCCGTTGCCTTGATCATCACCCTCCTTTCATTTCCTCAAAGTGAACCGCCTTTTAGCGGCCTCTATTGGGCTGTGGCGTGAGACCCAGTATAAATGGCCGTTCCAGCGCTCGAGTCCTCTATCCTCGGCTCTCACCAGAGACTTCACTGATTACGAGCCTGTGGCCTCATGTCTTCCTCCACTACGATCGAACAAAGCGTAATTCTGGAAGCCCCGCGATCCGCCAACGTTCGCAACTATTCACTCGAAGCAATAGCGGGAATGGAAGTAGATTTTCGTGCCGCACTTCCTCAGGAACGTCCATTTGCGGTGGGAGTATCAATAGAGTTGGCACCAGTGGGGCCTAACATCAATACTCTGGCTCTCGCCACCCAAGACCAAGTCTTCTGTCTTTCCTTTCAACGACCACCATCCCCGGCGCAGAAAATGGCCCTGCGAAGGATCCTAGATGTTCAATACCTTTCAGGGTTCGAATTCCCATACACAATCGTCTTGCTTGCGCGTACTCTGGGTTCTAACGTCTCCGGATATGACCTCTCTACTCTGAAAAATGGGGACACAACGCCGGGTGACTTTTTCTATAAATATGATAAATCTATTTCTTCTCGATCAATAAACGAATTATGGGACGGGGGCATACTGAGAGATATTGACGCGAAAGCAACGGGCACGCTAGAGCCGAACTATGCTCTTTGTGCCTGGTTCACGGCAATGTGCGTGACACTTCCTTCCCATGCATTCTTTGACCATACATCCCTACCACAGCGCTGCAAAAATGGCTATTCAAGACTTGCCATTAGGCCAACGATTAAGCACGCAACTCATTAACAAGCCCGTGAGGCCTCTGACGAGCGCATTAGAGTTGCAACACTAATTCACCTCCTACCCTCTGCAGATGCTTCAAATTTTCGCCGATCTAGCACATAGAGCCATACGTTGTGACCTTTTGAAGCCGCGGATACAAGAAAATGATTTCTCCGAGGTCGAGAGAAATCGCGATGGCAGTTTGACCATTCATAATTCCCGATTCAAGACGCGTGTTCGAAAGGGCACGAAGGTACATCGCATCTGATGTTGTATGACGCCGTGTTTCACGCACCCTGATATTCTTCCTAGACCCACCTAGAAATCTGCCTAGAGAGCGGGTCCGTTGTTCATGCGACGATTAAAGGCGCTAAAGGTCGCCGTTCATCGGCTAGGACAAAAAGACCGCTTAAGGGCAAAGTTGCTCGCATCCGAGTGATAGGTCGCGAAGAACGAACAAACGCAGAGCAAGCCCAGTATTGTTTCTTGCTCTCAGCTCTCACAGGCGCAAGCGCAAGCAGCACCCCTTTGTTCGTCAATCGTGTCTGGTTTCCCAAGAATACCCAAGGGAGTAAACATGATAAAAAAATTTACTTATCATGCGAACACGCATCCCAAATCCTTGAGAGGCATAAGCTTAATAACTCACAAAGAGATATCGTTGGTGCGATGCTCTCCCCCGCCCCACAAAATTCATTAGTTATCGCTCATGGTATCGTCATCCCTCTTCAACCATTGGTCACACACACCGACGTTGACGTGATTGTACAGGGCCTCCCGGAACGGGGAAGACGACGACAATTGCCGCAGCAGCAGCGATATGGGTATCCCGTAAACTGCCGTGCTGGATAATTGCTCAATCGAATGTGGGAGTGAAGAATATCGCTGAAAAATTGTTCCAAAAGGAAGTCGACTTCAGGCTCATAGTATCTCAGGAATTTTACTTCGAATGGTGAGGGTCAAAGTCCACATCTTGGATTTTCCTCCGTACTTACACTCAATATAGGCATGAAAAATTGTATGAGAAAATTCAAGACAAGGTGATACGCTCAGACGACCTTCCTGAGTCTATAAGTGTTGTTTCAAAGATGTTCCGCGGTATCACAGTAGTGTTGTGCACTTTAAGCATGCTTTCGAATCCGATGCTTGCTGAGTGTGGTCTTTTTGGCATCCTCCCTGTGAATTCCCTTGTCATCGACGAGGCCTCACAGATCGACGTTTTCGAATTCATGGTGAGCCGAGTGCTAGCATTATGGACGATCAATGACACTCTGAACCAGCATCTGTTTTACAAATTCTCCAAAGACCTCACCACAGTATGTTTCTTCGGAGACCCCAAGCAACGTGAGTCGTAGATTGCATACCTGTCTCTGTTTTAGCTCATCCTATTTAGTCCCGCCTTATGGCTCGGAGGAAGCCGGTCTCAAAACAATTTTCGACGTCAAGCATCTGAAAAAAAAAGCGAATTTCCTTGACACTCAATGTAATCAAAGTTCCTCTTCTCGTCTACGCTTCTCTTACTTTTTTTTCTCGCAGACCGCCTTCCCATACCCCTCGGAAGTTTTATCTCGGGGAATGTGTATAATGGAAAGCTGCAGTCGGTGCACGAGATCACGGATTATTCTTGCATAGCCTTCATCGACGTTTGGAAAGGTGAAGAAATGAGGCGAGGAAACAGCTATTTGGTGAGTGAACCAGCTAGATAAAGGATATCCCCGCAGGTTAATTAATGGGGAATAATAGAACATGGAGGAGGTGAATATGGTTGTCCGGGTCGCTCGACAATATCACCAACACAGGCTCGATTTTTGCATCATCACATTTTACGACCCTCAACGAGCAGCTATCATCCAGGCTTTAAAGACTGCGGACTTGCCATCAGAGCGTGTCCACAACGTAGATAGTTTTCAGGGTATGTGCCACTCGTAGTAGTCCCGTTCACCACGACTTGGACTCGCTAATCTCAAATTCGTCGTTTGTCAGGGAACGAGGCAGATTATGTGATCCTGTCTTCCGTTCGGACAAAGCGGCCGGGTTTTTTGAAATCGCAGCCTCGCATGAACGTTGCTCTGACCCGTTGCCGCAAGGGAATGGTAGTCGTCACCGACAAGAGCTTTATACAGGGCAAGGGGAAGAAGACGCTCCTCGGGCAGCTCTGCCGCACCTGGTCAAATCACCACGACGCCTGCTGGATCGACCGGAATGTCATGCTAAACAATGCGGCTGCGCTCCCTGGGCTACCACTACCGTCTCAGACGCACCAAGGATCCCTGTCCACGTTGGCAGGGCCAGCCTCTCGTAGCGCCAGCGTGATCGGATCCCGGGCCGGGCACCGCACGACGACAACGGCAGTACGAAGAGACACTCTTCGACCGTTAGCGACCGCACCGGGTCAGTCTTCTCGGCGCCGCAGCAGGAAGGGTCGGAAATGAGTCAACTGGACCGACTTTTTTGTAGTTATGCCTGGACTCGGACCCGCCCTGTAACGAATCTCAAATAGTGAGAGCGTGCGTCATGGGAAGAGTGTATAGAGTCACCCTCCGAGTCACGTCCACGTACGACTCGGAATTGTCATCAGTCACGATTAGTTAGTTGGCTTGCAAGCTTGTATTCAAACATTGGATCTTCCGTTGCACACTTATACTGTTAGCTGCTCTGACTATCGCAAGCGCTGTGAATCTGACGCCGGGTGCCACCGAGCGCCGATTCGGACTCGGACTCGGACTCGGACTCGAACGAAGGCCAAATCCAGTCGAACCTACTGCACGGTGAGCTCGTCGGGCAGTTCTGCCACACCTCGACGCGTGCTCAGGCTGGAACGACTGGAAGGCCATGCTCAACCACTCCGCCGCTGCCACCTGAACTACCACTGGCACTACCACCTCCGCCTCCACTGGCACCACCATCACGACTGCATAGCTGGTGCACCCAAGATGTCCCCGTGCCCACTGTCTCAGACTGAGACTTAGCACAAGCGCCCTGTCCACGTTGGCGGGGCCACACCCAGGTAGTGAGTGCCAGCGGCGTGATCGGCGGTCTGGCGCCGCAAGACAGCAACGGCAACAATTACAGTAACGGCCCTTTCAATTGCGCGTCCGTCAGATTCTGATAATGATGAACTGCCATATGTTCTATCGTTAGCGACCGTGCCAGTACTGGGTAGTCTGGGTTATTGGATCACAGGCAAGAGAGTCTTCTCGACACGCCAATCTGAAGTAGTAGCGTATCTTATGATGAGGCGCTCTGTTTTGGTTCCTTTGCAATCGTTTGCCTTGCTTTGTGGTATATTCGTGTTCGCATTTGCATTTGCGCTGCGCACTGGCAGTCTGGCACGCACTTCCGCAAAACGAATCTGCATCACGATGATCTTTCCGGCACGACTCGGAGGTCTGGTCATGACGCGCTCGCCAGCCCGAGGACACCCCGTAGAAGATCCGTCGAAGCAGCCTACTATTGCCGTTGGCTGTCACGGTGTTTTGGGAGGCTGCGGTATCATCTTTTGATCGTCACATACTGATTCTGATACAGTCCAAGTTCTTAAAACCCATAACCCTTATAACGACCTGCCCAGAATCCGGAACTAGAAAATGTAGATTACTTCGTCTACTTGTGGAATCCCAACCGGACACACTCAAGTTGAATGGCATATCTTTAAGAGCTTCGACTATGACGACGTAGCTGACGTAAGACGAGCTCCTTAAATGTTCAAGTTGAATGTGGCTTTCAATTGTCCTTGATCCTTGACTGTGCACAGACTACAACCAGCACAAGAAACGACGGAACCGGTTTCCTTATTGATTGATATGGGTGAACAATCTGCAATTCCAGCCAGTGCTTGGACAGACCTCCTCACAGCGGAAACGGCGTGGCATGGGCCTAGGCGCGGTCGCGGTCGCTCATCATTTCTTCTTCGCTCGAGTCACAAGCACCGCCCTCGGGACTGCAGGATGTCTCATCTCATTTCCGTTGCCTTAATCACCACGCTGTTTCCCGTCCTTCAAATGGAACGGCCTTCTGGCGACATGTATTAGGTTGTGGCGTGAGACCCAGTATAATTGGCCGTTCCAGCGCCCGAGCCCTCCATCCACTGCTCTCACCAGAGACTCCCTACATCGCACACATTTCTCACTGATCACAAGCCTGTGGCCTCATGTCTTCCACCACTACTATCCGCCAAAGCGCAATTCGGGGAGGGCCGTCCTCTGCCATTGTTCGCAACTATTCGCTCGGAGCCGTAGCAGAAATGGAGGTCGACTTCCGCGCTGTACTTCCTCCGGAACCCTTTGCAGTGGGTGTGTCAATCGGGTTGGCACCGGTGGGGCCTAGCGTCAATACCCTGGCTCTCGCCACCCGAGACCAGGTTTTCTGTCTTTCTTTTCACCAACCACCAACCTCATCGCAGAGAACCACCTTGCGGAGGCTCCTGAACATTAAATTTCTCACAGGGTTTGAACTACCGTATACAATTACCTTGCTTGCGCATACCCTGGGCTCCGATGTGTCTGGATATGACCTCTCTACTCTGAAATTTGGGGATATAACACCACCAGGTGACTTTTTGCATTCGAAAGATGTATTTACCTCTGCAAGACCTGTAAATGAACTATGGGATGGGGGAATACTGAGAAACATTGACGCAAAGGCAGCTGGAACACTTGAGCCTGACTACGCCCTTCGTGCTTGGTTCACGGCAATGTACGTGACACTTACTCCCCCTGCGTCCTTTGACCTTCATACCCGCTATAGCGCTGCCGAAATGACTATCCGAGACTCGCCATTAGGCCAGCTATTGAGCACGCAATTCATCGACAGGCCTGTGAGGTTTCACAAGAGTGCATCAGTGTTACAATGCTAATCCACCTACTACCTTCCGCAGACGCTTCAAACATACGCCGAACTGGCATCTAGGGCTATGCGCCGCGACCTCATGAAGCCGCGAATCCAGGATAACGATTTCTCCGCGGTTGACAGAAAGCACGATGGCAGTTTGACCGTTCATAATACTCGATTCAAGACGCGTATCCGAGCGAGCAGGCAGGTACGTCGTACCTGATGCTGTATGACGTCACCTTGATGTTCTTTCTACTAGACACACCTAGAACTCTGCCTGACAAATGGGGACGTTGTTGATGCGACGATTAAAGGCGCTGAAGGTCGACGTTCATCAGCCCGGACAGCACTACCACTCCGAGGCGACGTTGCTCGCATCCGAGTGATAGGCCGTGAAGAACGAACGAACTCAGAGCAAGTCCAGTATCGTTTCTTGCTCTCAGCTCTCACAGGCGCAAGCGCAAGCAGCACCCCTTTGTTCGTCAATTGTATCTGGTTTCCCCGGGCCGAGAATACCCAAGGCACTGAGTATGATAGAAATATCTATCTATCATGCGACCATGAATCCCAGAACCTAGAGAAGCTCAATCACTCACAAAGAGAAATCGTCGGTGCGATGCTCTCCCCAGCCCCACAACATTCGTTGGTTATTGCTCATGGTATCGTCATACTTTTTTCAACCGCCGGCGACTTACGCCAATGTCGACCTGATTACACAGGGCCTCCTGGAACTGGGAAGACCACCACAATTGCCGCAGCAGCAGCGATATGGGTATCCCGTAAATTGCCGTGCTGGATAATTGCTCAATCGAATGTGGGAGTAAAGAATATCGCTGAAAAATTGTTTCAAAAAGGAGTCGACTTCAGGCTCATAGTATCTCAGGAATTTTACTTCGAATGGTGAGGGTCAAAGTCCACATCTTGGATTTTCCTCCGTACTTACACTCAATATAGGCATGAAAAATTGTATGAGAAAATTCAAGACAAGGTGATACGCTCAGACGACCTTCCTGACTCTATAAGTGATGTTTCAAGGACGTTCCGCGGTATCACAGTAGTGCTGTGTACTTTAAGCATGCTTTCGAATCCGAAGCTTGCTGACTGTGGTCTTATTGACATCCTTCCTGTGACATCCCTTGTCATCGACGAGGCCTCACAGATCGACGTTTTCGAATTCATGGTGAGCCGAGTGCTAGCATTATAGACGATCAATGACACTCTGAACCAGCATCTGTTTTACAATCACTCCAAAAAGCTCACCAAAGTATGTTTCTTCGGAGACCCCAAACAACGTGAGTCGTAGACTGCATACTTGTCTCCCATTTAGCTCATCCCATGTTAGTTCCGCCTTATGGCTCAGGGGAAGCAGGTCTCGAAACAATTTTCGACATCAAGCATCTGAAGAAGAAAGCATATTTTCTTGACACTCAATGTAATCAAACCTTCTCTTCTCAATCCACACCTCTCTTATTTTTTTTCCATAGACCGCCTCCCCATTCACCTCGGAAGTTTTATCTCGGAAAGTGTCTATAACGGGAAACTGCGGTCGCGACATAGTATTGCGGATTACTCCTGCATAGCCTTCGTCGATGTTTGGAAAGGCGAAGAACAGAAGCAAGGGAGTAGTTTCAAGGTGAGTGAACCAGTCAGATAAAGAACGTCCCTGAATTGATGCGTGTGGAATAGAATATGGAAGAGGTACATATGGTTGTCCGGGTCGCCAGACGATATCACCAACTCAAGCTCGATTTTTGCATCATCACGTTTTACGACCCTCAACGAGCAGCTATTATCGGAGCTCTAGAAAATGAGGATCTGCCATCAGATTGCGTCTACAACGTTGATAGTTTTCAAGGTATGTGGCGCTCTCCTTGTTTTAGTCCCGACTCGCTCCGTCTCAGCTCGCTGATCCTGGCGAATCGTCGTTCAACTTGGTCAGGGAACGAAAAAGATTACGTGATCTTGTCATCCGTTCGGACAAAGCAACCAGGATTCTTGAAATCGCAGCCCCGCATGAACGTCGCTCTGACCCGTTGCCAAAAGGGAATGGTAGTTGTCACCGACAAAAACTTTTTACAGGGTGCGGGCAAGAGTACGCTCCTAGGGCAGCTCTGCCGCACCTGGTCAAGACACCACGACGCTTGCTGGATCGATTCAAAGGCCATGCTAAGCAACTCCGGAGCGCTCCCTGGACTACCAGCACCAGCATCATCGCGGCCGAACGGAATGCACAGTCACAACCTCAGTGGGCGCACCACAATGCCACCACGCAACCCGCCGTCTCAGACTCAGACTCGGACTCAGACTCGGACGTACCAAGACCAAGTATCCCCGTTGGCCCGGGAAACGCTATCAAGCTTAGCCCGCCTGAGGATCGTTCTGGGTCTGCCAGATCCTAGTAATTACCAGCGCCGTGCTGGTAGTGGCGGTCGCGGTGGTGCCCACTGGCAGTCGGCGGCTAGGGTGGTACGAAGAGACCTCGATAACGATGAGTTCCCATCTCTTCAACCGCTAGCAACTGCATTGGATTCGACTCTGTCTTCTCGACAGCGTAGCCGGAAGCCTGAGGGCAGGAAATGAGTCATCTGGACCAGATCTTTTCTAATTAGTTACGCCAGGGGACTCGCCGCCTTGTAACGAGTCTCAAATAAGTTAGAGGGAACGATCCGTCATGATGGGAAGTGTGTATATATAGAGTCTACAGTATCTACGTACGAACTATTATCACCAGTCACGATCAATCAGATGATGAATTTTTTTGTTTTCCTGTATTCAAACATGTTGTCTGTCACGCTTACACGTCACCTTTTTTTTCGATAATTCAAAGTAGCATAACTTTCCTTTACTTACTTTAGCTTTAGAACAGCTTTCTTTTTGCGTCTTGGGTCTCCGTTGGAACCCTGAACCCCATTTATCTATCCATCTATCGTTATGATGATTGCATATTCAAATTTCCGAGTCCGTCCGAGCTGAACTTGGGACTTGGGGTGAGGACTTCTCCAAAAAAGCAACCCTAACCTATCTATAGTAACCTTGCTGTGAAATCGAAATCGCACTGTATCGGGGCTCGTCTTTGATGTACTCTTCTTCAACCCTTCTTACTCCGGGTATCCAAAGGCTTCCTGAGCGGTTGAGTAGCTTCAGGAAGGCTCGATCCCTTGTGCCAAACCACTATAAGATGTTCACATCGAGGTAGGACAACATTTCATTTTGAATTTCAATCAACACGGCCAGCACGTGCATTGTCCGTTTGTAAACCCCAGTCCATGCATGCAGCTTGATACAGATCGCGAGGAACATGAAAACCGAAAGGACGGCAAAATAGAACTACCAGGGGAATTGGGTAGGGTGGAAAGAGGTATACGGTATGGAAATCGTTTGTTGTACAGAGATTTTTCATAACAATGCCCCGAATTTTCTGAACGCTTACTCCGTTGTAACCGATTTGGCCCTAGAAATTCAAATTGACGATGTCAGAGGTTTTTTACTCTGAAAAGATAAAAATAAAAGGAAAACGCACAAGTTCCGAGGGAAATCGACGTCGAAGCCCTTGTTGACAGCTAGGTAATAGCTGAGCAACTGGAGGGGAATGATGTTGAGCAGACCCTGAAGGCAGTCGACGGTCTGCGGCACGCGGATAGTCTTGACATCCTTCGAAATACCTTCATCACCTTCGTTGCAAATGACGATGGGCTGTGCCTTGCGGGCAGTAATCTGGGAGAAGGCAGATTGGACCTTGGGATAGAGCGAGTCACGTGTCATGACGATGATCACGGGCATGTTCTCATCGATAAGCGCGAGAGGACCGTGCTTCAACTCTCCGGCGAGGATACCTGACAACCCAAAAATTCAATCAATGCTCCGAAGACGAAGTGCCCGAAATAGACAGACCTTCTGAATGCATATAGCTAATTTCTTTGATCTTCAGCGCTCCCTCAAGGCAGGTAGCGTACCTGGAAAACAATTTAAGCAAGACGTGGCACGTCCGTCGGAAAAACTACGTACTGGTAACCACGGCCCATGAGCAGAAGACTAGTCGAGTTTGCAAGGACACCCTCGGCCATCTCCTTGAGCGCCTGGTCTTGGGAAAGCACGGTACGGATCTGACCCGGAAGGGAATGTAAACCAGCGATGATTTGTTGACGGCGCTCGGTGAAGGAGATGCGATCTTCGGAGAGTTGAAGGGCCATCATAAGAAGCGCAATGTATTGAGAAGTGTACGCCTTGGTAGACGCCACACCGACTTCAGGACCAGCGTTGATATGAACACCGCAGTGTGTCTCACGTGAGATAGTGGAGCCGACGGTGTTAACAACACCAACGCACAAGGCGCCACGCTCGAGGCAGTACCGTAGTCCCAAGATGGTATCAGCAGTTTCACCGCTCTGAGACAAGAAGACGCAAACATCGTCGCGGAAGATTGGGGTCTTGCGATCCATGAAGTCGGATGCCAGCTCGACGCTGACAGGGATTTCGGTGAGTTCTTCAAAGATGGCACGGGTAGCGATACAAGAATGGTAGCTGGTGCCGCATGCCGAGAAAACAATGCGACGCCCGCGTCGGATGTAGGGAAGGTATGCGCGGAGACCACCAAGGGTGATCTTGTTGTTGTCAAAGTTGACACGACCACGCATGGTGTTCACGACCGATTCGGGCTGCTCATAGATTTCCTTTTGCATGAAGTGGTTAAACTTGCCCTTCATGATTTCCGCAATCTCAATCTCGAGCGTTTCGAGGCTGCGGGTGGATGGGGTCTGGTTACCGTCCTCACCACGACGGAGGCGGTGGATATGCAGCTCGCCCTCTGCGATGTGAGCAATGTCATCATCTTCGAGATAGAGAACACGTTTGGTGTGCTCAACGATGGCCGCGGCATCAGAAGCGACAAAGAATTCGATGGGCTGGGGAAGGCCATCCTCTGACATGAACGCGCGAGATTGGGTGCGCATGATCTTAGGGTTAACAATCGGAGGCGCGAGGAGGCCACTGGAAGTCGCAGTCGCAGTAGGAGAGACTGAAAACCGTGTCAGGAAACCGATAGAGTCGCTCGAGGGCATTAACAAACTCACGGGAATCGGTAATCTTTTGATCAGTCTCCTGGCCAGCGAATTCAACGTCAACAAAATCGACCTTGAGCTTCTTGTCGGTCTTCACGCCGACCAAGAGAGGCGAACCGCGGCGGGCGGTTACGGCTTCATCGGGATAGTGCTTCGACTTGAAGACAAATGCGAAGGAACCCTCGAGCTCCTTGAGGACGGCTTTGACAAGCTCGGTGAACGTGATACGCTTGTCTGGTTGAGAGTCGTAGACATATTTCGTAAGGATGGCAACGGCCTCCGTGTCGGTCTCGCTCTCAAACTTGTAACCGCGGTTTTGGAGGACGAGGCGGAGAGCGGCGGCATTGGTGACGATACCGTTGTGCACGACGATGAAATCGCTGTTGGGATCTGAGCGCAACGGATGGCAATTCACGACGGAGGGAGGACCGTGGGTCGCCCATCGCGTGTGTGCGATAGAGACTTGCGAGTTGAAAACCTTGGTGGTGTCTATCTTCGCGCCGGCGATGCGCTGACGAAGGCCAGGCGACCTTGCCGACTTCCTTGAAAGTAATACACTTCGCCGGGAGCATTGCCGTCGATACCGATGCCGGCAGAGTCGTAACCACGGTATTCCTCGCGGGCGAGACCGTTGCAGAGGATATCGCAGATTTCCTTGCGAGTCTGTGAGAGATAAAACCGAGTCAGTTTATCGGTTATTGCTCATTGGTGTGAAGCGGAGAATAATCGGCGGGATGGGAGGTAGCTTGGTACGTGCCGCGAAGTCGAGCAGTAACCATCCCCGACAAGGAACATTTAAAAAAAGGAAAAGAAGAGATATACCTTGGGCTTGAGAAAGTTGCAGTATCCGAAAATGCCACACATGATGAAGATGGAGGGATAGGGAAGAAGAAAGAGGAGTGGGGGGGAGAGGGTTATTTATATATGTAGAGTAATAAATCAGCACAGCTCTCATCCAATTTCTGTTTCCAGATCACTCTGCCCACTCACGTTTCATCCCTCGGCCATTTCACCCCTTTTCATCGATTCCTCAACACTTTCAGGCCTCATCGCCATTTCCCTGGGGACGTAATCCCTTACATCACATCCTATTAATTTTGTTTTGTCCCACAGCACCCCAATCCTGTCCCCCTAAAACCCGAACCATAACCAACGTTTGAAACTATAATGTATAATGTCAATCAATATCACCACCAACCGTGCGTCCCAGAGGCAAAGGGCAAAGGATAGCAACCGATCGTCGTTCTTCCATTTCAAACAGATAACGGACCCGCTGCTGCACTGCTGCCCGATTTCGTTAGCGGCACCGACTTCCCTACAGACGCTCCTCTTGCTGTCAATCAATTACAGTAATGTGCCCCAGTCACAGTATTGGTATAAATCGCCCGCGCCACCGATGAACATGCACCCACCCCGAAACCATCAACAACCCAAAAAAATAAATAGAAAAAGAGTGGCTCATGCCCGTTCAAAGTACATCTAAGTTACAGCATGCCAGGCGCTTAACATGCCGCGTGCCTGTGCCACCATTGGCGCTGACCAGAGGCAGCGCCTCACTCGGTCTTCCAGGCCAGGGGTCAACCAAGCCATTTATCTTCTCCATCTCCCCAGTCGCATCAATGTACGGTAGTATCGTACGGTACTGATAAGTTACTCCTGTGCCTTTGCAAACTCATCAAGCACAATCCGCGAATCGTTCGGTGATGATGATCTTCCGAGCTTTACGTTACACACAGTAACAATTGGGCGCAACTGCTTGCATCCTGAGGTACGTATTCCGCAGGAGCGCTTCATTACATGCACATGCGTGATGAGCGTCTTTTCACTTTTCGTTTTTTCACGGGCGCATCATCACACTCATGGAGATCATAGTCCCCCGGTCATTTGCAAGGGCCGAGCTGGCGGCGGATAGCCAAATGTTGCTCCTGCACCGATGCGCCACACAAACTTGCTGCATCACGACACAGCATCTATTTCTTTTCCGAACACCCCGAGGCGAACGCGGATGGGCAGAATAAGTTATACGGTGCGATAGAAGAGCCGGGACGATCTGCGGCTACCTTTTCTCGCGTGTCTAATTTATCAACCTCTCGAGTGTGGATAGGGCACTTAACAACTGACGGCTTGCTGCCGAACAGATCCGACGAGGGCGCAGAACCCCGCAACGGGCGAGCCAAATTCGTTGTGGCCCACTAATTAACGCATGTACGAGTGCGATGACATCCCGCACGACACTGAATATCATGGAACTGGGTGTGGGACAGGGATTGTCTCACCGTAGCCTCGACAACTCAAAAGAACGAGTACGGCTTTCCGGTGTCACCTGCCTTCCGTGCCGAGAGTCATCGATTTTATGGCTTGGCAGTTGGCACGTGACAGGCCATCGCTTGTTCGGGCACATCCGGTTCGATCTAAATGTAGCTACTCCGCAATAGTATGCAATGATTTGTTTAAACAATAATAGCATTCCACTGAAACAAAGACAAGGATGATGGGCTCTACATGAGAGTAGTCCGAGGTAAGGGGTATGACAAGTGAGTGATTGACATAATGGAACATGAGAGTATAAATCACGGCCGTGCCCGACACTTCAATTCGGATAAAGCGAATGCTTGAACTCATCGCCAATTTGTTGGGCCTCAGGGTCTTCTAGGTCACCAGGCTTAACTACACGCCCTTCTGCGTCATATGTCATGGGCTCTGAGAAAGTGTTCATCTATCAAGAATGCTAGTGCACCAACCATTCTCTACGGAAACATCAGAGAAACTGACCTGAACATGCACGCCAGCCTGTGGCTTCGAGAAGGAGAAGCGAGGAGGGGTGCTTTGTTGGGCGCTTCGGAATCCGGAAGAGCCGTTCGCCGTCGAGCTATACGTAGGTCGGCTGAGGGATTATTGAAATAACCCAACAACGAGACACTTACGAGAACATCTCTGCGCCCGTTGCGGAGAAGTTTGCCAACCGGCGAACCACGCGAGAGGCTGCGATCTATAAAAAAAACGCTTTACCAACTGACACCCTGTGGAATTATAAGGCGTACCGTGGAAGCAATAGCCGCCGGAACGTTTGCAATGATTGACATAACTGGATTTAAATTAAGAGTCATAAAGACCTATTCAAGAGACTCTTATTACTCTGCACATGAAAAAAGAGGGGCTGACGCACAGTAGCAACCAAATTCGCAAGAAAACTGTAGAAAACATGGATATCAGCGATCGACGACGCCGGGATCGACGCGACGTTTCAGACGTACGCGATGATGAAATAATACAAGCCGTCTGCGAACATCATGTTGACAAGTTGGCTCTTGGTCCCGGAGGGTCGAACGAGCTTGGACGCCGTCAATATGAGGACAGTAAAGTCGAAGATCATGCTGTAGATGAATGTGGCAGAGAGAAGCTTGCTGTCCGTCGAGGTAATGAGACATCCCTGACCAGGAATCCATGCCGCGGTCAACAGGATACCATGAAGCAGTAACGACCAATGTCCAAGACTGATCGAGACCAGTGCGGCGATAATATACCACTTCTGTCCCCAAACAGCCATTCTACGAGAGAAATCTGCAAGACGTCACAATGCACGCACTGGTTCACTTACGTTCTAAGGGAGAGATTGACGCTGGCCATGCCGATGGCGATGTTACCCATACACTACCATAATTAGCGCGCTGACGGTATGAATGAAGTTATCGCGAGATACCTGATTGAAGGTATACAGGGATTGACATCTTAACTTTCTGCGTGGGTACGTAAATAACTGCAAGATGAAGAGTTGCGAACCACGCACGATTGGACGTTAAGCGCGATTATACTGGGTTTAATCTTTAGGAAGTGCATCGTGTTGACATGAACTATAAGACCCACATGCCGATCAAAGCCGCTAACAGGCTGTAACGGCCAATGAAGTAGAATGTCTGGAGATCCTCATTAGAATATAGAGACGGGACACTAAGAAGAAGACGCGATACCAATGGCCATCGATACTTTCGCTTGCCGGAAATAAAAGAGTAATCGAAATTGAAAGAAACGCAAAATTCCCAGCTGGAGCAGATGATGAGCGGGTCAACGGGACAGGGCTGGTCAGAGGTAACTTGCAGGTAAAGGCCAAAGAGGATGTGGATGAGGTTGGAGAATGCCTCTACGTCGATTTCAATGAATTGGTTGTGTCAGGTAGGAAAGAGAAAAAGAGCTTACGGGAATCGCGGGCAATCTGCGCAGATGAGTGCCAGTCAACCATGGGGCAAATGCGAGAGGGAATAGTCAAGTCGAGCCGTCAAAGATTTTATAAAACACCAATCGTTGGCCAGAAGAGAACCGATGTGGGGAATCCCGAACTAGAAGGGACGCTTCCATCCTATCTGACACATCTCATTTGCGGCATTTGGGAAGACCTGTTACCGATTCGAGTATATCGCTTGCCCCTCTGGTCCCTTTGGAATCCCAAGATTCTCCCCTATTCATTCCCCTGTCAACATCCAATTATTGCTTCCCCAATACATTTGAAACATACCCATACGGCGGGGTGAGCTTCGGCCGATAAGGTACCCTCTACGGCATTTCGCAGCATGTCGTTCTCGCTCAGCGCACAACAAGTCGTCGTGCTTAGGTCGGCACGACGTAACCGCGCGGCAGAAGCGCGCTCATCGCCGCATCCCACAGCGTAAATCTGGGGTGCGACATTCTCCGTATCGATGCACTCAATAGGAGGGCCGCATTTCGAAAGGGTGTCCCACGAATGACCAGCACGGGCAACCGCTTCGATTTTCACAAACACCGCGAGCGAAAGGCTCGCTCAGCCTGGGGGCGGGGACTTACGACGGGAAGATATGAAATATCCGCCCTTTCATATCAGGCCACTTCCGGCGGTTTCGAGAAATGTCGCTGCCTGATTGCCTCTTTGGTTTGTTCGGGCCAGCGGGGTCACTTGGCCGTCATGTGTACGGATGATGTGGATGCGTGCAGATGACTGCTAGATGACTTTGGCTAGATGACTTTTGGCACAGTAGAGGCATATTATATAATACCTGTCATGCGGGATTCTCCATTCTATCTCAACAGCACATGGCCGTAAGAATGGCATGGGATGTGTCTTATCCTCCACGTATGGCACTCTTGATAATGGCTATGATGGATGGGGATGTCAAGGTCAGGGTCATAAACCAGGTGAAGGTACAACCGGAACAGATGGCATGTGCTCCATCCACCCTGGCAGCAGGCGACACCTAACCCCTGCCGGAGATGAAGGCCCTCTAAAAACTTTTCTCCCGGCGTTAGGTAGGCAACGAAATGACGGCAATCGAGCCAACGGTGATATTCTTTATCGCGCAAAATCGGGACATAATGTCAACGCTCAAAGGGGTTATCAAGCGACATTTTGTTTTCCGCATCCTCTTTCACCCTCGACTGATCAACGAGGTACGCCAACGACGCCGTGTTTTCGTCGCACCTAGAGGAAAAGGCATAGTTGGGTTAGTGTGGTGAAATTCTCAGAAGACCACGAAACGTTAACCTACAGCTTCGCCACGATGCCTTCAAAGGAACTCACAGCCCGTTTGACTTCCCGCAAAACGCTGGCCAGTTCGACGCTTCGCTCCCGAATCCACCGTCCGTGCGCACTTAACACCTCCCGAATCCAACGAAGACCCCATTCTAGCCTTGGTCCCCGCTCTAGCACCTCCGCAGAAACGCCAAGCAGTCGCGGGACATATGTGGTCGGGAGTTGCCGCGCAACCAGTCTGATCTCCTCGAAAGGAATGCCTTCGTAGACGCGATTGATAATCGTCTTCTCATTTAATCGGAAAGCCATCACCAATGCCTCAAGATAAGACTGCTTCTGGAGCGTTGCGAGCACGGTCTGTGGTGTTAGTTCGATGGAGAGGTCGAAAGGATCGAACGAAAGGCCGTCATCAACCGAGTAGATGAGTAGTCCTTCTGTCGATGCCGCTGCCCATGCGAGGCCCGTCGGAGAGAAACGGATACACTTCGTGCTAGCTTCTCGTTTGTACCGACGCTTGGAAAGGTCCCCACGTTGCACGCCAGGTAAGCTGACATCCAAGCGATCCTCCAGGTCACTCTCTTCACCACGGTCGTCGATCAAGTCGATGTTTCCCGCCTCGGTCACGAGCCGACTATCGAGAAATTCCTCGGTTCCGTCAAGTGACAAGTTTTCGGAAATTTGCCAACGGCGTATGAGAACGCCTTCGCGCGCATCGTACAGTGCAACGTACTTGCTGTTGCCGCCTGCCAGAACACACGACCCATCCGCATTCCAAGCGACGCTCGTAAAAGCTTTGCTGGACGCGCTGTTTGATGCAGCTACCCGGTCGTCGGCCTTGCGACCACCAGAGATGTCTTTTCTTCCTTCGATAACGTTCGTCTGTTTCGACAAATTAGCCGAGAAGAATGTAAGTTGTCCATCAAGCGTTGACACGACAAATTCCTGGCCATCAGGTCGGAAAGCAAGCGAAAGTACGTCTGCATTAAGTTGGAAGGGTTCCACGGCATGTGAACGACTGAAGACATCCCATACCCGCACGGTCTTGTCCCAGGATCCGCTGGCGAGGACGTTGGTTGTGGGTGAGAATGTCAGTGAGCTGACGGGTCCTTCGTGTCCGGCAAGAACATCCAACAACTTTCCTGTTTGAACCGACCACAGGAAAACCTCGAATGAATCTGTTGAGCCGGCGGCTATGACCTCACCGCTAGGATCAACCGCCAAGCATGAGAATTGTACTGGTGATGGGGAGGTAAATGTCCGAAAGTTGCGGTACCGGATTAGGTCAAAAGCTCGCACGGTCCCATCAAGGGAGGCCGAGAATAACACTTGGCCTTGTGAAGCGAAATGAACAGCAGACACTGAAGCAGTGTGTTGGGAAAATGTGATGATACAAAATCCGGAGCGGGTGTTCCATAACTTGACCTTGCCATCGTCTCCTCCTGTTGCGATATACTGTCCGTCGGGAGGGTATGCGAGCGTGTTGACATCAAAAAAGTGACCCTGCTGTTTGAGAATGTACGACTCGGACTGCCATTCCCATACTAGCAACTGTCCTAGCTTGCGGGCGCCAAAAGCTAGCCATTCGCCAGAGGGATTAACAGCAACAGACGATATTTTTTCTTGGGAGATACTTAATATATGCACGTTTGTGAATGTTGGCATCTCCCAGAGCCCAAAGATTCCGGATGAGAAGCCGACGATGAGTAGCCCTGAAGGCTTGTGGAAAGTACTACAAACAACCTTCGTATTGGGTTGATTGAAGTAATGTCGTTGATGAATCCCCCAACGAACATGAGCAACCGAGCGATCTGGAGACGTTGGCACGTGATCATCATCAGAGTCGTCGGACGCCTTGGCTTTCCAGACGAACACAGCACCATCACGGCTGACAGTGTATACCTGACAGCGTCACAGTGGTCAACAGGATACATGGTGGAATCACAAATGACGCTTACTGATTTTGAGTTTGAAGAGAAATAGGCATTAAGTACCGCACTTCTGTGCCCCGCGAATGTCTTGGGTCGGAAGTCGTCCAGTGGGTCCAATGTGTATAACCGAGCGGTCATGTCCTTGGATGTGGTAATGAAGCATCTATGGGGATCTAAATGTCAATGCACCCAGGTAAACGAACTAGGCCATAACGAACTGGGAGTCTGACGACCACATTATACTTAGTACTTCGTCGTGATGACCTGTATACGTCCGGTGTAAATTGAACGGCGCAAATTCGCGGACGAGGTGGTTCGGTGTCTTCCAGACCTGAACGTGCGACTCGTGTGTGACAGCAATGAAAGATCCATTGGGCGAAAACTCGATGGCGTTGACTGGCTTTTTGAAATTGAAATGGTGAAGGACAATACCCCGACGGAAGTTGACGAGGAGAGCCCTGCCATCTGTATCATTACAACACATAAGTGGGGGCGATGAAAGCTGGCAAAGCGTTAACCGAACCTTCGTCAACACTGATCAAAATGTTCCCATTGGGGCTAAGAGCGATGGCCGCGATGTTTTTTCGGTTCTGGAAAGGAAAGGTATAGGACTTGTTACTATGAAAAGGATGCGTAAGCTGAATGCTGGCGCAAGCATGGGATAGAACCGTAACCAACTTGACCAAATCAAACACGGACACTCTGTTGCCCACGGGACTGAGCACGGAATTGCCGTCGGGAGTGAATATGATGTTTCCCTGTTGATAGACAGTACCGCATAGATTCGAAAACTATATATTTGGGATGAGAGACGAGTCGAATGTGGTGATTGCAATAACGCTCGCCTTGAAGTTCGCCTTCATCGTGCACGCACCCGGCAATCGAATTTCTCGCTGTTGGAGCTTTAGCCACGCCACGTTACGTCATCAGAAAATTATTCGCTCATGTCCTCATGGATGTGCTTCCAGGGAACGTTCTGCGTTTCGATGTATCAACCAGGACCATAGGACATATATCGGCTGGGGTGTCGCCCATGCATAGGGCAGATCCTGATCGAATGGTCTGTACCTGATATCACCAAAGTACGTTCCCTTGGCCATTTCACATGTTCTTGTTGCTGCGGCACTAACGGCCTTTTCATTAAGCACCGGGTGACGTCCTTTACCTGTGCTTATCACTCGCTCCAAGCTTCCAGTCCTTCCTGACCGCTTCTAGAACGGACAAGGTCTCCTCGGTGTTGTTTTTTACCCCTCTTTTTCGCTCTGGAACGGAAGCCGCATTTCTTCTTTCTTGATACATTGTTTCAGGGCATTAGCTCACGTTTGTGGGGGAAAACACGCGTGTGTGACTGGCCGAGCTCGAGGTCTGACCTTCGACGAATCGCAAGGACTATGTTCTCGGACTTCTCGATGATACCGATTGGTTCCCCAGCGCAATGCTTCCACCTTCATATGTCGCTACGCCCTACAGGAACGCCACTAGTTCACTACTGCTCTAGTTGTGTCCACAGGAAGAACGTGTGAATGGCCTCAAACTACTTTACGGACCGTCACCGCGTCACCCGCGAAGACTCTGCCTCCATGATCATCGTGAAATCCGCCCGCAAATTTCCACCCTTTTCCCTCAAATGAAGTTGGGACCGGTAGGCCATAGGCTTGACGTGGAAAGCTTCTCTACAACCTGTGGCATGTGACAGCTCGATGGTGCATCGCTGAGCGTCTTGGGCTGATTGGCTCAGACGCCTTCGGAAGCGTGACATCGCCGGCAAGTGGTGGCCGGTAGCAAGGGTTTTTCCAACAGAACAAATCGCTGAGCTTGCCGTCAGGAGTAGCACGTACCTTTAACTCGGTACCCCACTTAGGAATCCCAATCTTCTGTGGGAGAGATCGCGCCAGGACCGTGTTCTCGGTGCTCCCCGAATATAAGGGCCACTCTCGCTGATCAAACAACTAGAAGATCACTTTCCCTCCTCCAACCGGTACGGAACTGCCGTATAAAGTCGATTCGTTTTAGCGCATAGACGTGAGTGGCCGGAGAGCCCACCGTGTGGTTAGCTTGCGGATAACCACATAAGTATTGTCCCTCGTCCCTGCATTTACACCGTCTCCTTTTCTGGCCTTCTCTCTCCCACAATGTTCCACGTTCCTTTTGATGCTATTCCCGACAAATCTTTTTCGCTTAATCTTATCCAATTGGATCATCCCAATGTCATCCTCCCGTCTCCTGAAATCTCTCCTTCCTCGTCCCCTGCTTCCCTGTCCTGTTCGTCAATTTCATCTCTAAAAGCCTGGAGGAGCACATCTGAACAATTCCAATCTCCAACCTTTTCATTTCCTCTTCCCATCTACCGTGACGCTGCGGCCGTCGCCACCAACTCAAGTCACGAACACTCTGGTCAGCATATTTCGTGCGTCCCAATGAGCGCCCTCGATCTCGATATCCCTTCATCTACCATTCCTTCTGTCGAGGAGGACGAGCTAGGCGATCTTCATTGGACCACCGGTGTACCCTGCCATATGATGGATGTCTTTCGCGCCGACCCCTTCGCCGCAATGGATCTGCCGCCACCCACAAGCACGATCCACCCTTCTCCCGATAACCCCACTAATCCGAATAGCAGCCAATACAAGATCGGGGGTTTATATCACACTAGATCGGCAACGAAGCACGTACTCTCTCCAGACGCAGTCGAGCAAAAAAGGAAGACTCGCAGAAAACGAGCCCGCATTCATTCCCCTCCTGTTGTACCGTTTCCCTCTACTGGCCCACAAAAAATGTTTGCGTACGAGTTTAGGCTGGAGATTCCGTACAAGAGCATTAGGGTTTCCCCTCATGTCGATTATCAGCGACTTGGAGACTTGGACGCATCTTATTCGTCGGCAAGAACTATGGATGACCGCGAGCATATACACATTCCTCGACCAGTAATGGCATATGGCTCAGAAGACGCCTCTATGCGCTCACCCCTTGAACTTGAACAGGACATGGAATTGTTTCTCCCTCCCCGACTTCCATACTCATGCTCCCTCACAGCCTTAATCCCTCCCAAGATAAGGCCCGAGCATCACATACAACTTTCTCACTATCCCCTTCCCCCCGTCCCATTTTCGACCCATGTGTCATCCCGTCTTCAAGACCCATCCAGCTCAGCCACCTCCATCTCTCGGCAAGGAATTGACGAGTACCGGCCCCAGTTCGATGAGCATGGATGTTGTTCCTTGCCGCATGCTGTGCCTATGCAGGACAGGCAAGAGAGGGCATCGTCAGACTACCGCCTTTCTGCCTTGTCTACAACCTCATTGGTCCAAAAGCCATTGTATGCGTGTCCTCTCTGCCCCAGGGATTTCCAACTTCCGAATGGTCTTGCCTTGCACCTCAAATGGCACGATCGTGTGGGGAACATAACACAGAACCCAACACGTTGTCTGAGCCGTCGAGTCGCGCCGAGGCAAACCAACGCTGGATCAGGCCCACTAGACACACGCGACGTGAGGCTCGTTCAAATACCAGCCCAAGAGGATGGCCAAGAAGGCACCATTTCTGGATTACCGTCCATTCCTTACGTGGCTTCGCAAGAGGCAAAATTGGCGCAGGCAGAATCTGTAAGTAAATCCCTTGAATGTGGATTAATGTTCGTCGCATTGGCTGATATTTTATTCGAGTTCGAGATAACTTCGAGCAGTCATGAGCAATATACTACAAACACGCTCTCGTTTGAGCGTCAGCCCCAAGAATGCGCACTGTTTCATGACGCGCTTCAGATAAATCACAACGTGGATAGCAATACATATCTGGCTCCTCTTGATGATTTGTCGGTGCTCCAGCCGCTTCCATTTGAGCAAACTACTGGACACCTGTGTGCCATATCTCCGCCATAGAAGTTTCCATTTCCAACATATACTATCCGCACGGATTGTCGTCGTATATCGTTTAGACTAAGAGCATATTCATCTGTTATATTCGTCTCGTTACCACCCTCGTTTACGCTGTAACTCTGATATAAAGAACAAGACCCGATAAAGTGGTCCTGTGCACGGTCACGAGGAGCGGAATCACGTTTAGATGATCGCTCCGAGGTAATGACGGAATCAAGGTGGAGTTGATCTATGACGTTTCCTACCCCGACGTGTACCAATTGCGGATCCAAAGCTTGGATCGAACCCTTCAAATACTGAATGGAATCCACAATAAGACCCCTATTCTTTGCTCTCATCTCATGGCCTCCCTAGTTGATTCTCGTCCCAGCCCTTCACCGATTCCCCTCCCGCAATCCCCTCCAATCAAGACGACGACCAATGCACTCCCCCAGGCTGCCGGTTCCACTCCAAGCCCTTATCTTGATATTCCAGGTGCTTTCCCACATGACACCTCTCGGCCTTCTCCAAGACAGAACACATCCGAGACGAGCCGTGAGCAAGCTAGCGAATTGCGTACGTCATTTCTGGAGGCTTCGTGACTCAAGCTGACTGCCACTTCAATAGGCGCAAGGAGGACCTCATTGCCGTCGATGGAGAAAGAGGGTGTTAAGCCGGGTGAACACCATGACGGCGTCGGCCCCTTACCTGGCTCCATCAGCGAGACCTCTGTCGCGAAGCTACCCGACGAGCGCATGCAGCCTACGCGCGAAGCCGATCAACCTACTCAAAAACATGCGGTTGGGGCAGGCACCACATCGCTACCTTCGCACGAGAGAAAAGGTGACCAACCCTATGAGCATAACAACGGAGTAGGTCCACTGCCAGGGACTAGCAGCGAGACCTCTGTCGCAAAGCTTCCGGATGAAAGTGCAGCCACGACCTCAGAAGGGCGCCCGGGACCCGCCGCTGCCAGTACAGAATCGCAAAAGCCTTTCAATGATACGGTCGCACCGGCTGAAAACAGGGCGCCTCCTGCTTACGCTGCGCAGAGGATCCTGAGTCCAGAGACTGAAGATCAGAACGTCCTTTCGCAACACCCTCCGCCAGCACAGCAAGTCTCAGAAGGCGTCGATCGCGGGCCGGATGTCGGGGTAAGCGATTCTAATTGCCGAGTTTCGGAGTATATGTGTTCTTAGCGAAACGAACACAGGAAAGTCCCGCAGATTCGAAGTCCAACGAGAAGGATGCAGCAAAAGAGAAGAAGAGCGACCTTGAAAGGAAGGACGAGCGCAAGGGCGAAGAGTATCGTGAGCCTCAGCGTGCGACAGAAGAAGGTGCATTTCCAAAACAGCAGCAAGAGCGAACGAAGACGATTCCGACATCCGAGTCTGAGTCTGCTGGTTCTCCTACGCAACGGAAGGGAAGGTCGGGAAGATCGAGCAGCGATTCGGATGCGAGCCATCACAAGAAGGCGAGCGTGATGAACATGGTGAAGGGCGAAATGAAGGTGCTTCTCGGCAAGGCGAGCAGGAACAAGGGAAAGGTGGAAGAGGGCGAGAAGTTGAAGAAGCAAGGATCGGAATGAGCGCAGACATCATCTATTTTCCTGGTGGTTATTTTCTCTTGTATAACACGTGCAAGCCATCGAGTGGGCACAGTGTAGGATACATGTGCGTTGATAGGGGGGTGGTGACAGCATTTATCTCGTTCAATTTGAACGATCTCCGATCCAGTCAAGCTTATTTGCAGCACAAGTTGCCTGACATGAACGACTGTGCCTGGTTTCTACTCGCTCCACCGAATAAGCTTGCGATAAATACAGGATTGATTTGCTTGATTGATTCGTCCAATGGCATAAGAGTAGCGCTGTACTTACCCTATCTGATATGTGGCTGGACTTGAACCTGGTTAAGTCCGGTTGATTTATTCTTCCATGCAAACTGGTTTACATCTAGTACTGGAATTAGCATCACGCTTATCGTGTCATGCCTCTCCAGCAATATTATTTTATTTGGGCGGTCGGCGCCGCATCAATAAAGCTCCCCATGTATATATACTGTACCAATTGCCCGCCCTGGACACTATGGCTGGGCCGGTGGTTTCGTGAACAGAATAGACCCATCTGGATCCTTCCAATGGGGTTGAATGCCATCCCACCACGACTTTGCCGGCATTGATGATCTAAACTCGGACTTGAGCGTCGGCACGCTTAACACTGATCCCTGAGCGCAGCGCACGAGGACTGATCGCAGCGGACTATGATACCTCGCGGAACCTGGCAGGCTGCCCACCACAGTCTGCGCGGCGTTCGGTGAGGGAAAAACGGACGGGTCGTGAATCTGTACTGTCCGCGTGGCGGCAGGGAGGTATGTCGTTAACGGTTTGTGATGGGAAAGAGCGAGATGACGTCGAACTATGTCCTGGGCTGTTTCTTGCGTGAAGTCGGGTTGCGAATCGGCTGGGGTGATGAAGGGCGCGTGGGACGTCGTGGGCGTGAGGGGGCTTTGAGGAACACGCTTTTCGGTACCATGAAGCATAGAGCGGAGAACGGAAACGAGGAGCTCCCCGCCTTTCTGAGCGAGGGTATCGCGAAGAGGGCCGTATGCAGTGTTAGGCGGGATGGACTACAGACGAACAGACAGGCACGTTTGAGTATGTTGATCAAGACGAGAGAAACTTTGAAGAGCTCGTACGATTGGAACGCGTCCTAGAATATCGCCCGCGTCAATGCCACCTCGACGTTTCATTTCAATAACGCAGACCGCGGTGTCGCGTTCGCCATTTAGGATGGCCCGCTGGATGGGCGCAGGGCCGCGGTAGGCTGGTAGAGCGGATGGGTGTACATTGAGGGTGTGCGTCGGTCTAAAAAGTGAGAGAAGGCTGGCGGGAAGGATGCGTCCGAATGATGCAGTGAGCAGGAGGCGATTGGATGGAGGTGGCGCGCCGGCCAGGGGATAGAAGGGTGACGGGGGCTGGGTGGAGATAACGGATTTATTTTGAAGGGTGAGGGTAAGGAAAAAGGAAGCGGATTACCGTCCACGTTTTGAGCTCTGACCTGATTTGTGGAATGGTGGTCACTGGCAGTTTGAGTTTATCACCCAGGGTTTTCAACGGAGCTAGCGACGCGCTTGAATAAGAAAGACGCAGAGGGAGAGAAGGCAGGGGGACTGACGAACAGAGAGGATGTCTCGTTTCCTACCGATCAATTGATCCGGCTGAGTCGCGATGAGGAGATTCTGCCACACGTCTGCCGGGCTGCTTGCATCAATTCGAGTTCGAGGGAGGGCCGAGAGGAAAGAGGGAATGTCGAACCTGTGGCACTGTAAAGCTTTTCCAACACCTGGCATGAGAACTCATCACGTCCAAAATAAAGTATGTTGAATCGCTGAGAAGGGGCTTGGTTGTGATATTGCCTTGCAAGACGACTGACTCGGATGCGAATGTGGATCATCCAAAGATGCTGTGTGTGAGGGGGTGAGAGGTAGGACGCGACAGGCGTCGGGATCGGGCGCATATATATTGACGCCCAGCGCGACTGGTAACCTTTCACAACTGCCCACTTCGACACAATGTCTCTGTCTCGCTCTGACTCCAGAGCAGAACAGCACAGACAATCATCCTCACGTCCAAACACAACAAGAATATTCGGCGCCGCAGGTGATCAAACTGAAAATGACGGCGGGTCGCCGAGCAACATCTCCCCACTGCGGCACATACTCTCTCGCCATCCCAGTATCTTATCCAAACATCGTTCATTAGCAGATCGTGATGGGTCTCCTTTGTCCAACCGCACTTCAGTACCCCCTCCAGCACCCGCCCCAGACGAGAGGCCTTTAATACCCAGCGCGTTACAACAATCGAACGACCCTTATTCCACTCCACTCCCAAGGATATCAATGATCGTCCTCTCCATCACCCTCCTCGGCGAGTTTCTCACTGCCAACGTCTCCACTCCATTTCTACTCTTCATGGTCGAAGGTTTTCACGAATTTCCTGAAGGGGCCGACGTCGGCTTCGCCACCGGTCTCCTGGTTTCCACTTTCTTCTTCACCCAATTCATGACATCCCTCCTCTGGGCCACCGTCGCCGAGAAATACAGTCAACGTCTCGTCCTCTTTGTGTCTCTTCTTGGAAGCTCTGTGACTTGTGCTCTATTTGGTACATCAACCTCTTTAAAACAGGCCATCGTTATCCGTATGATGCAAGGCGTCTTCGCTGGAGCCATGGGTGTTGCTCGTGGGTGTGTAACTATCATTTCTGATCCAAGCAACGAGGGAAGGGCATATGCCATCCTTGGTTTTTGTTGGGGTCTCGGTGGTGTCGCTGGGGCTATTATTGGCGGTTCCTGTCAGTCCCACATTCTCCTTACCTTCCTTGTGCGCCAGTAATGGACTTACCACTGATGATTAAATCAGTCGAATCTCCTGCGAAGAAGTGGCCCGATGTATTCGGAAAGATCCCTCTATTCGTAAACTATCCCTACCTGCTGCCCACCTCTATCGCGGCTTGCGTCACTCTAACAGGTGCGTTACAGTTACGTCTTGTATTCTACGATACTTCGCGTACCTATGTCACTACCCAGGCGCTGTCCTCTCTGTCTTCCTTGGCCCGGACGGTGGCCCGCGCGAGGGTGCTATCCGTTTACCCCCTGAGAAGATAGTGACGGATGCCGCGCACCAGACCATTCCCGAAGAGGAATCTCTTCCATCCAGTCCGGTTCCGCGGAAAGGGAGCTTATATGAAGGCCTTCGTAAGGCATCTCGCACCTTTTCGGGCGTATTTGCCAGCAGAGTACCGGATCCATCATCCCCGCAACCCGTTCCATTGTCCCAGTCTCCTTCCGCTGTCCGTCCTTTCCCCCGTACCAGTCGTGCAGACGGATATGCGTATGGTTATAGTGATGGTAGGAGAGCTCTCAGCTTTCGCTCGCGACTGGGGAGCAATATGTCCGGTTTGTCGTATCGACGGGGCAGCCAAAGCGTTCTTCGTCACCGAGCGAGCAACTTGACTGCTATCACCGGAGGAGAAGGCGTCCCACGAAGCTTTGCGGACAGTGAAGTTAGTTTTGCGCAGCGCCTACTCATGGCGAACGAAAACGCCGTCACGAACATTGCAGACTTGTGGGTTGCCGCGGCGATTAATGTTGACAACGAGGAAGTCTTCGAGAATGACGACGCAGAACTGGAGGGGCCATATGAAAGCGTGTTTGACGCGGACGGCGATGATGCGAATGACACCCCCAACCCACCTTCTGGCGTCGAAGATACCCTCCCCGAGAGAGGAAAACGGTTTATGGGCACAATTACGCCTTCTGTACCAAGTACGCGTCGTGGTTCGCCGTTGCGCCGCCCGTCAACACCACAATACCGAGTATCCCAGTCCCCACAGCGGCGTCGCCCTTCGACGCAGTACGGTGCCTCCGGACAGCCAACTGAAATGGTTTCGCCCCCTCGTCGCTTCTCCAACGCTGTCCCTGGGATATTTGCTCACCCCGGTGTGAAGACACCCCCGGCTGTCGCGGAGGCCCACAGACTTCTGAACGCACCCGATACTACTCAACTGCAGGAAGGCACGGCGGATACTACGCCGACCGTTGAAGGAAAGCAGCCAAGTCTAATGAGTCAGCTTCCGATGGCTATCATTTTCCAGTACGGATGGCTTGCCCTGCATACGACCACACATGACATGCTGTTTTTGACCTACGTCGTATCGTGAGCGGATTTTCCTTCTCACGCCAGGGCGTAATTCTGAACGGGTACTCCGCACAGTAAATTCGAGTCTGGTGGTCTGGGCCTTAGCGCGGGAGATTTCTCACAACTTAGTAGGTCACATTATCCCTCCAGCTTTCATTTTGTACTGATCGTGATACTCAGCTGCGTTAATGTGCCTTGCGCAAATTGCGTTCCAATTCTATCTTTACCCGTACGTCTGTTTCTGTTCAACCGCCCGCATTTCACTGGCACTCACCTTCCTGTCTCAGTAACATTGGGTACGTCACCACCTAGACGCTTTATCCAGCTCCAGACACCTGACCGTGCATGGTGGTTGGTTTCAGTCCGCCTAGGGGACGATTTTCTCACCTGGCCATGTTCCGCCTGGGGACGTTCTTGTTCATTCCGGGATACCTCAGTATTACACTGTACCGTGTACTCGCCAGCCCTGAGAGCGGTGGTAGCCTCCTCCTCATGATTCGTGAGTGCCACTTGCGTTTGCTGAATTGTACTGCTCACGAGACGCTATCCCCCAAAAGCCTTGACAATCAGCACGTAAGTGTGTTTCGTTTTCTTCTTCATGTCATGGTCTCAAATTAGACTCTTTAATTGTGTAGTGCTGTGCGATATTGCGGCGCAACCTTCACGTTCACTTCGGTGTCAATTCTTCTAAACTATAGTACGTGGTCTGAGCTTTTTATGGCGGTCGTTGGGGGGATCTAAAACTACCTTTTCCAGTGACTCCACCACCAATCATTGGCCTTGCAAATGGTGTCGCGCAGAGCATAGTCTCTCTTGCACGAGGTTTAGGACCTCTCCTCGGTGGCTATGTATGTGCCGTCTCTCTTTCTCGATATAATCAGATTTTTCTAACATTCTTCAGATATGGTCCGCAACGGTACAAGGAAACCCGTCGTGCTACTACATCGGGTTCGTGATAGTCGGTGCGGCGTGTTCGCTTGCAATCGCGCACAGCTTTTTCATCCGCTAAAATACACCATTTCCGTTTGTTGGAGGGGATGATGCACACGACTTGAAAAGCGATAACGACGCAATTACATAGACCTTTTACCCACTTGACACATGCCTATTTTTTTTTGGCTACTTATTGATTCGGCTCGTCCATTTGCGAGTCTGTGTATGAATAGGAGTACATGTAGCACATGAATTTTGGTTCAATCGTTGGGGAGTGGGTGGCCACTGACCGTGGCCGCTCTTCTCCTTCCTGTTCGGAAAGAGTCAAGATGGCACGTCGATGTTGAATGAACCTGTGTCTATACTTGATTATTGCAGCGGTGCAGCCTGATATACGACTTCAAGCGACCACGCCTCGTCTACTTTACTTTACTTTTGTTTCACTGGTGAAAGGCAGATTGGTCTTGGCCACAGGTAGAGGAACGGTTACTGTATCATCGTACAATGAGTAACTAGCTAGCCAAGAAAGTAACCAAGAAATGACGTGTGGTTTGTCGTCCAGGGATGGATGAACAGTTGATGATATGATATCGCATCGTGATATGTAGCATCAGTAGTAAATACTCCAAGCCAAGAAATTGCTATGATTCCACCAACCCTCACCGATCCACCACCTGGCACCTGGTTCAATTGCCGATTGGAACAAGACGGAAGCTAAGATTTGGATTTTGGTGGAGTCGACTGCGGTGATGAAAGAATCCAACTCCAAGTGACACATGTACAGAGCAGAGACATGAAAGGCAGGCAAGCACTTCTCAAGCCGGCAAGCCCGGCTGAAGCTGGTATCACTAAGTTATTAGTAAGTTACTACTGTACCACTGGTATCCTTACGACCTGTCTCACTGCCCTCCAATTGGAATTGGACAAAGAGGTGGCGGCGTTCTCGACGTGTCGTGTCGTTTGAAACGTCTTTACGTACGAACACTGTTCGTACATGTGTAATATTGACACTCTACCACTGGCACAATCACCGCATATTTATCTGCCTTGTCTCTTTCGTCATATCCGGAACTGCGGGGGCAGTGACAGGGTCTACTAGTAACTGAGGAAGGTTGCCGGGCTTAGAAACTCACTTCTGATAAGGGTGGGAACTCTGAGAAACATGACGCATGTTCAAAGTCAAGGCCTTAGAGCGCGTACAGGTTTCACTGGTACCGAACCATTAGATTAAATCGCAAAAAAATAGAGAAAGAAAGCAAAGCCAAACACCACAGAGGTCACTGACGATAAGTGACCGAGTCAGATGAGATGTTTCAAGTAAAGCTCCGCTCGCCGTCCTCTGTTAGCGGATTGCTTAACGTCCTCTTTCGTGTGCGAACGACTTTGTTGCGCAAAGCCTTCTCCTTGAGCTCACTTTCTCGCCGAGCGAGAACTTCAGGATCCAGAGAGACATCAGCGTTCTGTGGCAGCATATCGCGCACCTCAAATCAGCACACGAAATCAACACACGTCGAACGGGATGACACACCTCCCCAGACCCCATCTTGTTTCTCTGCCGCTCAGCCTCGGCCTGGCCTTTGATCCTGATCCCAGGAGTTGGACCGCTCGGAGAGCTAACATCTCGTGCTTTGCCCCTACCTTCTTCTTGGGACCTGCGCGGACTCGGACTCCTGGTCCAGCTTTTACTCCTACTAGGCGGCCTTTTCGCACTCCTGCCATTCTCTGCATCCCTGCTCCTGCTTCTACGCCCGCGCCGGTCTCTCTCACCCCTTCTCCTGCGAGGCGGGGACCGTGAGCTTGAGAGGGAGCGATCCCTTCGGCTGCGACGGGGGCTTGCACTGCGTCTGCGACGTATATGGTCCGGGCTTCGACTCGGAGTACGGCCGCGTGCGGGCGGGCTGGTGCGTCTACGTCGCGCGGGAGGACTACGGCTGTCGCGTCCTCGGCCCCTACGATCCCGGTCTTGGTCACGTGGACGTGGCGAGTATGATGGCGAACGGCGGCGACGGCGACGGCGACGGTGCGGTGGGGAAGAAGGTGGGCTTCTCGGTGAGGGAGATCGACGGCGAGGCGGAGGGATTGAACGTGCACGAATTGGAGTGCGAGAACGAGAACGACGAGGAGGGGGGCCACGGGAGCGAGACGAGCGGTCGCTAGAAGGTGTCCTGCCACGTAAGGGAGGCGTGCGAGAACGCGGGGGAGAGCGATATCGCGGACGCTAAAGCGGTGAAGAAGATGAGAAGTATGCTTATGAGAAGGATTGGAAGCAAGACTGACAGCACCTCCTCGGCTGCTCCAGCCATTATCCCTCGTCCTATTGTCGTCGTTTCCAAACCCACCTCTGCCTCTCCTACCACGCCCTCGACCCCTCCCACCACCACGCTCAGACCTCTCAGACCGCTCGCGTTCGCGTATATCGTCGAGTCGCATCCTGCGGTCGCGCTCAGTCAGGGCGCGAGTGTCGTCTTCTTTGGCGCGGCGCATTTCTTCTTTTTTTTCCTCCACGAAGCTATGGGGGATGCCCGCCGGAGAAGTCTGTGCTTCGATTAGTAAGTTCCAAAGGGCGACCATGAACGCGGGGGTGGAATCAGTGAGAAAACCAGTCAGGTTGATTTGCATTTTTTTAGGATCTGGTGTCTGAACACGATATCAATAGAGGCATTTGTGGGAAAATAGGGGAAATTATTCACAGGCTTGGACTCGTCCTCGAGAAGGCCCATGGCATACTCGATAAGGACTTCGTCCTCAAAGCCGACGAGTTCGACGACTTTTTTAGCGACCCACGGGCGAATGACTTGCAAATTTACTTTGCGCATGTCTACCTGGAATAAAGATGTTGTTTAAAGGGAGATAGACGAGAAAGAGAAAGAAAATACTTTTGTGTCGAACTGAGGGGGAAACTTGATTGACTTGAGGAGTTTAAGCTCCTTGTCGGAGAAGCGGCGATCCTGGTCGGCAGAGGTGCCCTTGAAAAAGCCTAGAAGGATAGAAATGAGGAGGATGACGAGGGAAAGAAGGGGCGAGACTTGCCAGCGTCGGCCATGATTGAGCGTTGAGCGTTGCAGAGAAGAGAAATCGAGTTCGGGAAATACCGAAGAGGGTTTCCTTCTCTTCTAACTAAGCAGCCATGGAACGATTCAGCTCATGTCCACTCTTCACCCCCAAGCTAACTCTCCCCCTCAGTATTTTCACAAGCAGCTCAGCGGTACCTCCGTAGCCCTCGTCTGCGTCTTTTTTTGCTGCTTTATTGGCATCGTCTACCTCAGTGCCAAGGCTCCCCGTCGCGCTACCACGCGAGTAATCGCGTCCTCCACAGCCAGACCGTTGACTGCACGGCGACGCAGGCCCAGGCTATTGGAGATCTGGCTTGACAAACATTTTGATGGAACTGCTGTGCACAACTGGCTTGTGAGTCATTCATTGCACCTTTTCCACGGTCGAATCGCCCACGTCCCGTCCACTCGCACGTAACGCATACAACCTTCTCCCCCAACCGTTTTGCCCCACCCAGCCCCTTGCCGCGTGGCACAACGATGGCCCAATGCGAGCCCATCCAAGCCAGGAAATGATCGTGAACCCCCACGACGCGTTAGTGCAAGCGTGGATTCGCCGCACATCTACCTTTATCACCGAGCGCCGAGGAGCGATTGAATTACCCGCATCTCCCCCGCCAGCACTACCGCCCGTTTCCGATCCTCGCACGCTCAATGTTGCCGTCCTTGTCACGATGCCGCGGCGAGAAGACACACGGCCAGTCCCAGGATCTATGGTGGATCCTTGGGACAGGCCCGGGCTTTTCTATGGTGAAGGACAACTTGAATTAGGGGTAACGAGTCTACTCTGTGAGCAGGCGATGTCTACAGCACCGGAAGAGTAAGACAACGTAGCGCTTATCTCATTCACCTATTCACGTTCATAAATGTTACCTGAACTAGCACTGATTCTAGCCGCAAGTAGCGGGTGCGCCACGCGGTTTCCCGTATGATATCCTGTCCAGTATGATACCTTCTTCAGTAAGATACCTTCTTTACGCGCCCATTCCAATAGCAAGCGATTCAATTTCCAATCTGTGCGGCAACCTCAGAAGCGGCTTGCCGACCAGCCTTGACACAATCTGAAACACTGACGCCACCAACCCCCGCTCCAATGACCTTCATGCGCCCGCCCAACCGCTCGTGCAACGCGCGCCTGAGTTTCTCCATGCGAGCGGTATGCCCGACAAGGTACGTCGGTATGCACTCTGCATTCCTATGCACGGCGTAGTGCACAGGCGGCGGGAGCGCGTGGCCTAGATGCGAAGATATGCGTCGTAATACCGCCTCGACGAGCTGCGCATCTGACAACGATGATGATGACGACTCCTCACGCGCGGACAGGTATGGTCCACCCAGCATCGCGGTCAGCTTGATGAATTTTGCCGCATCATCGTGATTTTCAACGTCGTTGTCTTGCTCTGGCAGGCTGGCGGTGTCAAACACCACACCGAGTAATCCCAGTTCAGGTTCAGGTGCAGGCTCTTCCTCGCCTGCTTCTCGTCTTGGTGGTTGTGGTTCGGAGGCAAGGGAGCCCCCGTCGTACCCGTGCTCGGGTCTGGGAATGAGGTAGCCAAACCCGGGTGGGTGCAGCGGTGTTATTGTCGTTGCTGTCGTCGATTCTGCTGTGCTGCTGTTTGGGGGATTGTTGGGGAAGACGAAGTTCAGGACCGTGGCGGATGAGGATGGGTTTTCGCGGAGGTGCGGGAGGGATAATTTGGATGATTTCTCGGTGCTCGGTGCTCCTGCCGCTGTCGGTGGTGGTTGGAGAATGGAATCTAGAACTGGGAGAGGAAGAGCGGAGATGACATGAGTGGCCTTGAGTACCACTGCATCTCGGTCTGCGTCCGCATCCTTGGCGTCCAAGTGAATCTGGAATGGAATAGTGATTTCTTAATCTCAGTAACCACAGACGGCCAAAGGAAAATGAAAATCAACAGACCAGGAAAGAACAGCGATCGCCGCCAGCGCTGTCGTCGTCGTCATGATCATGGTCATCAGCCGTGTCGATCCCAATCCTGCGCACAGCCGTGCCATTCCACAGAACGACATTAGGAAACCTTCGTAACGCCTCGACGAGCGCGCGCACGAGCGTTTCCATACCCTCCTTAAACGAGAACAACGCAGCACTACGCCTAAACGTCGTCTCCCACTCGGGATCCCCCTCCCACTTCTCCTCTTCCTCTTCCTGGGACTTGGTATTGGCCTTCCACCACCAAGCGGGTGGACCAAGCTCGCCCCAAATGACAGACCCGTTTCCACGCATCTCGCTCGTGCGTAATTGAGGGAATGTCGCAAGTAAACTGAGCTGTCGAGAATCCGTGGCATATATCCCGTGTATTAGTGCGCTACCTAGTGTGCGCGCGAACGCGTCTCCAAACCGCCTTGAGAAGAATGAGTCGACAGACTCATCATCATCCACAGCTTCTTCTTCTATGTTTGTGTCTGTTGTTGTTGTTGTTGTGGGGGCGTCCGATGGTGGTGATGGTGGTGGAGAGGGAAGGAGGGGAGAAAGGTTCTTTTGTGAACGTGGACGGTTGGCGGGTGTGAACAGTTCCGCGAGTACGGATCTGAGCACGAGACGACCTAAAGGGAGCGTGAACAGCGAGAGAAGACTATATGGCAGAGGCTGTAATCCCTGCGTCTGCGTATGAGGATGAGGAACATGCAAGAACCTATTCCGAGCAGCAGGCGACGAGCGGGGCGTACAAATGACTTCGGAACGCAAGTCCAAAAGATGTACCTACATAGCATCATTATCATCATCATCATTACAATCGAAAACCGGACGGAAAAAAAAACATACGCACCAATTCTAAGATGGATTTGGCATTTGGTCGAACCGTTCGCGGACCTGCTTCGAGTAGCACGCGCGCCCGATTCCCATGACTGTCGCAAACATCGACACGCTCACTGCGCACCCATCCTCCGAACCGGGTGCTCTTCTCGACCAGCGTTATCTGCACCGTAGGGTGTTTGCGCGCGAGGTAAAAGGCCGCGGAGAGTCCCGTAATACCTCCGCCGAGGACCACGACGTGGTGATTGTGACTTGACATGCCGACTCAGTTCCGGATACGGTAGTGACAGCAACTATGATGCGGAAGACCTCAAGTATTATGCAGCTGCAGCAATCGCCGCTATTCATGAATCAGTAAAAGGCGAAAGGAGCGCCCATGCAGCGCCGCAAGGACCTGTGTCATGCGCAGCAGTCCTCAGGTACTGTATAGGTATCTACTGAGTCACATAGACATGGGTCCTATTACTATGACGATCATACATACACCCTGACCCCCCACTCACTCCCACTCAGGCTCCATGACACGTCCAACGATCTCCCCAACCCATGTCTCGAAACAGTCATGATCAAGAACGCCTTGTTCGTCGAAGAACGCCGTATATGGACGCGACTCTGATGCCTTCCCTCGGTTCAGCAGCGATTTGCCACCATTGGTCGAGCGTCGATATGTCAGGGAGAGTGAATAGGCAGGAGGGTTCTCAGGAGTAGATGGTTGAGTACGGGTGCTGAGGGTTATCCGCTCTGTTACAATCTTGAATGGTATCGTCAGGCCAGAGCTTCACAGGACGCAAGCACCCGCCACACTCACCCGCTTATCAAAAGTTTTGCGTTTTCCAACAAAGATGGTGTCTCCTTCGATGAAATACGCATAAATTGCCTGCGAGAGCGAGAGGACGATGTACCTGATGAAGTATAGACAGTGAGAAACTACGACATGTGTGGTCGCGTGCCGATATGACATACACGATCAATCCTATCCAAATAACAGGCTTGGACTTTTCATATTCAAGGCGATAGGAGTATAGGGCGGTTACACCCGCTATGAGTACACCAGTCCAGCCAAGGGCGAGGCGCACGTCAGTGTGGATATGAATTTGCTTGAAAAGCTCGGGTCGGGAAAGGTACTATTAGGTGGGTTCGGTTAACGTTATCTGGTGACAGCGCTGCCAGGGAGATGACGATACGCACGCGCTTAATGGCATCGTCTAGAGCATTTTTAAGCTCTGTTAGACTCGCGTTGTTGACTTTGACCACGTCGCGGCTCTGGCGGGGCGTGGGCGGAATGGGCAGTATGGAACGTGGTGGAGGGGTGGCAGTTGAGTCTGATGGGGAATCTGCAGCAGGCGCAGGACTGGTTCCGTTGGCTGCCTTTCTTCCGCGAGCCATGTTTGATATGATTGTTACGGGAAGGAGAGAAAGGGATAACAAAAGGAGGGGCGGAGAGGAGAGGAACTGGGGGAAAGGAGAACGTGTGAGTTTGCTATACTCTGATCGGTACCGTTCCTCAGTTCGAACCAGTTCGCGCCCCTGTTGGGCCACACCCGACGATTGCATCACCTACTGTAGTTCCATCGTCGCGCGATTGATAAGGGTGCCATATTATTCCTCATAAATGTTACATTGAACCAGCGTGGATTGGATTCGAGGAGTCAACTACTCAAGGGTCACATGAAATCCGCCTGTGCCTCTATCGCCTCTGCAATGTTTTGCGTATTTCTTACAGTGCTTTACTTCAGGAATGTATTCTGCAAATACGTCATACGTCACGTCATGCAAGAGATGTGCATTGCTGAGTCTAACTGCTTTTCTTAATGGTCCATGTGAGCTTAGCGTTAGCTATAGGTTTCGTCTCTATATTCCAATCCGGTAGGTTGTATGGCACTGCACTACATATACTGTATCATCCTCTAAGCAGGTTAATCTGAAAGATGTATGCACTGGCGTGCTTGGGAATTGGATAAGTATAAGCTGGAAAGTGTAAGCTTTTGTTGCCACTCACATGGGAGACTCTGCGGAGTCTGGGTATAAAGATGGCACCGAGTCAACGAGACTTTCTCGACTCCGATTCCATGTGACTCAATGATCAAGAAATGCAATGAAGTAAATCCTTCCGAAATTGCTGAGCCACGGCACACCATCCAGAGAAAAAAGTATGGTGGCTCAGGGAGACGGAAATTGAAGTTTTACTGTATACCGAGAGCCCATAGTAATGAGCCGAGGCGACTGAGTATTCCAGCAACGGCGGCACCACTGTCCTTGTCGCAAAAGGTGTGTTGTTGTAGAGGAACTTGAGTGAGTGAGCGGATAGTGAGGGGTTCAATTGAACCAATCACCTACTTGTCCAACAACAGAGCAAAATAGAAGCCGGTCTGTGAAGTACCCTGGACTTCCTTGTATAACTCGTCCAATAGGTCTTGTCCATGGCGATTTGTACTGGGCTCCAAAAGGTGCTTGGTACACTTTTCCTTGCTATAACCAAAGCGCGTGGGAGGATCTAGGATAAGTTGACTGGCGACTACTGCCCACTGAAACAATCCCTCTGGCAGAGGGATTGTTTCAGTGGGCAGCAAGGCAGTGCCAGCGCTTCGACGTACTGTAACGTCTCAACTCAGTTGAAGGTAGTCTCTGCTGGAAAAAGCTGAAAAAGTCCTCATGCGTCTCAGCAACCAGCTCGGTGTCATCCATGTATTTGATCTTGACTGATTGCGCTTCAACGAGTGCAGACACAATGGCGTGCTCTGGTCTCGAGGTGATGACCACGCGGAAGTTCGATGGGAGTCTGATGAGATTTCTAGCGAGAAATGCGTGTAACCCAATTCTACTGGTTGTGTCCCCACTCTCATCGAGGGCATCGATTACGAGAATAGGACGGACGATGTGCAGGTCCCAGGGTGGTTCCAGGATGAGGGATTCGAACAGGGTATCATAGTCACGAGCGCCGACTTGAAAAGCGGTGTTGTGCTTTACGACGAGCGCGATTTTAAACGAAAAATGGCGGTCGGCGAGATCGCGAGCGAGAGTCGTAAAGAGGTGATAAGCCTAGCCTCGTGACCGGCCCTTCTAAAATGAGGAAACCTCGATAGAGGGCCTGGTAGATCTGAGTTTAAACTTGGCGTGAACACGGAATTACCGTATAAGGTTATGCCTAATAAGGGAATTAGTCATGTGATCACGACATGCTCAAAAAAAAAAGACTGCAGAACAACGAAACACATCAGGATGAAGCGCGCAAATCACATCTTTATGTCTGTTAATCCAAGCTCTCCAAAGAAACGAAGACGAAAGAAGCTAATTACGTATGGAAAGGCTGTTAGCTTCGGAAACATTGGCATGGCCTCCGAGTCGGACTCACCAAACTGCGCACATACTCCCAACAAAAACCAGCCGCATCCAACGCTAGGTAGTCCTTGGACTCCTCTACCCATGCCATCTACAACACCTGCCCCCTCGTGATTCAGTATCAATATTCAATATTACCCAAGTGCCTTATCATGGCCCTTATGTTTCGTCTCCTGGACCTGCATACCTTGTTCACTGCACGACGCCCATGCCACACCACGACAGCGATGCGTCACGCTTCTGGAGTTTGCAGACCTGATTCAATGGCAACTGCGCCGTTGGCTGTTCACCTGAACCAAATCCATTCGTGTACATCGGCTTGGAACTCTTCATTCGCAGTGGAAGACAGCGATGAGATCCCTCATGCCAGGCGACGATGGCGTGACGACTGGCCACTGTCATGTCCGCAGGCAATTCAAAGTTCGACATGAGTGGACCGGGAAAGTGAGGAAGCTCCGGGGATGTATATGCTTGGATCGTAGCTTCCCGGGTCGTTGTCGTTGTATGTTCCTGGGAAGGAGACAGTTTGGCTGAACGTCCCTATTTAAGACCTGCCGACGAGGATTTGGTGGAGGATGGATAGAACTCGGAACCGCCGGGGTCACGGCTAGGTAGAGGGCGGAGATCTCGTGCTAACCAAGTAGCCCCCTGGAGGTACTTGTGTCGGGAGCGTGACAGAGTTGGGTTTGCTACTTCTGCCAGTTCACGCATTGAAAAGTTGGACGGCCGGAAGGGATGAGGATGATACACACACACATCCTGCTAGTACCAACTTCGATATCGATTTTGAACAACTTAGCGGTTGGGATCGTTGAAATCGCCGCAGGTCGATGTCTTATGCACCCATTAGGCTTGTTTCATGGAAGCTCTTGCATTAGATGTCAAGTGCTACGAACAGTTGGTGGCGAGATGATGATGATGCTCAAAGAGGAGTGGGAGTTTGTACAGTCCCTTTCGTACAAGGAACAGATGCCTGAAGATGCCGAGTTTGTGCGTCTTGTCTAACTTACTAGTATACATAATACATCATGGCTCTGAGAATCCAGAGATTGAATACAAACATGCGGAAGAACATGCGCATGCGCGGAGACAACTTGTACTTGTAAAAGAGTTTGGACTGTCGGACAATGCTGACGTGTTGTTTTCGTGCGGACATTTGCAGACAGCAATGTCACAGCTACTACAGCATTGGTGGACAGTACTATCTCGTTCAGAGGTGTCCAATTTTGCGAGAAATTCAGGTCCTGGTCGTTTACTAGAGCAGATTTCTTGAAAACTTAAAAACAGCAAGTCCCCAGTGAGATTCCGAATGTTCTCGAGTTCAGTCGCAAGCAAAGGCATGTTAGGATGAGCCATACTCAGATATTCTTATTGCTTGAAGGCAGAGCGAACGCATCTTTATTGTGAATTTGTGATCACATGACAAATTCCCTTATTGGGCATAACCTTATACGGTAATTCCGTGTTCACGCCAAGTTTAAACTCAGATCGACCGGTCTCTCTAGCGAGATATCCCTTTTAGGGCTCGCCGAGAGACGGTTACCGGTCTATGATAAGCCTTCCGAACTGATTGTTCCCTGCGAGGAAAGATAAATGATGACGTAAGGCGGTGCATTGTGTCGAATACTCGTCCGATCTCATGGGCGATCGATGACTTTCCCGTGCCTGCTTGTCCGAAAAGAACGAGACCACGTTCCGAGGCGGGGTTGTTCACCCAATTCATAATGAAGTCCAGGAATGCCACGCGTGTTCCCATAAGACAGCCCTTGTCGGGACTAAATCGTGAGTTGAGTCCGTATGGGATTTCTCTGATTTTTGCATCGAGTTCTATGACAACTATCAGATCGGTAACCCAGAAGCCATCAAAAACTATCTACCGTCTGAAACTTGGCTTGTCAGGTACTGAAGCTCAGTCGATATATTTGCCAAGTCGTCCAGAATTTGGAACACAGCAATCTCCGTAGAGATGGTAGCCTGGTCCAGGAAGGCCTTTCGGAGTTTGACAAGGACATCAGTCAACTCCTTGTCTTTTTCCTCCGCTCCGCCACCTATATTCTTTAATGTACGTTTCCCTGAAAATAGCATGTTTACAAAAGCCAATGAAGCAGATGAAGACGACGTACAAAATTGTGAGTCCTTCGTGTATGATTGGATAAAGTCGCAGCAAGTACAAGCATACTGCAGTATGAGAGTAATGATTCGTGCCTGTTCGGATTGCGGCTTGATGGATTTCAAAGTGACCTCATGATGTGCAAAATCAAACGCGTCATGCATGGCTCGAAGCAGGGTTTGGACGTTGTTGTCACGTTGATACTGTCCCAGGAGCGTCTGCCATCCAGATGAATATAGCACGAGCATCTCGTTGTGAAAATGACAAATGGGCGTGCCCTGGGGATTGTCAAAAGTGAACCGTGCGCCATCTTTGCGAACGGGAAAAGCTGAGTGTGGAAGTTAGCTCGGCCAAGGACATCAAAAGGGTAGTACGCGCACTTCCGCAATTGGGCCCAACGTATCCATCACCCACCCGATCCTCCCGAGGGCCCTTTCCCACGTCTTCGATCGGTCAATCCGCTTCGTGGCTTCATCTGCCTGAAGGAGAGCAAACCGAGGATTCTTGGTACTAGTAGGCGACATCTCTTGCTGACTCTGTGGTATAGTATTGCCAGTCTCGACGGGTTGATGATGCGACAAGGGTAAAGGGTGTTCGGGGCCGGGAAATTGAATGCGTCCCGGCGGTATAGTAGTTTCTTCAGCGGGAGAATCGACATCTTCGGTTGGTGTACTTGGGCTGTTGTACAGGTTCGGAGGTGTAATGTTGACCGTTATGTACAGTGTGACCGGCTGCGTCGACCGTGCAGCTTGCCCAACGTCATTCTCGAGGACACAAGGGATATCTGCATGCGAGAGTTCAATTGATTTAACGAAAGGTAATTCTCAACAAAACGAACCACTTTGAGAGGTCAGGGGTATCTACATTTCATGGGTCCCTATAAGGATGTCGGGATGTGCAAACTGCTTCGCATAAAGACAAAGTGTGAGATGTGAGGACGGTTGTACAAGACTGAAGAACTTTTAGCCATAGAATTGAAGGGAAAGAGGGAAGACCTACAATGCATCCAAGTTCTGGTTCCACTTCGCCATCTGTCTTTGAACCTGAACGTCTGCGGTCTCCGCCTTTGTCTCAGGGTTGGATACAGTGACAAAGAGCTTTCTCTTGAAAAAAACTATATTTCTTGATACTTGGGACATTAACAGCTCGAAGGACTAATCAAAAGATTAAGAACTATACAGGCATCAAGGAATGGGGATTTATTAAGCACGAACCTGTCACCTCGATGCATGGTCCAAGGGATAGTCTTCCGTGCGATTCGGGGATTTGAGTGCTGTTTCAGGATAGTTCTTGACGAATATCACTACACAAAAGAAGGGATTGACGAACCCTCGTCCTGCGCTTTGCGATGCCAAGGGACCTGGGCTGGAGTAATACAGAATAGTCATTGTCACAGGCCATCTAGCAGTACGCACGCATTCAGGGACATTTGGTTATATTCCACATCTCCTTGAGTGGCCATTCCACTAGCTATGCAAGAGAGTTTAGTGTGTACTGGAGGAGATAGAGTGACGGCTCAAGCGTCTGCAAGTGGGTAAAAACACAGTGTGCACGCACGGTCCTCGTACCATTCTTGGCATGTGATCGGAGAGTGCCGAGCGGAGTCCAGAGTCAGAGGCACTTCAGCTCTCAGAGATGTACTGTACGAGTACATACCTTACTGGGCCGCGTTTATCCACAAACGCGTTTGCAGTCGTTCCTTTCCGTTCTCGTCCCTCGCGCACTCAAGTGTCGCTGCCCATAAGATCCTCGCAGTGTTTATGAAAACCGATTTGTTCACCAGGTGTTTGCTGACACCATACGCCGACCAAACCCATACATTTCATGGCCCTTCTGATTTTCTTTGGGGCAGAACCAGATAAGACGTTGTCCTTGATATCAAGATGCCTTTCTGGTCTGAAGTCACGGACGTCTCGCCGAATATTGCTCGGTTATGGTTGCAAATTGCAATACCATATGTTGGCTATACAAGTTGCACTTTTTGGAATGAACATGCCCTCGTACAGTAGCAGTCATCTTCTACGGTCATCCACCACGCCGTGACCAACTGGCTGGCTTCGTGACTCATGTTCATTGTTCACCCGAGTCACTTGCACTTGTGCTTCTGTTGTGAGGTGGTGGGGGTCCAAGATCTGCCCCCCCAAAGAAATGGATGACTACCGCTATGTGCTTGCAGAGCGAGATATTGCTACAATTGCAAGCTGTAGTGGTTAAGTTAATTTGCTAGCACTTAGAGGAATTCGAAGATTGCACTCCAAAGTGCAAATCATCAATTTTCATTATTTTCTCAATGGGTGTCTCGGGGGTGTGCACCAAAATTTGCTGATGGCGCTCCTTGGCTAAGTTTGGGCATTCCATCCCCCAGCGTTTGCCGCTTATGGTGGTGCTCAATATCGGGGAGGATCTCCTTCACGAGCGTGTGGATCAAATGATCCATGCGCCGATTTCTTTTCCCGTCCAGCCAACCGCTCTTTAAAACATGGTGGTAGCTAGATTTGCGTAGAGTAGTTAGAAATAAAAAGTACCAAATTATTGTAAGCAAAAGTCATACGGTCGACCGGCTAATTGCGCGCTCTCCTAATACAAGCCGCCCTCGTCCTCGGAGAACTCATCCTTTTTCAAAAAAAAATGGCTAATACAAAGTTAGCATCCCCAAGCGCCTCTCGACCAGATCAAAATAATATCGGCCCAAAGAGCGACCCTCTTACCAAGTGGGCTACGCGTATCATCTACCTTCTCATCACGCTTGCGACGTTCAGCTGGCTCGACACGATCAAGGTTGCATTTACTCACTCACTCACTCACTCACACTCTCTCGCAAGCGGCTAACTTTGTTTTTTTACTCTAAGGATCGATGGTATGTTTTCGACCCAGTTCATCTCCACGAGCTACAGCTCTCCGCGCTCTCCGCGTCGCCCAACAACACATCCGGCATGATTTCTCACATCCTCTCCAATCTTACCGCCACCTATCCCAACACGCGCGTATCGATCAACACGAACAACTCCGAATGGGTTTTTAACAACGCCGGCGGCGCGATGGGCGCGATGTACGTCATACACGCGAGCATCACCGAGTACCTCATCATCTTTGGCACACCACTCGGTACGGAGGGTCACACCGGTCTTCATCCCGCCGACGACTACTTCCATATCCTCGTCGGTGAACAATGGGCGTTTCAACCTGGCGCGCTGGAGATGGAGCGGTACCAACCTGGTGACGTGCACCTCATGCGCCGTGGTGTCGCCAAGCAATACAAGATGCATGAGGGATGCTGGGCCATGGAATATGTTAGGGGTGCGTGCTCGGTTTTTTCTTGGGCTCGTCCGCCGCCACCGTGAATGACTGTTCAACCCTTTTTTCCGTAGGCTGGGTTCCACTTATGCTGCCGTTCGGCTTTGCGGACACCTTCACCTCTACGCTTGACATTCCGACACTGTACAACACTGTTCGAATCACAGGACGAGAAATGACGAAAAACCTTTTCTTGGGAAAGATATAGATTACGACCTTAGTTTTGTTTATATTCGACACTCGTATAATGAAAGCGGTTTACCTCTTGTGAATACGAATACCCTTTGAAGATGGTTGGGCCCAATTTCCATCCGTAAAAACTATGCACTTCAAACTGGCGAGAGATGCCGTCTCCCAACATCTGCTAAAAACTTACGTGTTCACAATGGTTACCTCAGTTTGGGACCAGGATAGCCGATAGCCGACAATTGAACTTCTGGATCACACGAAAATGCTGAAGCCCGGAAACGAAACAGAATAGATAGAATAGCAGTATACACTAAGATAATACAAAAAAGCGATCCAGTCTACTTGGCACCTGCGCTGGAGAACTACACGGTGGCGTAAATAAACAGAATTGAAGAAAATAGGGAATGACTCATACCTTGGTAACAGATTTAGTACCCTCAGAGATAGCGTGCTTCGAGAGTTCACCAGGAAGGATCAGACGAACAGCGGTCTGGATCTCCCGTGAAGAGATGGTTGATTTCTTGGAGTAGGCAGCCAATTCTGACAATATGGTTAGACCAATATCAGACTACTAGGTAAAACAACGCACTAGAGGCTTCAGTTGCGATGCGCTCGAAGATATCATTAACGAAAGAGTTAAGAATCGCCATCGCCTTGTTGGAGATACCGGTGTCAGGATGTACCTGCTTCAGCACTAACCCATTTATGAGTTTACATCTACAACCGAATTAGAGAAAACCAACTCACCCTTGTAGATATAGGATGAATAGGTCTCCTTGCGGACCTTGCGACGCTTCTTTTTCTCGCCAGTGGGCTCGGCAACTGGCTTAGACGACGTCTTTTTAGCAGACTTAGCACCCTCAGTCGGTTTGGCGGGCGCCTTGGAAGCAGTCGAGGCAGGAGCTTTGCCAGCGGTGGAAGCGGGTTTAGGTGCCATTGGAAGTTAGAGCGACGGTTTGTGTGAGAGTAGTGGTAGTGAAGTAAAGATGCAGGAGGATGCTGATGGTGAGGAGCAGAGTACACGAACGCTGGAAGAAGGTGAGAGGGAATTTATAAGAGAAGCACTTTGGGAGTGTTTGGCCACAGACGCGACGACGCGTCGTGGCTTTGTTGATCGCAAACTTTATTTCGTGGTCGCGCCACGTGACACTTCCACTTCCAAAGTTATAAAGCGACCCAGGCTTTGACCCAGGTTTTTCCTTGTACATCACTTTCTCGTTCCCACACCTTTGACTTCTTCCACAACAACAACAGCACTCTTCCTACTACCCCATCTATCAGCGATAATGTCTGGCAAATCTAGTGGAAAGGCCAAGTCCGGAGGCAAGGCGTCGGGTGGTGAGACCAAGGGCCAGTCTCGCTCTGCCAAAGCTGGTCTCCAGTTCCCTGTCGGTCGTGTCCACCGTCTCCTTAAGCGTGGCAACTATGCCCAGCGTGTGGGTGCTGGTGCACCTGGTACGTTATGCAATTTAGCCGCGTCTTTGGTCTTTCTTCTAATCAGGCGTTCTCCAGTCTACCTTGCTGCTGTCCTCGAGTACCTTGCTGCTGAGATTTTGGAGTTGGCTGGTAACGCAGCACGAGACAACAAGAAGCAGCGTATCGTGCCTCGGCACTTACAGCTTGCCATCCGAAATGATGAAGAGTGAGTCGAATAAACTGTCTCCGTTCTTCTCGTGCTTAAGGATTCGGAAAGGTTGAACAAGCTCCTTGGCGATGTCGTTATTTCTCAAGGTGGTGTGGTACCGCACATCAACCCTGAGGTGTGTTTCAGAGTCTATGCGCAGTTGAACATTATTAATTTGTGGTCGTTCAGCTTCTTCCTAGCAAAACCCAGAAGGGCAAGAAGGAGAGTCAGGAAGTATAGACATCCGATGCTCAACCTTCGCCCTTTATTGTATGTTCTGTACTATTTGGTTGTTATAACATTATTTTTCTGGATTCCAGTCGGTGCTCTAGTAGTGCTCAGGTGTTTGACGATCATGATTGATCAATGGTTTTTTCTTTCTTTTTTACTTCCGGACGACCTGAACTATGGTTTCTCCCTGGCGTGACTGGTTGGGTTAGACCACGATATTGTAGTCGCAATCGTCACTGCACAGTGAGTTTGATAGACAGACCATGACAGCACAACCAGCGATACTCCAGTTATCCTCATCCACTCACTGTCGATACCATTCACCGTGATTCGACTAGCTAGAAATCAGCTCTGGCTTGCTGTGTAATCGACGATATTTTGCCCCGTTACTTGAAAGAAGTATTTTACCCCCTAAAAAACCCACATACTATGAAATTCGTTTGTCTCGATATCACCCACTCTGAAATCTGTTCTCTGACGACTTCGAGACGAGTGTGTCTCGTGCGAAACCCGTATGCCGTCTACTACGGAGCATCCATCGCGGATATCACAACGAAGATTTGCGCAGCGACGTTCCGCAAGTTGAACGAATTGGGGTCACGGCACGGGACCTAGAGGGAATGGGCCGTTTCGAACACGACGGTCCCCGTGAGCTAGGCCACAGTCATATCATACCGCGAAACCCGGCGTGGATCATGATAGACTCAGAGAGAGAATTATGTGCAATATATGATGCATGATGACGGCACTTCAAGACGTGTAGTGTCATAACAACGGGCGTGCCACTGCAGGATGTCGCACCGGTCTGGCTTCTACTGTTGTGTTTCTGTACGGATAGGCGAAGGTTCGAGACTAGTAGAGTAGTATACCCAATTCGAATCAAGGCAATATATCTGAGGAGCAATATCGCTAAACACGGTGTATGGTAGAGCACCATGCACCGGTCCGATGAGATTCGAGGGTTAAGATCGTACAGTAAGATACTGCACCATGCATCCTTATCGCGGATCCAGCACCTATAGCTATCTTGCACCGGCACGGCCCATTAAAAAAACCAAGAGATCGATCTTATCGGAGGATAGTCCGCTTTCAATTGTTGCGCTTGTTACTCCAACCGTGCCAGTGACTCGGATGACCGAGAGATCGAACGTCCTACTCTATTCCTTATTGCGCCACACATCATTGGCATGCTCCGCATTGGCACCAACACTCGCCATATTGTACCACTGTACTCGACCCTTCGCACATGCTTAGGGCCCGTTCGGTAGCTCCGGTTTCAAAACCGGCCCTGCCAAATCGCATCCATATTTGGCAAAACTGGCGTTTTCGAAACTGGACCATGCGATTTTGGCGGGCAGCCGGTTTTGAAACCGGAGCTACCGAACGGGCCCTTACAGACAGTAGTAGAAGCATGCACCGCCGCGCTCTGAAGCCAGCTGCAGCTGAGTGGATACAGCCTTTAGATATAAGTTCTCAGATCCGAGTGCAAGAGCCAGGAATCGACGAGTCTCGGCTTATACAGTAGCTTAACGTTATCAGCAAATTGCAAAACGATACAGTAGACGTTTCGTGCCAGAGCTCAACTAAGCCCCACCTTCCTGTTGTGGTATCATTACTTTCAAGTTTGAGCTCCACTTTCTTTCCCATTTCGGCACTCGACCATCGCTTGCGCTTGCCGTCCAACTCACGAGGACCGGCCAGGATTTGCAGGCTTCCGTTCGACCAAACGGACTGTCCGTTCAGAGTACAGTAATCGCTGACGCGAGCGATGTCTTTAGGTGTCATCTGAGTTGACTGCGATATAGTAATCATGAGCTCTTTTTGTGCAGGATGGATATAGCATCGGTTAGAAGGCATAGTAGTATTAATATTGGTAGTACTCGTAGGTAGTAGTAATAGTGTGCTATATGAATAGTGGAGCTTGTGGATACTTCAGTGCCACAACAGGAAGGTGGATACTTCAGAGCCGCAACAGGCCCTAGAAGGTGGGGGCTTAGTTGAGCTCTGGCACGAAACGTTTATCGTTTTGCAATTTTGCTGTAAGAGGGAAGGCGGCGACTGATTAGCAAGCCTTGTTTTTGTTAGAGATACCTTGTATCCCTGTCAGATGTCGACGGCCCCTGCACATAAGAAAGAAACCATACATTCCAATCGTAACGAGTGGGGTGAGATCGATCGATCGACCTCCAAGTTAAAAGGCACGCAGATGAACAACACATGATGGATTCTGTCTGCTCATTTCAAGTCCGGGGCCCGATCCCACCTCTGTTGTCTTTACTTCATTTAGATTAGCGCGAGTACCATCGAGCCATTGTTCACTGTTCAGTAAAGCACCACTGAATAATTCTCAAAAAAGTAAGCTAGTTAAAGAGCGACGTCTCGCGCTCGCGTGGAATGGAAGTTCCATGCCACATGCCGAGAGTGCTCCGCTAACACCCCAACGTGCTCCACTAACCACTCCAACGAACGTGTGAAGTAATCCGACAATACCGAATTGAAGGTCCTGCGCTGTTTTTTTGGCAGGAGTACTTCAATCTGCAAATCGTAACCTGACCTGACTGACAAAGACGTCAAAGTAGCCATGCTTCTACGCAATCAAATTATATTAAGCTAATATTTGGAACAAAACTCGGCACTCACTGGGCGCACTTTCTACGCTAACGTTTCATATCCCCTTATAACCCAGAAAGCTCATGGAAGACGAGAGCAGTTAAAATTTGCGCGCGAAACGACGTGAGTATTTAGCACCATCAGAACTTGAGATACCACATGCTCCATGCAACAAGCATGACTGGCACGACACTTACCATCTCTCCCAAAGCTGCATACTCAGGAGCAATGCGGACCTTGACAAACGCACCTGCCGCTAAAAGTACCGCGAAAAGGTTGTAAATGGCTGCCCACGCGAAATTGAGGTACACGCGTCGCACGGCGCCACGCGACAGACGAAGCAGCGCTGCCAGCGCACGCGCAAGGTCGGGTGCGATGAAAACGACGTCCGCGGCGCTCCGTGCAACGTCCGTCCCACTTCCCATTGCGACACCGATGTCCGCGGTAGCGAGAGCCAGTGTGTCGTTTGTCCCGTCTCCAACGAACATGACACGCCCGCCAGCAGCTTGTAGCTCACGTACCCGAGCGACTTTCTCCTCTGGCAGGCAACCGCCAACAGCGCGCTCTTGAGGGATGCCCAGCTGCTTCGCGAGGGCACAAACGACGGGTTGCGTGTCGCCCGACACAATATGAATCTGGATCCCCTGCCGTTGGAGAGTCTCAACCGCGGCCTCGGCACTGGGGCGTGGACTGTCGGCTAGTCCGAAAAAGGCGACCATCTCCTTGTTGATAGTCACGGCGAACATGGTCATAGCCTTCAGCGTCATGAGTGAATAAAGTGGCTCAGTTTGTAGGCCGAGCCAGCCTGGATTGCCACCGCGAATTCGTACGTCGTCAATTGTCATTTCGAGGCCTCTGCCGCGAATTGACTGGACCTGACCCGGAAGTGGCACAGCAGAGATGTGCGGGTAAGTCGTACGTAGATATTTGGCGACTGCCTGAGCAACAGGGTGCAAGTCCTGGGAGACAAGTGCCAGAATCGTGCCTACGACCTCTTCACGTATAATATGCGCTTCAACAACGCCCATCTGGCCGAGTGTCAACGTGCCAGTCTTGTCAAACACGGCGACGGTGGTGTTCTTAGCTTGTTGAATGGCGGTTGCAGTCTCCAGAGTTCGTAAGCAACACAGTAAAACGGTCACATGGAGGGAAACAGACCTTGAGCAGTACGCCCTCCCTAGTCGCGACGGCACCAGTGGTGACGATTACCATCGGAATGCAGAGCAGGATGGCACACGGGCACGACACAACCAAAACAGCGATGGTATATCGCAGCGCTGCGAAACTTGCCTTGGTAAGGTGCTCCCCACGAACACACAACCCTACGACGATCCATATGACCAAAACAACCACTGCCACGGCTAGAATGACCGGAGCAAGTAATGCAGCCACACGATCCGCTAGATCTTGTACAGGAAGACGTGCCTCTTGCAGGCGCGCCAAAAAAGCAGAGAACTCGGCGAGAGTATTCTCTGCGGGTGCTCGGTTGGCTTTCATGTCAATCGAAGAGGTCAAGTTTCGGGTCCCAGCAGTGAGGGGAGCGCCAGGGGCCTTGTCAACGGGTAAGCTCTCACCGGTGAGAGCAGACTCGTCAACTTGAGTCGATCCTTGTAACACAATCCCATCGGTAGGGATAAGCTTGTTTGGCGCAACGCGAAGCACGTCGTGGGGTTGCACAAGGTCCACGTGAGTGGCTGCCGTGGCACCATCCGCTGAGACCATTTGGACCAGGTCTGGTTGCAGCGTACCCAGACCGTCAAGTGCTGATGTAACACGTCGGCGTGAGTACGCAGAGATAAGCTCGCCGAGAGTGATGAGTGTTAAGAGTAGCGTCGGTGTTTCAAAAAATGGGGTGCTGAATTCGTGACCGGCGACCTGCATGGCATACGCAACGAGCGAAAGGACATACGCAATCGTGGAAGAGAGCACGACGAGTACATCCATATCGAGGATGTGCTGTACGAAAAGTGTGTAAAATGCCGTATAATACAAGGGTGCACCGACACCAAATTGGATACACGTCGCGAGAAAAAGAGAGATCGCGCCGTATAAGATCGGACGAGGTTGTAGCGGTGCCCAGGAGAATACCATAACAGGGATGGAGAGAACGGCGGATATGAGAGTTCGGCGAAATAGTGAGGTGACCTCTGTGGTGACCTGCGCACTGGCATTCGATTCCGAAGGGGGAAGGAAGGAACCGCCCAATGGGCCAAAGATGTCCAGGACGGAGCGGGGCAGTATCACGGCGGCATCGTATTGGACCTCAAAGACTACACCAGATTCAGTGCGCGACGCCTTGAGGATCACCACTCCGGGGGGAAGAACGGGAGGAAGTACAGTTGTTGTTTGAAACTTGATGTGAAGTATCCTGTGCTTTCCTTCGCGTCGAGGTTCATCGACCACTATGCAAACGAATCCAGTAGCCTTCGTGGCTCGGTTTACTATGGTGGAAGGAAAAATAAAACCCTCTCGGTATGTCAGAGAGACTTGACCCGTGAAGATGTTGACCTTGACGTCCTGAACCGATGGAAGCTTTAGAAGAGCTTTTGTAAGCTTCGTGACACAAGACGGGCAGTCTATTCCGTTAACAGCCAGTAGTATTGTCTGGAGACCACCAATGCCTTGTTCAGCAGCGTCTTCAGTGATTATTGGCTGATTGCCCTTCTCAGACACGAGGGAAAATTTGCGCCGGGCTCCTGTTGTCGAACTTTCCTGCTTCTTCGCCTCTGGACGGGGATAACCCAGCTGGGGATAGGAGTGGTGATGATGGTCAGCGTTGGAATGACCTTTGCAAGTATAAGGAAACGTTGGCGAGATGCACGAAAAAGTGACAATTAAATAGACGCACGAGTATTCACAGTGGAGATGACTACAACGTCTTCCTTTTCAGCTGGACCGGTATCTACAGGGTAGACCTGTCCACGTGCTGGATGACACCTCAGGGTACAGTCAGAGCAACAATCGTCTTCCGCGGTGGCTGCGGCCACATTGTTTTCATTATCAGCAATTGACCCGGTAGGAATGAGACATTGTCCACGCGCTGAATGACCCTTCGATGAACAGTCGCAACAACTGCATTCCGTGGCTGAAGCGACCACATTGTCTTCACGGTCAGCATTTGGCCCAGAAGTAACGAGACACGCCTGTCCGGTTGGGGTGCAGTCGGAGCAGCGGTCGTCCTCTGCAATCAAAGAATGAGCACCCGCCAGCGCTCGAGCATCAAAATATCCGAAGATACCTTGATGAGACACTATGTTTTGGGAGTCAAGCGTACAACATTGGCGGGATCCTAGACAACATCGATCCTGGTAGCTGATCGTGAGCCTCCGCGCGTTACTATCTTCTTGACAACAGGGCTCTAGAAAACGATGCACAAGACGATAAGGAGATCAGGAAGCATCGGTGATCCGAAGCAAACACACCCTGTGCGCGGTCGATACATCTAGGGCTGCAACAGGCAGAAGGAGAGTCAGGTGTGGACCTCTGGCATCCGCCGCAACCATCTGGGATACAATCACCGACCACGTTTTGAATAGAGTGTCGCCCAAGCTCGCGCTCCTGCGCTATTTGGCAACATGAACCCGGTTGACATCTCGCATCGCATGCAAACTCGGCAGCGGAAGGACATTCTACGCAATGCACGGGATATGAAGGAGCTTCATGAGCATATTCGTGTTCTGATGTGGACATCGACAATTGTGCAAGGAATTACGGGATACAAGCAAAAGAGAGGCGAGTACGATAAGGGTTGAGAGTGCGATATACGGTAGATAAAGCAGCGCATAATGGGCCATTGGAAGTATAACAATGTCGGGATCTATCCTGACGAGGATATACTGTACCGAAGGTTTCGTGGCAGCATTGATTGTCGGGAGGATTAAGGGAGGCTAAGGGAGAACCGATGAAGACCAGGCCAACGCCGCAATATGCCAGCATATGCCAGCGAAGAGGGAAGATGGTGGTCCCTGCACAACGAAGGGAAGAATCCTAATTTGGATTGAGGGTGATGACGTCAAGATGTGGCAACTAAGATCGGGGTTGTTGGTGCGAGAAGTGGAGCGTTCGTGTGGCGAGATGAGTGGATACTTACCCCCTCGAGCCCGCTGCCGGTTCTCAACCGTCGGTTGGTAGGAGAACGGCAGAGGTTGATGATCATGAGCGGCTGCCGTCTGCGGCATTTTTCTTTCCGTGCGAGTACGATCCCTTCTTTCCTAGTCCTGGCCCTCCTTCATGGACGTACAATCATCCCTTGTATGCTCGCCCTTTCTTCCTCCCCCGCATATATTTATCGTTTCCTCTTAGAATATCGTCCAGTCCTCCTCCTCAAGCCCCTCCTCTGCCACTGGGCCCGTCTTCCCATCAAATCCTCCCCCTTCCCTCCCAGTACATCCACCCACTAGTGAAGAAATAGACGCCGTTATTCAACAAGCCACCTCTGCCGTATCCTCAGACGGTCGTCACGTTCCCCTCAAAGATACTCGCACCCAACTTTTCGTTGGCAACGTACGTTTTCTCCTCCTCTCCCCCCCCCACTGCTTTCGTTTCTGCCTCTTTCCCAATATTCGCGTCTTCATGCGCTGCGGATGTGCGTACCCCAGCCCCTTGTTCTCCTTGCAGTGCCCCATTCGTAGTCAGCACAGGCGCTGGTGGGTGTCGGGCCCCTTTCGTGTTTCAACTTTCACGTTTCACATCACCCGATTCGGAGTTCTCGCCGAGACTGATCTCCGTCGTCACAGCTTCCGTACCGGGTTCGGTGGCAGGACCTGAAAGACCTCTTCCGTAAGGCCGGCACTGTTCTCCGCGCAGACGTCTCCTTAGGCCCGGACAACCGTTCACGCGGTCATGGCACCGTCCTTCTTGCTACTGCTGAGGATGCCGGGCGTGCCGTTGATATGTTTAACGGTTACTCCTGGCAGTCTCGCGTTCTTGAAGTTCGCTTAGACCGCCTGCCCAGTGATTTTGATAACTTTTCTAATCCTACTTTAGGCTACCATATCTCGGCGCCTATCAGTACTCACGTGCCAGTCATTGCTGGTCTAAGACCACCTCATAGCTTCCCAACCACACTTCCGCCATCCATCAGTCCATTGCCGTCCACTTCGTTCGCCACACAGATTCCACTGAGAAGCGCTCTAGATGAGTCAAATCCAGATCATTTCATGATTTTCGGCCATGATCGGCCGGCTACTGCGGGTAGTATCAGTCGTAACTTATTCGTCGGCAACGTGGGTCTCCTCATGGTCGTGATTCCAATTTTCTCAAGGATATCTAGTTACCATTTCATTGCCAATGGCAGGATCTTAAAGATCTTTTCCGTCAGGCGGGTACCATTCTCCGCGCGGACGTCGCTCTTGGCCAAGATGGTCGCTCTCGGGGATTCGGCACCGTAGTCTTCGCCACAGAGCACGATGCTGAACGCGCAGTGAATATGTTCAACGGGTACCGGCTATCTGTTCTATGGCCCCCTTTTTCAATTGGTTGACATTTTCTTCCCAGCTACGAGTACAATGGTCGGCCCCTCAAGGTACACTATGACAAGTTCATGCCCTCAGTAGGGCAGTCCCTGACAGCACCTTCCTCTCCCTTGCTGACATCACCGTTCCCCGGAGTCAACGCGGCATCTCTCGCCTCAATGGCTAACGTTACTGTCAGACCGACATCCTCCCGTAGCAACCCACTGCCTCCGCTGCCTTCACAATCTCTCGATTATACCACATATTATTTGAGTCAAGTGAAGATCAGCACGTCCCCTCCACCGTTGAACGTCCTTCCTTCTCTTCCACGATCTCAGCCTCAGGCTGTATTGCCACGCGTAGGTGCAACTGCTGAGCATCAACTTCTCGCACATCTTTCTACCAGTCTTGGACTCTCTGACCCAACGAATACGAACAACTCCATACTTAGAAAAGAATCTCCCAGTATTGGTCTTTCAGATTTGCCCACACCACCTTCGTCTAGTGCGGGTATATCGTCTACGAAAGGATCGCGCGTGTCGTCTCCCCCGTTGCATCAACCCCAGCCCTTGCCCAAGCAAGAATTTACTCCACCACAGCACCACGCCGTGGGTAATCCCTTCACGTTCACCGTGTCCGCTTCTTCGGCACACCCCGAGCCGAGCCACTCATTGTCAATGCCCATATCCTCTTCTCAAAGGGAGACCGCAGAAAGTTTCGAGCAAACGTCACCCACGTCTCGGCAGCGGGCTCACACACACCCAGCGCACCCTGGGCCTATCTCCATCCCCCCAGCCTCTGCCTTCGCTGTCCCGCCTACGCACACTTTATCGCCGGTGTCCCCCATGTTCGCTCCTGGCACCCATATCTCTCCCTCGCACAAACCGGTCGTCCCCATGCACTCCCCACTTACTCACCCTCATTCTCCTCTCCACCATCCTATGTATTCACATGCACGGCCGCCACTTCAGCACCTCGCGCATCCACCCTCACTTACACTTAATATGACACCAAGTGGGTTACCCCCGATCACGCCGAGCATGCCTTCTTTTCAATTTGTGCCCGGTCCACCGACGCTTTCGCAATCCAATCATCCTGCGGTAGCGTTCTCGCCCGCGTCAACCATGTCTCCGGGGGCTTTCTGGGGCCGGCCAGGAGGCAACCCGTTGACTAACGCTGCAGTCGGCGCGCCAGTAACGAAAGGTCAAAGTGGAGAGGAAATCGATTATTTTTCAGGCGCGAGCACCGATGCCAGTGAAGGTGAGGGTTACTTCCCACCTTTACTTCAAACCGGGAGTACTCTGTCAAAGGAGATCTTGCGCGAGGATAGTGTCGGCGAGAGACAAGCCGCTTTGGGCCTAGCAATGGAGAACGGGGTTGATCAGGAGGTGAGCACGAGTAATGGCTCAAGTCGGCGGGCCAGTGCGAACGAGCGGGCCAGCGGTTCAGGTGTAGACGAAGTCATCGAACAAACGCGCCGCAGCCTGAATATTTCGCATGCCGAGAATATTCGGCGCACGGAAGACCAAGACCACAGTAAATCCTTATCATCTTTCAAGGACACGGACCGAGCCGCGGTATGGAGTGGAGAGCGGGTTTCACCTAGGTCGTGCACGACGCGGGCTCAGAGCAACTGACCAAGGTGTGTGTGGAAATGGGGCTGCGCCCAGGATAATAGCGTGAAATTTTTTTTTCGGTCTTTCTCTCTCCATCTCCTAGGAGCTTAGTCTGGATGCTATCGTTTTGAGTTTACTCTTGTCAAAAGTCACTGTATCCTGTCATCCATTGGTTCTTTAGTTTATCGGTCTCTTTCATATCTTGTGGCAATTCCTCAGTGTTGTGCATGTCTCATCCAGTCAGAGGACTCAAATTTATCTCTCGTGATGTAACTATCGGTAATCTGATCGATCGAAAGTGAAAAATACACAGAGAGGGAAAGTATTTAAGGTGATAGCGATCTACAGAATTGGGTTGCGTGCATTGCACTGCAGGCAGGCAGATGTATATATCCCCCGCAAACATTTATCCTCGGACCCAGCCCGCATACTTTTGATTGTGTCAACTGCCGAGGAAGCGGAGCCGCGTGGATGAGATTTCACAGGCAACTACCTCTTTCGTTATTTCATTTATCGTATTACGGGTTAACCCTGGCGCTATTTCCCACGTCGTCCACCGGTGTCAAATATCGACCTCGCTACATATTGCACTCTACACAGACGAGGAGCGGCATAAATGTATTATGAGGGGCAGAAGCTATGAGCCGCCAGAGTATAGGACATGATTGGGATTTGTGAAACGTATCTATCTATCGAGTACGACGTGTGTGGTGGTTGGCGGCGTTATCGTATACAGCATTTGTAAGATCTAGAGTGGGAGTTGTATGCCCTGTTAGAGAATACGATGAATGGCAGTGCAGTGGAAAGCCCAGAGCGACTAGATATAGAGATAGACAGACGGATCACGGGTACCGGTTCACGCGCCATCTATCTATCGCATGCGTATGTGTTGGCATCAGTCGTTCAAAAATAGTGGATCAAATTTACACGTGTGGGCGCCACTGGATGGCGCGTGCCTCGCTGAGTCGCTGGGTTGTTGGCCACAGAAATTTTGGCGGACCCTTCCAATGGGTGACTAGTGACTGTCGGCGGAACTCCCAGGGACAGGCGCACAGTGAAACATATCTATATGTACCTTTTTTCTTGAGGGGGCAGATAAGCCTTGCCTTTGCCGTGATTGAGTACTGTATGTTCAATAGTGAAATGCATGTCATGCGATGTCATTACCGTCATACAGTTGCCGACAGACAGGTAATATGGCGCTAGCAGAGAGGAATTATTACAGTACGATACGATGAATGGTGTGTCCCTGAATGAGTGACTCGGAACATGGAAAGCCACAAAGGTCGAGTGGATCGGTGGCGGATGCAGATGCAGATGGGGGGCCGCCGCGAGAGTCGGTGGAAGTCGGTGGGAGTTGTTGGGAGTTGGTGGCGTAGCGTGGCGGCCAGAGAGTCGGTTGAGACTTCTGGGCGTTGCGTATCACTTGCGGGTGCGTATTGATCGCGATCGATGATGAAATACGAAAATGACAGATTTGCTTGTTTGACCCTTAGATGAGTGTATATGATACGGTGCACTGCATTACAACGTTCATGGATGACTTGAGACAGGAGAGCGGATGCAGGTTTGGATCTCGATGGGAGCAGTAATGGGGGACAATTGAAGGATGGAGAGAGGCAAGGGCTCAGTTGGACCTCTGGACTAAATAAAAAATAAATAGGGCTTTTCGAGAGCCGCGGGAAGATGGACAAAAGAGGGACCGGATATGGTGATTGGGTAAAAGTAAAAGAGAAGTAGAGTATCATATTCCTATTCCTCTCTTACAGACGGTCGTCACCGCACTCTCCCCTGGTTTATGAGGGTCGCTCATCCCTCCGTTTGGTTCCAGAAAAGTAACAAATCCCCTCGTCCTCCCGATTCCGATCACCTCACCGCCCCTTCCTTCTACCCCACAGACAAGGGCGATCCACGGCCCTCATCTTCATCTTCATTTCGCCCCCTTCTCCCTTCCTCTACCTCCGACTACCATCGCTCAACTCCTACTCTCGATACCACCCATACCCATACCCATACTCACACCCAAGACTTTCTCTCCCATCCCTTCGCTCTCATGGCACATGCCCCGCTCCCCGTAGTGTCCAGTCACGACTCTACGGAAGATGAGGAAGACTGCCCAGTCTGCCTCGAACCTCTCTCCTTTAGCTTTCGTCTACCTGGAGAGAAACCTCATATCGTGCCCGAGTGTGGCCATGCCCTCCACGAGGTGTGTTTTTCCACCTTTCATTGCCTTGCCTAGTCTATAGTCGTTTTGGATCCGTCGCTGGCACTCTTGAGGCTCAAGTCATGCTTCTTTCCGAGGGCCTTCATCCCCGCGTCCCCATTGACGGGGATCTTTTATTCTACTCCACGCTCCGCTCGCCGTCTACCACCCTCATTTTTTCCCCCTCCGCTCCTCAATTTACGTGCGACAGCCTGTAGTGTAGAAAAAGTCCGAGATTCTTACCGGATTCGTTGATTCCTTTGACTATCTTATTTGTGTTATTAGGTTCAACACTAACTCTTCTATAGGCTTGTTTTACCGCCGTGTATGGACCTGTTCCAGGGGCAAATCGCGCAACTGCCGTTCTGCGCAAGTCGAATCTCGGTGTGTGCGGTGTGTGCCGGCGGCCAATGAAAGTTGGTGACGGAGATGGAGGAAAATCGAACAGTATGTCTCTCTTTGGGCGCCTTTCCCTATACGTTTGGCTCACCGACCCGTGGTACAGAACTTGCGGCCCTCACAGGGATGGGTGACCGAAACTCACCTTCACACTATCCAGGGAGAGATACATTAGCCGCCGGGCGTGTGTCCGATCGAAATTTGCCCTCCGCAGGGCGAGCCTATGACCCAAGAGAGGATGATCCGGTCGAACCTGTTGCGCCGTCTCTCAAATCGGGCTCGTACGGCGACAATGCCGCATTTGTGGTGACGCCGTCCATCCAAGTGCTCCCCGAGTTCTCCTCCCTTACCCGCAACACCGAACCTACCCAAGCGCTCACTTGCATTGTTGTCGTCGAGTTGCCAGGCAAGCGCGGGTCCGGTCATGTACCTGGCCCTGTCATAGATCCATATGCGACACATAATGTACCTGAACCCTCCTCCACCCTCCGGCGCCGCCAGCCATCACCTGGCCCTCCCACGCTTTCTTCTCACGATAGCCAGTCCAGTCGTGATCCTCCCTATGCATCGGCAATTCAGTCCCAGGACGCGTCCCCGTTTGTTGCGATCACCGAAGACCTCAGGAACCGCATAATCGACTGGAAAGGCCATCCACTCTCGGGGCTTGGCCCTCTGCAGATGTATGACCTGCTCTCAGTGCGCCGCGATGCCCTTGTGCGCGAGTTCTATGTCTATCTCTTCCGAGAGGCGATCATATGCGTCGCCGAGGAGAAAAAGCGTTCTCTTGGACGATTCCTTTCGAGCGCATCAGGTGCAGCGTCCACCTTCACTGACGGCGCATCCGTGACCAGCGGTGTGACAAGTCAAACGAAAGGCGTCTTACGGCTCAAGGGTCGTATCTATATCAAACACATCCGCCAGGTCACCGACACATCTATTCAAGGGGAGCTAAGCCTGACCATAGATATGGAGGATGAGAGGCTCGACTCGTTTATTTTGATCTTCAAAGATCGGTCCTCGCTCGAAACGTGGAAGGCTAATGTTCAGTCACTTGTTTCGCATCTCCATGGGCCAAAACGGGAGCCAGAACACCCTCCACTCGACATGGAGGAGTTTGGTGGTAGTGCCAAGGCGATGCGAATGCTCAGTGGGAGCACGGCGACAAGCTCAAGCACCGCGGAGAGCAGTTTACTTCACAGCTCGGGAAGGTCGACGCTATCGAGTTTCACGTCCCATGGATCCGTCGTAAATCACGGGTTTCATAGTAACGCGACTGGGAAACTCACCCCTCTTCAGGAGGATGAGACAACATCTCATTTCTCTTCCGGTCCCTTGTATGCGCCCCATATGTCCGCCGGTCCCTCCAACTCTCTCGCACCCCTCCCTCACCCCCCTCTGGATCTTATCCTGGTCATCTCTCTCCCACCTATTCACTCATCGCCAAGCACGGCTGCGCTCAAGCTTCGTGTCATAAAGGCATCACTCGATTTCGTCATTGCCTCGCTTGGGCCACGCGATCGATTATCGTTTGTCACTTTCGAAGTCGGGCTTGGCGGCGCAGTACGGAAGACACCCTTCCTGTCACTGGGACGCGTGCAAAGCCGTACACGACTTGGTAAATTCGTTGACGAAATCGGACACCGTCCCGAAGGAGGTCAACTGTTTGAAGATGAATTCCTCATACGAGGAAATAAGGAAGAGAAGACCGATGTCGTCACTGCTGTCAACCATGGTACGACCCTGATGAGCTGTCATTTTTTGCGCCCCTGGCTTACGGTACTCTGACAGGTCTTGATGTCATGTTGCAACGCAAGTCACGGAATCCTGTCGCCGGCATGCTTCTTGTCAGCGATGCCGCAGATAGCACACGGCGCGCGCAAATGGACCTCGTTCTCGCGCGGGCAGAAGCGGCAAACGCACCGATCCATTCCTTTGGTTACGGGCGATCACACGACCCTGCATCTCTTTGGCTCATGTCAAATCACACAAACGGAACGTATACCTTCGTAAATGACTGGTACGATCTACGGAGTTGCCTCGCGGGATGCATTGGTGGGATGATGTCCATCGGGTCCATGAACATGAAGCTGCACATGAAAGTCGTTGATGGCAACCGCTTCCGCATCCGCAAGGCATCTGGGGGACCCACTTCGATTGTCGCATCTGATGGGCGTAACGTCGACGTTGATGTGGGCGAACTGCGATATGGTGAACGCAAGGAGATGCTTATCGAGGTCGAGCTCGATAACACGGATGCGTTTCACCAGAATAGCACTCGCGGCGCACGGCGGACAATGAGCGCGACGGAACGATTTAATCAGAGCTTGGGCCTCGATGCCGAAAGTATCGAGGACGTGGGCGACCTCACGGATGGTATGATGGACCGCATGATCGACGAGGTACCCGTTTTCGAGATCGACGGTTCGTTCTACGACCCAGCCGCAACCAAACATGTTTCGCGCCTCGCGCATCCCGTACTCCTCACGGTCACGCTACTTCCGGCTGGGGGCAGCAGCCCCGTTCGGCAACAGCCTGGTCGTTCGGACACGGTCATCGTACGGCGGCGCATGGAATTGCTCGCCTCGGACATGATCACACGCGCTCTGGTACTCGTATCACGCAAGAACTTCCCCGCAGCGCAGAAGATCATGAACGAGACAAAGCGGATCATGCACACGGTGTTGCAGCAAGTCTCGCAATCTCTTCCTCCACCTTCGTCAAATGGTACTATGGTACGCAACCGCAAAGAGCAACTCACACTCGCATGTGTCCGGGTGCTGCAGGCAATCCTACAAGACATGCAAGCATTATCTGATGCACTTGAGGAGAACGTAGACCTATTCGCACATGACCAACGTAATTTTGGTGCGCAGCAGGTAAGTAGTTGTCTATTGCGGCATAATGCAATGATGCACGCTTTGGGCATTCGCCTTTCTTGGGCGCGGGGGGACCTTAAGGCTTACGAATTTCGTCTCCTAGGCAATGATACTTCGCGATCAAAAAAGTTGGACTGGACGAAGTGCAACTGAGCGCGTATTCTGGACGACCGACAACTCGATAGAGCTCGCGTCTCGCAGTAATGACTGGGTTGCGCGTGAATGATGATCCCCCCCCTCCTTTCTGATATGCCGCATTTTTCTTTCTTTGTTCCCTTTTTTGTTTTCTTTTGTTCTTTTTTTTCTCCTTGGATAAATGTGTGTTCTGGGTTGGATCTCACTAAGTACCTTGCATACCTAAGCTTATGTACGATATCTTCTCATTTCCCGCTTTTTTCACCTTCTCGTCCGACCCGATGATCTGGTCCCGCCCGCCCGACTTTTCTCTACCTCTACCCACTGGCAGGGCCCTTTACTCGCTACGCTAATATCATTCGAACTCGTGCGTGCATGCGTGCGCCACGGCTACGCTCACCCTCCTTTGGCACAAACAAATGTCACGTAATGAAGTTTTATATTAGCATTCGTTTTTCCCTCTCTACAGTATTACTGTACCCCCGGTGCGACGACAGCGCCGGTTAATTTATCGTAACGTACGCAAAAAAAGGACATGACACATTCTTTTTTTTTCTTCTTTCTTACAAGTCATTTATTGCGGATTTAGAGAAATGGAACAGCGATACGTGTGTGTGTGTGTGTGTGTGTGTGTGTGTGTGTGTGTGTGTGTGTGTGAATGTGTGAAGGAAGAGTCGTCTGAGGCGTCTGAGGAAGCGCGCGGGCTATTCGGCGGTCGACGGGCTGGCACGTAACTTACTGATACGCTAGTCACACGCACCACCGCGGTGTTCCGAGTGGCGAGTTGTTGCATATGTTTTAATAAGTTGCGACGACGACGAGGACGACGAACTTACTGTAACGAACATAGGGAAACTTCTAGAAGAAAGCTCTCGCGTCGGGTCGCGTCGGGGGAGAACCGAGAATCGTTCGAGTTTTCACGCGCTTTGCCAATCAATAATATAATATCACATCATCATCATCATGGGATCTACAGTACTGTAAGTTAGTTCTGACATACTGCTGCTGACTGCTGCTGACTGAGAATTCCCATATGATATCGATCCACCACCCTTATTATTATAGTTATAGTTATATCTGTTTACAGAAACAGGGAACTGAGGGAAAGGCCAGACGGTAGGCGTAGTACTAGGCGGTCGGGTCTCAACCAGAGACTCGACAGAGCCAAAAGCCAGAGCCAGATCCAGCGGTTAGTACTGTATATAAATATAAAATAAACTGAAACTGTTTCCTTTTGCGAGTCGTCGTTTCTTCAAAGGAATGAACGAGTAGCCGTAGTACGTGTTTTTGTTATCTTTATTTTTAGGAGAGACTCGGAAACTCGGGTACTCTGAGAAAGGGTGACAATTTAACCAGGCAAAGCAGAAGCGGCGCATGATCATATCATTAGTTTCGCATGTTCACATTTATTTATTTTTCTTTGAAACATTTTGTTTACTGTAAGTGTAAAGTGTAAAGCTATTGTGGCCTCGGATCGGGTTGGAAGAGAAGAGAAGTAAGAAGTAAAGAGCGAGACTCACTGTATACTATACTGTAATCGTGCAGTGCGTCGGAACGGAAGGAAGCTGTGTTATCTCGGACGAGGTTGGGTTGCACGGGTTAGATAGATACGTTTCGCTAAAGCGTTCGTGGTGGTCAACCATCAATTATCGTTTCCGTTTCCAATTACCCAACGCCGGAAAATAAAAATAAAAAGAAATAAATCAAAGCCATTTCATTGTCTAATCTTTTCCGAGTCTTGACCAGCCAAAAGCTTAATGAGAGCTCTACATCGCACCCCACATCATCTGTTTCTTACCTACGGACAGCGACATAGGTGCTATCTTCTTCATTAAAAAATGGAAAAGTTCCGCGGGGGAGGTGAGGCGGGATAAGAGGGGAGTGAGAAACCCGACTCGACTGCTCCATCTCCTTTGTGATGCAGCTAGTTTTAACGTTCACCGTAGGTCAAGCGGGACCAGATACAACCCCGAAGAAGAAACCAATTATCGTAGCCACGAGCAACGGCTTCTACGTATTACGCTGGCTTCTATGCTTCTAGTGAGAGTGACATAAGAGCGGAGGAACCTAGCAGGAACCCCGGTTTTTCTTTTTTGTTGTACTTCTTCGTAGTAGGCACAGCAATGAGAAGCTGATTGAACGGGTACAATAATGAAACGTTGACACCGTGACTTGCATCTGCTGTCCTTGAGCGGGGGTTGTCACTTACTATTGACCCCGGGATCCGAGTCCATCAGTTCAGTCCGAGTCGGGTTTGATGGGGTCGGAGTGCTGCACAGATAACAGTGCCTCACGTCGGGCGACACCATGACAGTCCCACATGGTGACTGACGACTGACCATTGAAGCGTGCCTTCCGGCCTTTCATTGATCCCATTAATAAGACTGAGGTTTCGGTTCCGATGACAGATATGTCACACGAGACATAAACTGAATTCAGAGCCAACACGTATGCGTGGGTGCTATCATCTTTCGTGGGAATTGACATGGGAACATTCAAAGCTCGTCGTCATCATCATCGTCATCATCAAACAAGATGAATCTCTTCCCCTGGACTGCCGTAACAGGGACCTGCGTAACATGAGGTAGTCATGTACCCCGTATAGTAAAAGCGAACTCACCCTCGAAGAAGTACGAGTTCCTTCTTTGTCTGACGATGCACGAGCCATGCTCAGAGTGAGAAACCAAGATGAACGATGGGGCTATACCTCTTGGGATGGTTGAAAGCCTGCTCGCCAACGCAGCGTTGCCAGACACAGGGCTGGTGTTCCCTAGATGATTGCAAATCACTCCACCGATACCGTTCACCCCACCGCTTGGAGTCTGTACGCCGCAATGGGTGCCAAGGATTTCTCCAGGTTTACGCGCAGGTCGGTGAAGGATCTGACGCTCTTGGACTGCGATGGGTTGGTCCTCATAGCGATTCACAGGCGGGCCGTGTGGGTCACAGTTCTGTCTATCAAAGGTTAGTCCTCATTCTTTTTCTTACTTTCGAGGGTGGCTCGGCGCTCTCCTGCGATGATAACGTATGGCAAGAAGGCTGAGTGGATGGGATCAGTCCGCCGGAACAGCCATTGGTGCATGGGCAGTCTTCAGGTATCTTCTCCAAGATGGCATTACGCGCGAGGTTTATGTGAAGTGGTACGGACTGGAGGATCGGGTGCAGTGGGGCAAGCAGATCGAGGATTCGGCTCTGCTGGGTTTGGACGCGGGAAACCTGCTCTTGGAGAGATTGCGTCAACTGGTTTTGAGCTTGAAGAAGCTACATGCAGAAGAATCTGGTTCGGTGTCTTCTCCGCAGAGAGCATCGGACTACACTCTACCGCGGTCAATGCATCGAGCTTGTTATTGATCTTCTCCTCGAGGGCGTGCAGACGCTCCGTTGTCACTGTGAGGCTTGCCTGCATCATAGTAACTTCACGCGATTGCACTGGCTCTCCGATCGACTTTTGGAGAGAAGACTGACATCGGTTAACTGATGCATATAAATGTGTGTGTTAGTTACATTAGCACACGATAACAATAACAAGCATATATGCGCGAAAAAAAAATTGAAACATGCTTAATTGGGCAATAGTATCGAGTTCCCTCTCGCGGGCACTTTCGACGTCCTCCCTGACGCGGACCATCTCCCTCTTGGAAGCTTCGATCTCAGAGAAGACCAAGTTGGCGCGTTCCGAAAAATTTTCCAGCCGCGCGTGCGTATCGTGCAAGAGCATCCGGGTGGATGTGCCAGTTTTGTCTTGGGGCATGAACTGGGCATGTGAGGGGAGTTGAGCGGTGATAGCACTGCCAGTGGTTGATCCGCGGTGATCAAGGACACGGGCCCAAAGGGTCGAGGCCGTAGACGGAAGAGGAAGAGGAGAAGATGGAATCGAGGTACCAGCTGTTGTCGCCATAGTATTGATGGATGGTGATGATGATAAAAGGTCGTCGACGTCGGTCATGTGAATCACCTGAGGACGTCACGCGGCGCCACGAGTCCTTGCTCTCAACAGTCAACAACAAATAGCTTACATTCAGAGATCTCGAAGATAGACGGCCGATATAGATCCAACTGAGGCACTGAAGCCAAGAACAAAACACTATGATGTACTCTGACACTCGCCCCGTCCGCCAGTGCTAGTATTATTATCCCTATCCCTAGAGCTCTCCGAGTCGTAGGAGGGTGCACGTGAGTAAGGTGGTGGGGGCGAACAATTCAAAGACCCCCCGCCCATCTCGACGTCGAAAAGGCCCGGCATGCTGTTACTACTACTAGGAGTGGGTGTCCCGGCACGACCGGATCGAAAATAGCGGTTGCGCAGAGAGATGTACGCAGCGGGGAGCTGTAAAAGACAGCCGACGAGCACACAGAATACGATGGCCGAGCAGAGGATAATGGCCGTCAGAGCCTGGTTTGAAATGGGCGGATTGTGACTGCCGCTAGTAGTAGCTGCCCTGGCGACGGCGGCGCGTCGGTGCACAACCGGGGAAATGTATCTCAGGACGAGGACAGAAACGGCTTCAAGCGCAGCACGAGCATTTTTGACAGATACCGTGAAGGCTTGTGGGCAAGAATAATCTCCGTGTTCGTTTGAGGGGTACGGGAAGAGAGCGTCTGGCCGAGCTGACTGAGCTGTGGTTTGAGCCTCGGATGTGGTCGTTACTGTTCTTCAGATGCAACGGGTACGATTAGCAAGGCGTTTGTCCATGTTTCAATACGACCACGAACATAGTTAAAGTGCATAATAGAAAAGTGGCAAAGACAAGCACGGAACGCCGAGACCTTGGCAGAGACGTCGGGAGAGCACGGAACGCAGAAATAATGTGGCGCTGTGGGGGCATAGGGCATAGCAGGATTGCTGGCGAGACAAGCAAGGGGCCGAGCAGGTGGGGGCCGAAAGATGGCAAAGCCTTTCGGCGAGGTAGGAAGGAAGAGGGAGAGAGGGGATACAGTCATGATTTCTGAATGGCAGACACCAGCGAGTACTTTCCGGTCCAGTCTGAAGGCCACCAGGTGCGGCTGATATCCATGGGCCACGGCCGGAATTGAAACCTTGATATCATCAAGATCGTGAGTGTCGTGACAATAAGAAAGTTCATCATGTAGATGAAGCGAGGCACAAAGTCAAAGGTTGAAGTAATTGTCTCAAGAAGTCAAGCACAAGGCTAGACTTTTCCGACTGTTGGCGCACAGCAGACACAAAACGAGACATTGTATTTCTTCCAATCGTGATAAGAAAGTGATAAGAGTACGGACTTGACAACAGAAAAGGGACATGGTCCTGTGCAGGCCAGACGAGATGGAGGACTGGGAGACAAGGGATTTAGCGGACCGTCTGTGGGAACATGACACGAATGGTATAGATGATATGAGCCAGCGGGGATGAGCAGTCATCGGGGGTCAGTAAGGAAAGTAGATAATTAAGTTCGTCGGGGAGTGAGAGGAAGCTGGGCGATGGGGAGTGGTGATACAGGAGAACGGCGCTGTCCATGCATACGCTTTTGATACTTTTATGTGTGCTTCTCCCCACGCCCCCGCTTCCACAGCCCCCTACGCATTACAGTCATGGTACATGCAGCCGCCATCCAACGACCATAGGTCATCTGGTCCAGACATCTTCTTCAGCCCCTACTAGCGCTGCAGCCCGATCTCTGCCAATATTACCACCCGGATAACCATCTAACGCCTAATCGCAACACCAAACAGTAAAACTTAAAAAAGATGGAATGGAACAGAACGGAGAAAGGCGGTACAAATGAGGCAAGGATAGGTGAAGGTGCCTTTGCCATAGTGATGTTGTTCCGCCACTGCCTGGCCAAGGCAATCTCAACCCATCTTGCCATCCTTCTTCTTTTGCTTGCGCGGCGGTGTTACCGGTCGACCTGCATTCATAGCCCCGTAGGGGTACTTCGCTTTCTTCTCCGCTGGCTTTAAAATCTACGTACATGGTACGCTATGAACGATGCACACGGATGGAAAGAAGTGGCAACGCACCTGGAAAGAACATAACAATGTCTCATCCACACTCATCATTGCACCCGCATTGTCGAACTCTCCACAGTAGTTTGGCGCCGAGAAAAGCGTTACAAGCTGGCGCTTTGCGAAAAACTCATATCCGTCCTCGACGACCTAAACGGAAATGTCAGCCGATAGCACCTGCATCTATATGATGGATGCAGCAAATGCAACAATAGTGCTTTGGGTAAAATCTACGGAGGGAGACTCGCAGATGGCTATGAGTCCGCACAAACACAATTTGTGCGCATAGCCGCCCAGTGCTGCGGAAAAATCGCGGCCATTTAGTGGAGACACACCTGATGTGCCCGGCAAATTAGATCCATGTCATGCTTCTGTAAGAAACGCGACACGACATCTGGCCCGAAAGTGAATGATACACCCCGATCGTTCTCTGACCAGCCGGTGATATCCTTGTCTGGATCTGACCATAAGAGGTCACACAGTAGTCCTGCAAGCCATTCTCACGTGAGCAAAATCATGATGTGAGGGGTTTAATTATGAGGGATTTGATACGTAACCTGTATCGGGAACGTCTGTAGGTCGCATGACTCGTCTAATTTGCTCCATGGACTGGAGATCGGGGCTAAGCCCTCCGTGCATGGTGAAAATCTTCTCATCGATGATAGCAGCAATGGGTAAGCAGTTGAAGCAATCCGTAAATGTCTTCCAGAGTTTGATATTGTAGCGTCGTTTGCCTATATGCACTTGACTCAGGGTGTGAAGAGGGAAGAGAATGGAGCGGGCGAACACTCGTCATAAAAGCCGTAAATGCGGTTTATACTTGCACATTCGTGGTTACCGCGGAGAATAAAGAAGTTTTCAGGATACTTGATCTTGTAGGCCAGTAGGAGGCATATCGTTTCTAGGGACTGCTTGCCGCGGTCTACATAGTCGCCTAGAAAGAGATAGTTCGCTTCCGGAGGAAAGCCGCCATACTCGAATAGTCGAAGTAGATCATAGTATTGTCCGTGTATGTCCCCTGGGGTGTATGTGGTAAGAGATTTGGGGCTAGGGTATCGGGATCGTACCACAAATCTTTATGGGGGCCTCCAACTCCAACAGAATAGGCTGATTTATGAAAATTTCGCGGGCTTTGGTGCAAAGATATTTGATCTCGTACTCCTGGAGTTGCACAGGCTTCCCGGGTCGATTTCCTCGTACTAGATAAAACATTGTAAGCATTCATCTCATCATCGAGACAAGTTTGTTTTGAGAAAATCGGACGAGACTGCGAGTTTCGCGGTGCCGCCAACGAGAGATTGTAGGACCAGGGGTAGCAAACCACCCCGTAGCCTACGCTCCTTCTGGGGTACCCGGAAACCTGAAACTGGCGGTGGTGCAGCTCAGCGGGGACATCAGCCACGGTATGCCGAGCCCACATGGACAGAATACCACCAACTATACGGGGGATATGGAGAATCGATAGCTCCTGTATCCATAGAATATGTTCCTGCTACATAGGAGGAGGAACGCACCTTCGAGCAGCCGGTCAATGACCGAGTCAAGATCGATCTCCGTGGCGTTATCTCCCATGACAAAGGCGAGTGACTGTTGTAAAAGTGTGATGAGATACGTTTACTGACAGCAGTGCGAGATAAGCGAACCTGAGGTGTTGATAATAAGACGAATGGGAGGCTAAGGAGGGTCGGGTGGAGGATTGAAAGCAGAAGTGTGGGGACACGAATTTGGCAGATGTGTTTTTTAGTTTTTTAGTTTTTTTTTTTACTTGAGGAGAGATGGATTGAGGGTGGCGGGAAGGAGGGGAAGCGCTGAAGTGAAGAGAAGGGAAGTAAAAAGACACTGGGGCGTCAGGATGGAGGATAAGAGGGAGAGTTGATTCGTAATTTGACAGGCAACGTTGTCGCTCGTCTCGTCGGATTCGTCGGAACACCCACATCGCCAAGCATCACCGTGGGAATACACACTCTATATATGGTATCTCATCAAATGCGCCCCGCCATCTTTGTCTCCCCCTGCTGGAAAACCCGCTCCAAGAGTGCGTTGAATCGTTCTGCATGCTGCAGGTTCACAACATGCCCCGTACCCTTCCACACTACATACTCCGCCTCTGGCATGTGCTTCTTTAAATATGCCGAGTTTGTCGGCCGTATTAAATGGTCCTCATCACCCGTCAGGATCACTACTTTCGGGATCGTTTTAGAGATTTGAGCGAGACGTTCTGCTTGCACATGATGTGTGAATCCAGCCCACATCTGCGAGATGGCTCCTAATGGTTTCTGGATGCGTGTCAAGGCCACGCGTTCCTTATATGACTTGTAAAGGGATTGTTATTAGCGTGATCAAGCTCGCTCATCACCACACTCACTGCGGCTTGAAATTCGCGGTTTGTCCTGCCCGCGGCATCATCTTCGGCTGTCGCGTCTAGCCACGAGGTATTAAAACACATCTCCACGACGTATGGTACCTTTTTCTCTGTATCTCTGATGAATAGTATCCTGCAACCCGATTTTTTTCAGCCCGATCACTCCGGTATCCTACCTAGTTGCATCGTACCTTAGCAAAGTTTTAAGCCCAAACCACTATTTGCACTGTGACTCAGCATAATTAGAAGATAAAACCTGGATTTGACACACTGGAGGAATGTTGAATAAAGGGAAACCTCCAGCTGTCGTCACGCACAGCGTCAACGAGATGAATCGCTCGGGGACACGGTAGGACAGCTCTATACGTAACATGATAACGCCATAATTATGAGGAATGAGAGTTTCTCAACGCACCTTGCGCAATCATCCCACCGAGTGATTGTCCAACAAGATGGAGAGAACGCTTCTCTGTCCAACCAAGAAAATCAAGAAGCACAATGACGTCTTCTGCCATCCCACTAGTTCTGTAGATTTGAAATTTCAAAGAATGCAGAGAGAGACGATACATCAGCCCCGAGTGGAGTTACCATCGTTATCAAGGGCACATACGAGTATGGGCCCATTGGCGTGTCACTGTTTCCAACGCCTCTATTGTCGAATACAAGAACCGAGTACTGTGGTAATGGGCTGAAGTGTTTTACTTGTGCAAACCAGTTGATACAGCTGACGTTGAGCCTGCATCGGTTTTCTTTTAGTCAAAGGATAAAAAATGTAGTAGGACTAAACTCACCCCATGATGAATACCAACTTTATAGGCCCTGTTCCATGTTGTTCAAAGTATAAAGAATAGCTTGGAGTGGACGAGTCTCGGCCTCCGACTTCCTTCACAGGACAGAGACCCTTGCGAGTAGAAGTGGTAGGGTCATGGAAAGTTAACCATTGTTGCGGAGGTACCTCCGAGCCCATCGAGATGTTACTGTGAGAAGGCGGAAGTCAAAGTGTGCCGTTGTGGGAGAAACAATCACCTTCGTCGCAGTCATGCTAGCTTGCTTCGAAGAGGCGCACAACGTAGCGCCTTGTGTCACATCAGTTTGAGGACAGACAATGTTCTCTGGATCTGTTCAACCAGCCATCGTTTCTTTGTTTTCTTCCACTGGTAGTGACCCGCTATATCTCTGGTCCGTAAAGACAGATTCCTCTCTCCCAGTGGACTCCTTCACCTGCCTGCTCGACGACGCCAAGTCTACCCCGACGCCACCGCCGCCAGCGGTGCTTATCCCCCCTCATCCCGTCTGGGCAGATGCCAGTGGCGGCGGCGCTGATAATCTTCCTGAAAGAATAGGATATTCGCTCACTCAGACAGTGCTGCACATACAATCCCCCTCTCTAACAAAGACCTACATACGTTGTCCTCCCCTTGGCTGGGCTCGCTCCCGTATGGGTCGGGAGGGCGACTTGGGCTTGAAGCATCCTTGGATTCACATCCAAGTACTGAACATGGGTAGACCCTGGTCCTTCGAGCTAGGCTTGGTTGATCAGGCCGGAAAGGAGGGTGTTGTGCGAATTTCGACCTTCCAGGTAGCTATCGTCCTTCCATCTGCCAAATACCGATGGTTCAATGATAGGAACTTAGCACGATGGCGTTCCAGGTTTTAAGATATCCTGCGTTTGGTGTATTTCCGGCTCTCGCTGACTTGTCTTCCCTTACAGAACGAACCCATTCTGAAGCCCAGTTCGCCCCCGTTGCTACACCTCCCGCTTTCCTTCCCTACTGCCTCCTCGACACCATTAACCTCGTGGTCAACCATATCCATGTATCTTCCCACCCTCATGTCCCACTTCTCTTCCCGGGCGTTAGTTCGGAATTTGCAGGACGACGAGGAAGACGTGAGGCTCTGCGAGATCGAACTGCCAAGCGCGAGGTTCTCGCACGTATCCTACGTCAAGGTCTACGCTACATGCAGGTTAAGGAGGATCTGGTTCAGCGAGGCAGATTCATCGCAGAGGTTGCCTTGGGAATTTGAACTATATGCGGAGACCTGAAATTGGTGCTAACGAAACTCTATTGTGGCCAGCTAAAAGTCGATTTCAGATGATGTCTAAAGGCCTAGTTTGTTGTACTCGTGTACAGATCCATCTCCCCTGTCTCCCCTGTCTCCACATACCGCCCACTGGATCGTGTAATGAACGTATTCCACCTCACCCTTTCCGTCTGGCCCCTCGCATGTGATGTCCTCTCTCTGCGTTATACATAAGGTAGGTCCCGCCTCCATCACTCGGTGCATATTCTCGACACGAGGGAAGACACGCTCGATAGTTGCGGATTCGCGCCCGAACCCTTCACGTAGGGGTATCACAAGATGAAATCGACCCTTCAGGCCAAGAAATCGCCTGAGGCATGCGTTGATCCATGCGGCGTGCTCCAACTCATACACGATGTCCGCGCCAAACACCTCGTCAAAGGGCACATCAAAGGGCGATTCGAACGCCCGTTCGGGGTCCGCAGCAGCCGTAGCTTCCTCCTCCCAGTTGAGAAAATGAGCCGAAATCGACAGATTGTGCCCCGACAGTGGTGCAGAATCAGAATCATGATCACGATCACGTTCAGTAGAGGCCAAGTTACGCTGGATATTCGATCTGAGATTCTCTAGCGCCGGTGGGTAAAAGTCTGACGCGACGATTTCCGCACGGCGGCGGGAGTTTTCGCCGCAGCCACAAGTCCGAGTCGTCTCCAAGATTTTCGCGATGGTGAGGCTGACGAGCCCGGTCCCTGCGCCTAACTCTAGCACGCGTATCGCTGCTGCTCCGTTACCTCGGCGTTGTCCACCACCACCACCACCACCATCAGCACCACCATGACAAAAGACAGAAGCGTTGTCGTTGCTATGGGTCCCACCACAAGTGCCTCCACCGTATAAGCCGAATCGAGAAAGAGAACTCCTTCTTCTCAAACCACCACCATGTCAAACAACGCCCCTCCCCCCACCCCTACGCAAATCCATGCTGCCCTTCAGGCCTTAGGCCAAAGTATCAGAGCAATACATAGCGTCCCAGGCACAAGGGCTCCAGTAACCACAATGCTCCTCAACTTCGCAAAAACCTTTATCATACCCATCGTTACTCACGATCAGCTTTACCCAAGCTGCACCCAACCAGCCCAGCCCCCCTCCACAGACGAGGAGCTCAAGAAAATCCAAACCTCACTGCAGGCCCTCTCGAGGGCGGTTACAGGCCTCCAAAACAAAAAAGGCCTCCCCCCCTCCAAACCCTCTACCCAGCCCAAAACCTCACCTCCCACCTACGCCAGCAAAGCATCCTCTAAGCCTTCTAACCCCAGTTTAGTCATCACGCTTAGTCATATTACCGGCAACACAAACTTCCGACGGCCTAGGCCTGAAGAAATTTGCTCATCAATCAACAATGCTCTAACTGCCACCCCCCACAACCAGGTACACGTCACCGCCGCAAGGTGGACGGCAAAGGGTAACCTGGTCGTAACTGGGGGACACCTGACTACAGCTCAACAACTTCAACTTGCCTCCCCCATCATAACATCAGCTTTCAAGGAAGCCTTCTCCGCATCTGTCCCCCCCCTCACTGTATTCCACACAAGGGCCAACGTCAAATGGTCCAAAATTCTCATCAACGGTCTACCCACCGGAGTTACTGACAGCAGGGGTGCCTACACCCCTGACGAGTGCCATGCAGCACTCGCTTCTGAGAACCCCTCCTACATCCCCCTCATCATAGCCCACAAACCCAGCTGGGTCAAGCCCCCCTCTCAATACACCGCTGGCTCGTCCTCCTCTCTTGTTATGGCATTCGAAGACCCGGACGGAACCAAAGCCAGAACGCTGTTAGGAGCGAAGCACTTATATGCCTTCGGCACACGCACAACACTTCGGAAGTGGAAGCAGCGTCCCACCCAACCATCACCACCTTCCCCACCCCCAGATAACTCTGACGACGACGACGACACAGAAATCACCGTCGCCCCCTCACAATTGCCACCCACGTTCACCCCCTCGGGTCCAGGTGCCAGCACCCTAGCGGCGCCCAAACCCATGGCCACACGGAGGTCCAAGGCCAAGAACAAGACTTAGGCGGAAGGCGCGTAAGTAGGAGGAATGATAGGAAAGTGGCAGGCGGGACTCAGCCCTAGTTGCGCCTCAATGCTGCCCTATGCGGCCATGGGATTACCCCCACTCCACTCACACCGACAATACTGACTTTGCAACTTCTCACCCTTAGGCGCCCCATGCGGCATTACATTCATTACGAACATTTTTCGTGGCGAGAGTAGGTTCAGACTTGACGAGACGGTCATTACATGTACTAGTAAAGTGCTACGTAAGGTTCTGCACCTAAGGCGCACTTTAATGGATTTAAAAAAAAAAAAAAAAAAAAAAAAAAGCCGAATCGAGCAGGCGCCTCAGCTATCATCTCAGCAAGCACGCACGCACTCCCCCACGTCTGCGCTCCGACGCTACCAAAATCGTCGTTCCGCAGCGCGAGGTCCGTGAGCTGCACGCGCACGCCGCAAAACGCGTACATGCGCGTGCGCTTGCCTGCTGAGGCGGCGCCAGCACAGATGGCAAGTATTGCTGCCGCGGACTGGATGAGCGATTCTATATTTGCTGCGCTGTTTTGGTCGTGGTCGTGGTCGTCATAAATGTATTCATTTTCGTCGTCGTCGTCGTGTAAGGTCGTTTTTTGTGCCACGAGCGCGGTTAGCCAGCGCACTACGTATGCTTGTTCGAACGCGTCGACTCGGATTGATTCCAATTCCGATGGTGATTCCATCACGGCCTTATCGTGAATTGGTCTTCTTCCTCTGGTGGGCGTCATCCTCGGAGCCGGACTTGATCCATGGTTGTTGTCGTTGATGACAATGCGCCGGGAAGTGTGGATTTCGGGGTTGTAAACGATTTGGAGGTATTGAACGGCCTCGTGTAAAAGCCCTAGTGGGACGTCGTTGAGGGTCTTGATGGAAGGGAGACGAGTGGTTGGAGGCAGAACGGTCACCGTCATTACCGTTCGACGTTCGACTTGATGTCGGACGGGATCACGGTGAGCAGCGTTGCAGCAGGCGCTCAACCACTCGCCAATGTACCCCATCTGCAACAACCATGACCGTCAACTTTGACCTCAATTACATCGCAGCGCCGATGGTGAACCAATCGGACACGCCATTCCGCGCTCTCGTGCATAATCACGGTGCCACGTTAACATACACCGAAATGCTCAGGCCAGCTCGGCTCCTCTCTGACCCGGACTATCTCGCCTTCCATCGCCGCGCGTTGGAATTGGGCCGTTCTTCATCTACGGGACCTGTAATAGTCCAAGTATGCGGAAATGACCAAGAAGTGATCGTCCGTGGTGCAAAGACGGTTGTGGACCTCTGTGATGGTATTGGTATGTGGGACTCGTTTGCTAAGAACTATTTCATCATCTTTCGTGAACCCGCATGCACGCTCTCTAATACATTTTCCTTTGCGAAGTGACACAGATCTGAACCTTGGTTGTCCGCAAGACATCGCTCGAGAAGAACATTTCGGGGCGTACTTGCTCGGAAAGAAAGACTGGCCCCTCGTCCAAGGCATCGGTGAGTAAAACCACTGGATGGTTTTTTTTAAAAGCTCGGTGCTTGATATGCCATATAGTCTCGTCTCTCTCGCACTCATTATGTGTTCCCGTCTCTGCCAAATTACGTCTCTGCAGTCCGGTATCATCGACACTCACACTCGCCAGTACCCTCCAAGCGTCGGGCGCGTCTTTTCTCGCTTTGCACGCTCGCCACCCATCTGCTCGCCGGAGACGACAGGGCGCTGCGGATCTGTCCGTGGTGCAGACCCTCGTAGAAGGTGTCGACATTCCGGTCATTAGCAATGGCAATGTACGCACCTGGGACGATGTGTTGCACAACAAGGATTATACTGGAGCAAGCGGCATCATGGTAGGGGAGACTCTATTAGAAAACCCTTAGTGAGTGCTAGTTGGATCGTAGATATATGCGGTGTTAACGTTCAGAACAGCCTATTCGAGGGTACAATTCCTGATCCTGTTTCTGTTTCTCTGGAGTATCTGGAACTATGCAGGATGTACCCCGGCACCGCCACGCTAAAAACGATTCAAACTCATCTAAGACATTTTATGGAAAACCAATGGTGGGTTACTAGCAGCATGGATTCAGCGCTCTCAGTAATGCTTTGCAGCAAGCGCCGTCCGTGGTTCTCCAAGTTTCGCACAAGACTCGGACAATGTGCATCACTGGACGAAATCGAGGCACTTTTGGGAGTCGAAGTTAGACGGTGGCGTGGCCCGACAGATCTCTCCGTGGCCCAAGGCAGAGTGGGGGCAATAGACGAAGACACTGACATACCATCCGACGAGTTGCATGACAGTAATAGCGTGCTCGAGTTGGAAAAGTAATGTAAAATCCCAAAGAACCCTGGTGCTAAATCAAGCTATGTTCCGTACATATTGAAAGACGGTAGGGATAGGAGTATCCAATCCAATAATCAGTCAATTAAGTACTTGCGCTTGAAGAATGCGCGCAGATGCATTATCTGCCACACGCCGAGCGAGAGCAACGCCGCAATTGTGAACCAGGCGAAACTTTGCACGCGAACGTTTGTCGATACTAAAAACGGTTCCACGTCAGTCAGTCAATGGGACATGTGGCAGGAAAAACGGCTTCACCGTTTGTGGTTTGAAATCGCTCCTCTCTTGTTTTGAGGTAGTCCATCTCGTCTACGATTTCTTTGACGATTCCCTCAAGCTTGCGCATCTCAGTCTCGAGTCCCGATAGTGACTCTTGGTTGGCAATTGCACTAGCAAGAAGGTGGAGTGGAAAAAATGTCAGAAAAAAACAAATAAATAAATAACACGCGGTGGTTGGAAGGCGTACTTGTAATCCACGGCATCTGCACCTATGTCGACATCCAAGTCAATAATGCGCGAGATTTTCTCCGTTTCATGTGCGGGAGCATCTGCCCAGGCCAAAACAAAGATATTGTCAGTTCAGTTCTGCACAACCCAAGGACAGTAGGCACAACAAGGAAAGGGCGTACCATGATCCAGGTAGTTCTTGAAGCACACACCAACCTCTTCCTCCGCGTGAGCAGTGATGGCCAGCCTCGTTTCACCATTAATATTCTTCTTGTGCAGGTACACGTTCTTTTGAGGACTCGAGTCGATGATCTCAATGTCGACGCGTTGGTTGAGGCCCGGTGCGACGTTCGCGGTGACAATCACGAGCGCATTCATGTGTGCCGCGTTCCATATGCATTTTGATGGTGGGTAACGATGCGCCTGGAGAGTAAATTTGACGGCATTCGTGGGTGTGGGGTGTGCGAGGAAGAGAACTGCAAGCAGTGTGAGAAGCACACTTGTTGGTGGTCGTGAGAGCATGATAGAGTTACTGTTATTATGCGTAGGATAAATTTGGGAGTGAGACAATTCTGGGTCCCCGCAAGCTTTGCCGTCGGGTGTCAAGGAGGTGTGTACACAGCGTGGGAGTTTTGAGCTTAATTGGTGGCTTTATTATACCTCTACTACTCTACTCTACTGACAATACTACTTCACAGGTCATCTTTGACCAAACATTATTTGACTCCAGCCAATTTTTTGAGCACGGCAAACTCGCTCTTGCCAGTAGCCCTACAGAGCGAATGGAACTTCGAGTTGGGGTTGGATAGGAGGACAGCCGGGCTATCAAACTCCACAATGCGTCCTTCTTCAAGTACCATCACCTAGCCGAAGTGATCAATTTTTTGGGCTAATTCGGGTTAATGATCGTGTCTGACTAACCCTGTTGTAATCAATCACAGTTCGAAGACGGTGTGCGATAGTTAGAATTGTGCTCTCGGCAAATTCACTGTGAAGGGTGTTTAAGAAACATAACGGGGAGAAGTTCGGGATTTAGACAATTACTGTCGGATGGTTTGGCTTATGAGTTCATCGGTGGCGTAGTCGACACTGATGCATGGTTTTAATATACAATTATTGACGATAAACTGCATGCTTTACCTAGCCGTTGCCTAATTCAAGTGAAGTCAGCGGTGCGGGCGGAGGCAAGACGGGGTAAGTGCACAAACCTCATCCATGACGAGCACTTTCGATCGTTTTAAGATTGCTCTGGCCATGCAGAGCAATTGCTTCTCGCTAAAAAGGATTAAGAGTTAAGAACATGTCGTGAGTGAGCGAAGCGGGGTCCAGTTACCCGGTAGAGAAGTTCTCGCCACCCTCAGACACAGGCGATTCAAGATCGCGGAACACGTTGACGTTAACAGCATCCTCTGGTGTTTCCTGGTCTTCAGATGGTATCAGGTGAACACGACGCAGTGCTTCATACTAACAATGGAAAGTGAACTTCTGTTGGCGCGGGCAGCAACGACTAACGCTTACGATGTCGGCGTCTTGGTATTCATCGAATACGTCAAGAGTGGAACGCAGAGTTCCGCTCAGGATAGTTGGATCCTCTGAGAAGTAGTTGAGTCTCTGCTTGGGTGTATCATGATAGGCGTGTCACATACGAGGGATGATCGTCAGATTCTGCCGGAGGTCAGTTAAGCCCATTTTTGATATATCGAGGCCATCAATGAGAATTCGTCCAGCGGTAGCCTCAACAAAGCGGAAAAATGACAACGCCAAGGTACTCTTGCCCGAACCGGTACGACCTAAAATGCCAACCTATGGACACCGTTAACTCGGTCGGCCTTGTTTGCCAAGTGCTAACCTTCTCGCTGGGCTTGATGGAGAAATTCAGGTTATGCAACACATCAGGGAGGTCAGGCTAATGACGGAATGAGACGAAATTGAGCGCGAGAGAACATAGTGACCACCTACGGCATATCTAATTACGAGATTTTCGCACTCTATGTCTCCCTTGGATGGCCACGACTTCGGCGGGCGCGGCTCCACGAACTCGGGTGGCTCTGTTTCGAGCTCAGAATACTCTTTGATTCGTTCCAGTGCGACCTTTATTCCAAGTCAATTTCACTAGATCGGTGAGAGAGAAACCTTCATACCATCGACTGTTCTAGACTAACAAACCGCCGAACCTATTACACATCAATCAGCATCCTACAGACTAGTCATGAATACAAGACTACCATAAATAAAATCTGCAAATCAGATCAGCGTGCCGTTCAATGTTACACAAATGCAACACTTACATCCATGGTAACAGTAGTTGCAAAAGCGAGAATAAAACCAGCCAGAGCAGCGTCGATAGTTGGCGTGATGATCGTTACGAAGGCCGTCAAACCAACGATAACAGCCGACAAGAGGTTAAACCGAACGGAGAGCCATCTGTTGACTGCACAAGTGTCATAAAATACGGAAGATTACGAGCATTTTCATTCGCACCTCCCCACATCCAATAGTATGGGTTTGTATTCTAATATTGCAATCAGATACCTCTCTTTAAAAGAATGACAGTTGTGACAGTACCGTATCAACACTCTTTAACATATCACGCAAGAATTTTGAAGATGCCCCAAAAGCGCGTAGAATTGTGACCCCGGAGATCGTCTCGCCATAAATTGAGTACAAGGGAGAGCGTGTGACCGAATCTAAGGATGTTAAACCACGGCCGATCAACTGATTAAGGTAACATACCCAACCGTCGCAGGTCCCGAGAGGTTTGGCCGTAAACCTGTTTTGGATGATGAGTCATCTCCTTTCCGTGTATAAGTGTGTGCCATTGCAGCTCACTTTCGAAACTTTTTGGGGGGAAATATTCAGAACATTGGGAGTGGTGCATCTACGAGTCACTCACCATTCCAGTACAGCGAGCCGATGAAAATGATGAATAAGAGAAATTGGGGACCACCGACAACGCTGATTGTGAGAAATGTTGTAGTGACGGAGAAAGCGCCGACTATGCTACGACCAAAGTTATCTGAAAGGCTGCTATCGATACCTGCGTCGGCGTGAGATATATGCGGCGGTGTCACAGAAGAACTATGACCTTCAAAGTCTTTCCCAAAGCGATTAAGAAGCCTTCCACGGGAGACGGTATCGTGGAACCGGATGTTTGCAAACAAAACTGTTTCCAGGAGCTCTGTACACAGACGGTCATCAAGGAGACGTGAAAGATAAAGATGCAACGTACTCTTATACAATACGGTTGATGCGTGGATCGAGCCAGTGTCTAATGCGTGGTCAGCATAATGCATATCGAGAATGCTGCCGCAATACGAACAAAGTATATACCAGCGGATAGTCGTGAGGATAAGACCTTTTCATCAAACGGATAAGAATCCATCTTGTAGAAGCTGTAGCATACGAACGAACCAACAACAGTGATCTGGGCGCGGAAAGATGAGATGAGATTGAAGATCCTCAAAAAACTGATAGGTGCTCACCACTGCGTAAACTTCTATATAGAACATCGGACTCCGTGGTTCACGGTCACCCAGGGAACCCCTTGACCAGTAGCTAAGAAAACCCTCAATACTCCAGCATTGCTACTTCGGACGACAAACATACCTCAGCCAGCCATTTTCTGCGACTGGGCTCACAGCTGCGAGCCCAAACGCGAGGGCGAAGATAAGCCAGTACGAAACCTCACCACATGCCTTGAAGTAAGTCTCCCACACTGTGCGACCAACCCTACCCACTGCCCTGGCCTCTTCTTCAACGAGCTTACGTGGCCCTTTCTTTTTTTGTGCTGGATTTTCATCGACGGAGGTCACACCACTAAGGGTGTCGTTTTCTGATGGACTTTCAGTATTCGGGGTGCTAGACCCACCCCCGTCATCCTTTTCGCCCAAAGGTAGTTCCTCGATCGTCTCGCGAACCACAGTCTCGGCTTCGTCCTGTCCAGGGGACTCAACTGCTCCGGAATGCGCAAGACTCTGCATCACGCCTGAAGATTGAAAGCCGTCGCGATCGCCTTTATACAGGACACGGCCATTCTCCAGAGCCACGATGTAGCTAGCACCGGGGGCACAGAGTTGCACATGGTGAGAGACGAGAATAACAGTCCGTCCTCGCATAAGGTCACCCTTCAGACATTCGAAGTACAGTATATGTGCGGTGTGGGCGTCAACTTAAAACTCAGAAATCAGAGGACACTCGAAAACTTATTGTGTACGGCGTGATACTCACCTGCAGAGAGGACATCATCTAGGAGGAGGATAGAAGCACGAGAATAAACAGCCCGTGCGAGGGAGACTGAAACAGAGCCTAACTCAGGGACCCGTCATTAATCTAGATATAATAGGAACATACCACGAGCTTTTTGTCCACCAGACAGATTGACCTTGAGGAAGGTTTAGTGTGCTGCCAGGATTGATCGAAGCGACAGGCTTTGTACCCACCCCGCGCTCTCCGATCTCTGACTCGTCGCCATCCTCGAGAATTTTGAGGTCATTATCAAGCGCGCAAACCTCGAGAGTTCTCCGATAGCGCTCCTCAACATAAGGCAGATTGAACAAGATATTCTCTATGCAACACAGACCATCAGCATTTACGAGGAGAGGTCCGGATTAGGGTCTTACCTTTTATTGAAGCATTACGCAACCATGCACTCTGACAAGGACAGATATAAATGCCATGCTAGAAAGAACAGCTTAGACTTACTTGGGGAACATAGGCACAGACACCATCGATGGCCCATTTATCTGGCGGAGGAACAATACCAGCGAAGGAGGCTATCGCGTCCGGAGGTGTCTTGGGACATAAGACCTGGCCGGTAAGAAGATCCGCCTCCCCAAGAAGTGCTGTTCTCCAATTAGAGCAGGTGTGTGTGAACATGATAAACTAGTACATACCAAGGAGTAGGAGGGTTTTGCCACTACCCAACTTGCCGCAAACAAGGCTCAACTCACCTTTGGGAAAGATGATATTCAGATCTGTCAACATGAACTTTGTCTTCGGCGTAGCTGGCACACTGGACGCGGCACTCGAGCTAGCAATGCCAGAGCCAGAGCGTGCACGGTCCTGTGGCCATGTCACAGTAGCGCCTTGGAACGTAATTGGCGGAGAGCTCCCGCTCAGAGGTGGGACAGGAGCGACTTCAGCTGAATGAAGATATTTCTCTATTCGCCGGAGAGAGACGAAAGACTGCAACGGGAATGGTCAGACTCGAGGGCATGACTTCGCCAGGACATACCTGAAGCATGTTGATTAACGTTTCGGGGAGTGCGTTCAGTGCAAATTTCATCTCGGAGAAGACTATCAAATCAGATTGAACTTGAGCCCACTCCGCATTGTGTCCAAGACTTACCAGCAACCTGTAACAGCAGCAAACACCCCATCAAGAAGTCATTCAGACATATCAAAGGAGAGAAACCGTACCGAGGTAAACGCCACCGAGGGTGTCAATGCTTGATGCCTATACACGGCGAAATGGAGGAAGGATACCAGCGTTACGACCATGGGTGAGGCGTTCCTATTATATGCGTCAGGTCATGCTTCAAGGAGTATTGTTTTTAAATTCACCAAATCGCATTCCACAAGACCTATCCGGAAGTACCTTTTATTGCTTCTTTTATACGTTGGAGAGGATGATAGAGCGTACCTCAATGAGATAGTTGAGCCTCTGGAACTTCAGCTCTTTCTCCCTGATTTTTAACACCCGCTTCTCGAAGTTGCGCTCCCATGCCATGAACTGACAAGTTCAGCGTTGAAAACCATGTGGTAGAACTGAAGTCTAAGTCTAATACCTTCAACATCCGAATAGCTCCTAAAATCTCATTCATCAGAGCGACACGCTCATCCCTCGCCTTCATTAGGTTTTCCTGTGCACCAACGACGATCTTGCCGGCGAAATGGTTCAAAGGGAGGAACAGGCAGGTCACAGCGAGTCCGACAAAGGCAGACGAGCCCAGTAAACTGTACAGGAAAATCGTGCCAACAATGATCTCAATCGGGGAGTCTTGGTAGCAACTTGAGAAGACAGTTACTGGAACGGCAAGTACACGCGACGCACCGACGAGTGTGAATACGTGCCAACTGAATTCGCTGACCCTGTCCACGTCTGTTGTCATAAGTGTCATGATCTGTGCCTTGCTGGAGAATTCGTCTTCGTCATCCTTCTTCTCGGAGCTTTCTGATGCAGAGTCCGAGTCGTTCTTGTCCTTAGGTTTATTTTCTGATGGACCAGAAGATGAGGCAACGTCTTTTCTAACAAGTGTCTTGGCAAAAAGAATTGAGTTCAATTGCACGCGCATGCTGACCTGCAGCGTCGTCGTCGATATAGACCACATTTGGCCACCAACTAACACAACCTATCATCAGTCCCAAAGTCTGTCAAAAGAGAGTAGATCCTACTGAGATAGAGAGACGCATTTGCCACGAATATGCCGAAAGAGTAAAACCACCCCCAGCTTCGGTCGTGCCTTTCTGGATCCATTTCGAGATACCTCACCAGCTTCTGCAGAAAAAATGGAGGAGCATAGTAGAGGACTGCTCCAATTGCGGCTAGTGACATCTGTGCTATGAAGCCTCTTCTGTTTACGTATGCCAGTCTGTATGCGAGCTCCCAGCCACGACCAGCTCTAATATCCCAAAATATGAATCGTCTTAGACGTATCGTAGACAGAGCAGAGCGCATGGAGCGGAAGATATAGGTGGCACGCATTGACCCTGGGACAATAGGCAGGTCACCGATATCGAGCGACTCTGTAGTGTTACCAAGAAGGACAACTTTGGTCGTATACGAGAAGAGAAGGACATCCCAGACTGAAGCACCTGCACGCGAGTTAGATTTTAGATATACAAACCAAAGGACACAAACCTGTAGCGCCGGAAACGTTATCAACAACCTGATTCGTGATCGCAGCAACAGTTTTCTCAGAGTAAATGCGTGAGGCGGGAAAATGCAGAGGGGGACCGAGTGGTGTCGTGATGGCAACGACAGTCGAGAGTCCGTACAGAGCAAGTACGACATACCAAATAACTTGCAAAAAGTGAGGCCGAGAGTCCTCAGCTGGTGCCGAAATGGATGTCGAATCACGAGGAAGAAGCGCGGTAAGTCCCAACAGCGCAAACGTGAGTGTTGTGAGGACGGAGAGGTGGATAACGTTCCTGATATGCGACGAAATCGTGTTTTTACCCACGGACTGAACCGCGAGAATCGAGAGATAGATGGCGAACAACACATGGAGCAGGTATGTGGCTGCGGTCGTTGAGGATGAAAACGAAGCGGCATAACCCAAGGAGGCGGTTTGTAGAGACACAACGACGACAAAGGCAATGACCAGAAGTGTCCCGCGGAGCTTCGTCTAAGATAGAATAATAGAACTGAGTAAGCTAGTGCTCGGATAAGAGAACGTACGTTTAGCCAGAAGCTGGCCTCATCGATTGGTTCCCCGTCAATAATGTCTTCCGGCGAGGTGACATCGAACGGGTCACGTCGAGGTTCCAATGGATCATTTAAAGTGACAGGGAGGGCAATTTTACCCCACTTCGACGCGAATAAACCCCGGACAGCTAAACTGAGGAGTGCACTGGATGCGAGTGTAACCGCTATGGGAAGTTGGAATGATGGCATGAGAACCTCCCGACAGGGATCGGTGTACAGAGGGGACGTGGAGTCCTTTTAATGAATTGTCTTTCAGTGAGCGGGAAAGACGCCGGGACTTGAAAGGATGAATGGACGGAGGCTGTGCTGGTCCTGCTGGACGCTGGGCCGATGGGTTCGGACTCTTCGGCTTATGCCTCGAAGATTTTTTTCACCACTTCCCGTTCAAGTAAAACGAGTACGAATACTAGTTACCGAGCTGTGCCACTCCCATTTTAATCGAGTTTCGATAGGACGCGTTTCTGTTCCTTTTGGTTCGAACCGTACCTTAGTCTAGCACTGACATATACTGACACCTTAAATATTAATGCATTGACCAAGCTCAATCACGAGCGTTCAGCAGCTGACGTCTCCTCGTACGTCTTACCTCCCTTAGTTTACAGTCACATCCCTTTTCACCAGCCGCGAATGCCACTCCGCTATCATTCGTCTTAGCTACGGGACCGCGTGCATCGTGCATATAAGACCTCCGAAGTGCATACATGTAACTACTGTACTGTACTGTAACTTAATCCTTCTGGCCATCCCCGCGTATTTATGAAGCGACCGCCGCAGGTGCCTCGTTTATCTAGTCTGTTTTATCTCCGAAACCCCTGCGTCAACGGTCGTCGCGCACGTGGACAAGTGCGGCATTGCGTTAGCCTGATGACTGATCTAAAATTTGTCCTCTCCTCCACGCTATCATCAAGTACCCAAGGAAATAGCTATTATATCCTCATATATCATGATCTGGCATCGTTTAGCTTCCGCCCGCGATGTCGCCAGTTCACTGTCCCGGAGATTTGTGGAGATCTCGGTACAATCGTTCCTTGGCAACAGCGGGCATGGCCTGGATAAACAGTCACGGCCGCCCTACGCCAGCCGTAACCAACCGAGCACCGTGATCATCCACTAGTTTAGTACGTTCTCGACCCGGCGGTTGCTAGAGTTCATTGTACCGCTTGTGTCGTAGTACTGTATCTCTTCAGCCGTCCATGGAGACTATAAAAGACCTCAGCTCTCATGAACTTAACCTCACGCCCTGACGAATTTTTTTCTCCCTCCACTACCGTACTTCCCTTGCTTTGTCGTTGTAACCAATGACCGTAATTCTGACGCCCTACTGGTCTGGCGGCGCACAAAGGCTAAAAGTAGAACCTCAGCGTGCGTCGGTTCTGCCGTTTAACTACGTGTCGTACTAATTGCCATCCTGTTCTAGCACTTCCACCCCCTCCTCGTGGTCTTTTCCCCGCAGCATATGATGACGCTTCGCACACTGCACGGTGTCTTGCTCAACTGCGTTCGAAGGACAAACCCATCGAAAAGTATATCTACCTTTCACAACTCAAACACACGAATGAGGACTTATTCTACCGACTATGTTTGACAAATATGCTGGTGTGTAATGACCGATATACTTATCACCGAGTCGTCAATATTGAACGAGGAATAGGAATTTACGCCTATTATTTACACCCCCACTGTCGGGGACGCATGCCTACTACATTCTCACATTTTTCGTCACCCCGAAGGCTTGGTGCGCCACGTGATATCTCAATGGGCTCGTTTATTGACCATTTCTCAGTATATTTCCATCAAGGATAGGGGAAGGATTGGTGAGATCTTGAATAGCTGGAAGCACAAGAGTGAGGCAAGAATCTCGGTAGTCACCGATGGTGTGTCATGTCTCCATACTCTCCTGAGTCCTGTCTTGGTGTCTAATGATATCTGTAGGCTCGAGAATCTTAGGTTTGGGAGATCTCGGCGTTAATGGTATGCCAATCTCCATCGGTAAATTATCTCTTTATGTCGCTGGAGCGGGGTAAGCACTCGTATACATTTCGGAACGCTCTCAACAATGACTGACGTCTTGTCAGGATTCGTCCTTTGTCCACAATTCCGATCTGTCTGGACCTCGGGACCAACAATCAAGAATTTTTAGATGATCCGTTGTATCTTGGTCTCCGGCAAAGACGAGTATCAGATGAAGTTATGACTGAATTTATGGAGGAGTTCATGCTTGCAATGTCCCGTGCGTTCCCCAAGCTCCTGGTCCAATTCGAGGTATGAGAAGTTGCTTTCCTGACTCCTCGTCTTCTTCATACACTCTGTGTAGGACTTCTCTACCGAGCATGCTTTCTACTACCTGGACTCTTTCCGTCATCGTTATCCAGTGTTTAACGATGACGTGCAAGGCACTGGTGCTGTTGTTCTGTCCGGCTTTCTTAATGCTGCCAAACTATCGTCGGCTGCTTCTGGCCAGCCCTTGACATCTCATAGAATCCTCTTCCTTGGCGCGGGATCTGCTGGGGTTGGCGTGGCTATGCAGCTTCTCAGTTTCTTCAAGCTACAAGGCCTCACACCAGAAGAGGCGAGACAGCGTATCTACCTGGTGGACTCCCAAGGCTTGATTTTCGATTCTCGCGGACCCATGGCGGAGCATAAAAAGTGTAGGCCGTCGTCTGTTTCCAGGCATTCGACTTTCTTATGACCGGCGACGTAGATTTCTCTCGAAAAGACTATAATGGCCCACCTTTAACGAATTTGACCGAGATCGTTGAGTATGTGAAGCCGACAGCATTGTTCGGTCTTTCCACGATAAAGGTCATTATCCCCATAACATATATACTGGCCTCCTGTTGACGTTCCCCAGGGCGCCTTCAACCAAGAGGTCATCGGAGCGATGGCAGCGAGCAATGTCCGCCCCATCATATTCCCCCTCTCCAATCCTGTCCGACTCTCTGAATGTGAGTTCGAGGAGACCTTAAGATGGACAAACGGCCGCGTGCTGTTCGCATCAGGTTCACCATTCCCCGAAGCTCCGTGGGAGGGTAAGGTCCACTACCCTGGCCAAGGCAACAACATGTATATATTTCCAGGTGAGTATTCAAGTTCCTTCGTGTCGTATGCTTGTTCCTGACAGCTGTGTTAAATTTAGGCCTGGGCTTAGGATCCATCTTGTGCCGTGCAAGCGCTGTCACTGATGCAATGGTCGAGGCTTCCTCTCTAGGCCTTGCTGATTCCCTTAATGAAGATGAACGTGATTCGGAGCTTCTTTACCCCCGCCTGAATCGCATTCGTGAGATTAGTGCTTATATAGCCATGCGTGTTATTCGCAAGGCCCAAGAAGAGGTTCGTAACGCAAAATTTTGCATACACAAATCGAATCTTACCGCCGGGTTATTCAGGGCGTTGACAGAAACAGTGATCTGCGGTCCCTTAGTGAGGCACAACTCCTAACGTATGTGAAAATCAAGATGTGGAACCCGTGACTCCTCAGTTTGTTGCGCACTGTAATTCAGTGGTAGATCAGATATGGATTATAGATATGTACCCTGGTACAAGAGTTGGACACACTGACCCATCTGACCGTTATTACTGGCATCTGTATGTCATGTTACATGACATGACGGCTTGCCAGCCTCATCGATTTCATATATTATGCGATCCTATCACTACATTGTTTGGTAGGGTCAAAACTATCAAAATCCGAGACGGATGCTCAATCTTCTAGGGTGTTTCTGCGGCTTCGAGAATTCCGAAAAAAAAAAACTGCTTGCGTTGGCCACGTCGAGCATTTTTCGTACCCGCCCAGGACTTTGCTGTGGGGCCTTATGGAGGCGTGATGTCATCATCACCCTGGGCTGGGTAAGCGATTCATGACAGGGCATCTTTGAGGTCCCCGCTACAGTAGGTTTGGCCTGTTGTATCTCGGAGGGTGCAGTGGGTCCCCATTAGGAAGCCACAAACGACCCACGAGATCCCGGAACAGTACGGCCTTAATTCTCTTTTTGTCAGTTCGAGAGGCCATTGGGGTAGTACGTCAGGGACCGCATCACCCAACTTACGGATGGTTTTGTCAATGCGAGTGATACAGAAAGCAATCCGACGGAGAAGGTGAGACAGCAACTCAATTCGACTGTCGTACTGTGCTGTACGTGTTAACATCGGTTTCCCATCGCGCGCGCCAACTTGATTCCCTCTTCCCTAGTACGACCAACAATTCCCCCGTTCGTTAAGGAGAGTGATCCTGCCACATTAAGCTTCGATGTTTTTACCACGGGAAAGGGTCTTCCTCGCCTCAAAATCAGTATCGAACATATGCGCTGGGGTCGTTCATACTTCATAGTTTTTCCACATCCGCATGTAGTTTCCGACAAATCTGCGGCGGACGGGTCGACCGCACCTCACGTACATTTTAATTTTCAGGTCCAGGCACTGAAAGGTAGGTGGCGGCTATGAAACCCACTTCGGAAAATGGTGTCACTTACTACCTCCTACACAATGTTGGTAATATGTGCACAAGATTAAATGTTCTCTCGGACGCAACGTGGATGCCATGTTTCCGTTCATCCGGGAAACGGTCCCGTTGGCCGTATCGAAACTCGTTCATCACATTTTTTGCCAGATGTCACGACCATGGCCAACTTATCTTTGTCCACGGGCTAAAAGAGCCGGTGAACTCTGATGGTTCGCCAACCCGGAGAAAAGACTCGCGTGCTCCCATCAGGGGATACAGTATGTAGAAAGTAAAGCTAACTGTGGACCGTGGAACGCGATGGATTACTGGATATAGGCCAATCCCATTCACACGCAAGGGGACAATAACGTTCCACCTTGAGCAAGTTGCGTGCCCAAAGTTCCGTTGGCCCATATGGACAGCCCTGCCTTCTCGGGCCTCCCCTTACAGCATCCTTCCTTGGCCACTCGCATGGCTTCTCGGAACTGGTCAGGACCCTGAGGGAAGAATGGCCTCTTCTATTCTTCTATATGTCGTTCCGAAGGATCAGATATTCGATGCGCCACTTTGGCTTCGCGGCCCTGCAAAGTTCATATCGGCACAACGCAGAGGTCAGCTGGATTGCGTAGGTTGTCCTTTAAAGTAAGACTGTCGCGTTATCGCCCTGGGTACCTCAGGACTGGATTAAGTTGCGAGCTGAAGTGACAATCGATCTCCACCGGGCCACAGCGCCGAAAGTTGTTAATCACCGTCTCTCGTCCGCGAATGATATAGATCTGGGGGGTGATATGAAAAGTGAGATTTGGGTTCAAAAAGAGTAGAGCCGTAAAGAGAGATCTCACATGACAGTCAAACCCCGCAAAATATGCACGCTCGCCTTTCCCAGTCCATCATCGGACTGATTTTCTCGATCTCCCTCTCCTCCTCTCGATCCCTGCGCAATGCACATTTGATTTTCCGCTCGTGGGCCCACGATCGTTGATGTGAGTCGATATTTGCCCCGTATGCATGCCTTCCCGAGCGAAAATTAGCCCATTCCAGTTCCGCACACATCATGTCCCGATCCGCTTCGGTGGTGCCTTCGGTATCCCGTCGGAATGGCCTGCTGAGCCGTCCACAACACCACAACCTCCAGCGGCCATACTGCATCGAGGCTGGACTTTGAAGCTAGAACAACTTTGTAGAATCTGCAGAGCGGCCCCTGTCGGAGAGGAGATGAGGAATTTCATTTCCTCCTTCCTTCCCGCCTGTCAACTTTGAATAATTGAATGGTCGGTCATACCGATACCACGGGCTTCCATTACTGTAACCCCACAGACGTGCCAGGCACGGCCAACACGTTCCAGAAACGTTGCGTTGAACAACTCGTCAAACGACACGCTTAAATAATCCCAAAACGAGGATTGCGTCCATCTTCCAGAGACCCTTTCGTCTCTCGCCGTCGAGTTCTCGTCTATCGCTATCGTGGCTTGGCACCAATCTTGGCATCGACAACCCAAACTCGAGTCTTCCCTCGCTGCTGGCACCTGGTACAGCTGGAATCTTCTTCGAAGACGAGGACGACTGGGGGCACGGGGGGGTTGCCTTTATTCCCCGTTTGTCCAAGACGATCTAGTTATCAAACAAAACAAAACAAAACAAAACAAAAAGAAAAACACAAAAGAGAAAAGGGACAAAGCAAGGCCAACTCGGAAAGAGACTCGGAAAGAACAAAGGGAGAGTCAGACTTTACTTTACTTAGCCTACACGTTATAACGTGTCAAAGGCCGTCGAGCGTCGCCGTACTGTACCTCGCTGCACATTTAAAATGACACCCGTTTAGCCAAATTCAGCTTGGTTGATGCCCTACTAGCCGACCCCTCGGTGAATTCGGGAGCCCTCAGACGGCTGGTGCGCGCGTTCCCGGCACGTAATTGGTTGGATAGGCCGAACCTTAAGCTAAGGTCAGGGTCAATGGGTAAAATGAAAAAAAAAAACTCTCTCATTACTCGGTCCGAGCGCCTGTAGAATTTACATTTCGCACCCGCCCCCGATTCCCTTTGCTGGATCCTTGGGACACTTTTTGTCGCCGCGGCTCGAGCGGGCGGGGTGTGTGTGTGTGTATGTGTGTGTGTGTGATGTGATGATGTACCTCGCCTGCATGTCTTTATCGTCCTCGTGTCCTTCCCGATTACCGATCCCCGTCAAATTTTGGGGCTTTTACCGCATGGCAAAAAAGAAGAAGCCCTTGTAACGCTCTGTTTTAGTTCGCAACTATGCACTCTTGTTCGTTCGCCGCCCGCCGCTGGTTCCGATCACCGCAAGTTGGTGGCCCTTTTTGAAATGTGCATCATAAAAAAAAGTTAGTTAGTCTCATCGTCAAGCTTTTTACCGCGACATGTTAGTGCCGTGCCGGTCTCAAACAACACTGTGGGAGAGAAAATGGCAAGTCCGGGGTCTTTTTTTTTCTTTTCCTATCAATCTGTACCTTCCATTTCATCGTATTGCCGAATATTACCGAATAATGTCATAAGACGGAAGTGGGTATGCGACACACTCTAAACAAAAAGGAGATGGCATAATATTCGCACAGATCTGACTGACTGACATTCAATATGAAAATAGTAGGGTCACATAAATTTCCCTTTTTCGGCACGCGGGCCGTAGGATGCCGCACAGGGCGCACTTAACGACCGCCGTAAGGCGATTTGGCCAAATCCCCATCCAGGAATGCGCCTGGATGACCCGCCCCGCCAGGGAACACAAGTACAACGCCCAAACCCTGAGCATATGTCCTGAGCAAAAAATAAATGGCAATGGGGGTGCAAAAGGCAAACGTGTACGTGTTCCCCGGGTTCTTGACGCGTTTGGAGATTAAGGTGGAGAGAGAAAGGCAGGCGCCGGCATTAGATGTGAAGTAATACCGACAAGCGAATTAACACGCGTTGACTATAATATCATAATTCCGTTACGCTCGGTCTGGGCCTTTTCATGGGTTTGTTTCAATGCCCTCGCCTACCTGCCCATCCAACCCTATAGAGTACGCGAATTGAAATACATCATCAATAACGGAAGAAAGGATGTTCCTCACCCCATCAACGACAAGAAGTTCGCCACAAACGTACTGGCTAGCTCGGCTGGCAAGGAAAATGATTGGACCAGCAAAGTCTAGAGGGTCGCCCCAACGCGCCGCTGGGATGCGCTCAGTTATCTGGCGAAGCCGTACTGGATCAGTCAATAGCTTCTCATTCCTGGGAAGAGATGGAGCATCAGCACATGGCCTTCTCTGTTATATGAAACAAAAATGATGTTCGAGAATCGAGAAGGCATTCGCAGAGAAAAGCTGGCCATGATAAGATTACGGGCCGCGGACGGGCCGAGGAAGTCTGGCGTGTGCCAGGTGCCAGCGGGCGCCCGTCTCGAAAGGGGCATATACTCGATTGTACGTTCCCCTTGACATGTTCATAACTGCGCTCACATTTCGGTGGCGATATAGCCAGGACAGATTCCATTGACCTGAACGTTGTATTGGCTCCACTCATTGCTCAGGGCTTTTGTAAGCTGGCCCAGGGCGCCTTTGGCCGCGGCGTAGGCAGGAACTGTGATACCACCTTGGAAGGTAAGGAGGGAACAAAAGTTTATGATTTTCCCTTGCCGCCTTGGAACCATGTGGCGGCCAGCGGCTTGAGAAAGGAGCCAGACTGACTTGAGATTGACGTCCAAGACCTGGAAAGTAAACGGTAGACAAATGAAGGGGTCGAGGGGTGAAATACGAGAGCGCGTAAATATAATAAGTAAGGTAAAGGATAGATGTGGTGCGTAACGGGTACGTACATCATCCCAATCTGTCTCTAAAAAGTCAAGGCTCGGTGATCGCCGTTGGATGCCAGCACAATTGACAAGGATATCGATACGGTCTCCCATGACATCCAGAGCCCTCTGAAATACGCCCTTTACGGCTCCGAGGTTGTCCAAATTGCAGTGAACAACCTCTGCAGTGGCACCTAGTTCCCGGATGGCATTGACGGTGTCAAGGTTTGGTGGCGCATCGCCCTGCGGCTCACGAAGGACGAGGCAAAGCGCAGCACCAGCTTGGGCAAGTGCAATTGCGCAGGCTGCACCGATGCCTTAATTTGGGTTGACATTGGGGTCCATGCATGATATGAACGGAAATAGATAGGTACAAGTTAGCAAATCCAACTACAAAGAAAGGGAAGCGAAGAGAGAGAGACTGACCCCTAGAGGCGCCCGTGATGAGGACATGTCGACCTGACAAGTCAAAGAGAGAGGGGGAGGGTATGGAGGGAGTAGGTTCCATCGAGTCGAATTCAACTGGGGTCGACAGGAGAACGAAGTGACCTCGCCGAGGTGTGTTGCGTATTAAAGTTACGGAGGATCGGATGGTCGCGCCGGGGAACTGAGAAGGGGAAGAGGCAGCATGATGGAATAGACGAGACCCGATCTGGACTGGACTGGACCAGAGCAAGGCTTGCGTAGGGCCAAGGGAGGCAGTACTTTACTGTAAGGCCGGGCAGGGAGGGGGAAATGAAAACTGGGCGCTGGGGGCGGGGTGGGCGGCTAAGGATGGATGGGCGAGTCGGAGAACGAGAACGAGAATTTGGCGGGGGTCGGGGAGTAGATCTAGATGATCGAGCGCGGAAACTCGCGGCGGAAGCTCGGTCCGTAAGCATGGAAAGGAGGGGCGAAGCCAGGGTCAGGTTTCTTAGCACACTAGCTCAAGCTCAAGCTCTATCTTGTCCCCGCCTTTCTATTCCTATTCCAATCCTATTTCTCTCGCTTTTTTATCCGCGACGGTTTGCCTTTTTGGCTTAAATATCCATGTCATCCCTCCCCCCTTCCTCCATTCCTCCCTTCCCATCCGTCCTCTCCACACTCTTATGTCTCCCGCCGCACTCCAACAACAACACGCAGCCGTCCTCCATGGTCCAAAGGACCTCAGGGTAGACTCCCGTACATTATGGCCCCCTCAACAGGGTCAGGCCCAGGTCGCCGTTGTATCCACAGGCCTCTGTGGAAGTGATTGTACGTTTTCTCCTCCCCCAGCCACGCCCACCTTCTCACACGCCACGCCCCCTTCTACACAGTACATTATTACCTCCACGGCCGTAACGGTGATTATGCCCTCCAATCGCCCCTAGTTCTCGGTCACGAAGCTGCCGGTATCGTGACTGCAGTCGGTCCCGGTGTCAAGAACTTAGTAGTCGGCCAACGAGTTGCTATCGAGGCTGGCGTCATGTGCAAGAACTGCGACTACTGCCTCAAAGGCCGCTATAATCTGTGCAAAAAGCTTCGCTTCGCTAGCAGTGCAAAAACATTCCCTCATCTTGACGGCACCCTTCAAGAACGCATGAACCATCCTGCCCATGCCCTCCACCCGTAAGCACCCCCTGCCCTCATACGTTCATTTATGGTACCAATCCTTACATGTCACTTTCGATAGCCTCCCCCAGAACCTCTCCTTCGAAGAGGGTGCTTTGGCCGAACCCCTTTCCGTTCTCATCCATGCATTCCGTCGTGTTGCGTTCTCTGCAGGCCAAACTGTCCTTGTCTATGGTGTCGGTACTATTGGCCTATTAGCCTGTGCGCTGGCAAAGGCTCGGGGCTGCTCGCGTGTCGTCGCCGTTGATATCAATCAATCCCGTCTCGCCCTCGCCAAGAGGCACGGCTTTGCTGAAGATGTATTTTGTCTCCCCGCCATTCCAAAGGCAAAATCGCCAGAGGACCAACTCCGAAGGGCAAGGGAAAATGCAGATCGCATTCGTGAGGCCTTTGGCGAGGATAACGGGTTTGACGTGGTGTTCGAGTGCACTGGCGCCGAATCATGCATACAAATGGCAATCCACGTACGAAATTTCCCACCCGTATTCCCCGGCTGTAACGTCAACTGACGTCGTTCTCGGCGCCCTTGCCTATTTAGACGGCGATCACAGGTGGTAGAGTGATGCTTATCGGAATGGGAACCAGCAACACTGTCCTCCCACTTTCAGCGGCAGCATTGCGAGAAGTGGACATCCAGGGTTCCTTCCGATATGCAAATACATATCCAGAGGCGCTCGCTCTCCTTGCCTCTGGCAAGTTACAAAACCTCGACAAGCTCATCACCCATCGATTCACCCTTTCCAACACTGCACATGCGTTCGATCTCCTCACTCGTGGTATTGATGAACGAGGAAATATGGTCCTCAAAGTCATGATTGGATCCGAAGCATCCTCGTCTCGTCATTAATTGTTAGTTATAAATTAAGCAATACGAGTATACCCCGTTGCACGTGAGATACGCGCTCTACATGGATATTCCGTCATGGCCGCTGGATGTCCTGCTGGAGCGCCCGCAATTCGTTATTATCCGTTGTCGCCTGTCGATCTGCGCCTGTTATTACGCCTAGAATCTTGTTCAAATGCCATTTGTAACTGTCTTACTCTGCATATTATTAGTAGTCAAGTTCCCCGTGTGAAAATTTATCCTTGATTGGGAACGAACACTTAGGAGAGCGGGTTATCTAAGTTCCTCCCGCAGGCATTCCATTCCATTATTGTTTGTATCGCCACCTCCGAGTCGGCGTGTCAATCAGCAGTATTATATTTTTCTGGAATCTCGGTAGGCTTCCTTGTGGGACGATAGCCACTTATCAGACCACGGGTCCCTTATGATATGATAGAAACGGCGTGTTGATGAAAAAGCCATCCCTGACGATCAGAATTTGTCGTTTGTCAAACGGCGATGTGTATTGTAGTGGCTATGCCGTTTGAATTGAAGAGAGGGGTAAGAGGGACCCATGACATTGGTGAGAATAATAGTTTAGTATCCCCGAAACAAGACAAGTGTAGAACGTGTGTGGTGTGTGTATTGTGTATTGTGTATTTTTGGTGTACCCCGGTTGCTGACGAAAGTCGCCAGGCCCACCCGTGATGTAAACAACCAAGTATGCCACCCATCCCCCGCAACGCAAGCAAGAAATTCCGTATGGGTTTAAACAAAAAAAGAACTTTTACAGTATCTGCATGCGGAAAAGTCAGTGACGTCGATGATGAGAACCGATATGCTCTACGACACGACACGATACGACACGACGCAAAAACTTCCTTCACCCGTTACCCTCGGGTCGACTCGGTCGATTTGATTGAGTTGGAGATTTCGCAACCGTGACGCATGCACATTTTGCAAAAATCGCTCAAAGGGCATCACAAGACAACGCGGCAACCAATCCCGGAGCCCCTTTCTCACCTCTTTCACTTTGGAGCCAAAAACTCTTTTTTTTTTCTCTTTTCTTTTCTTCTTTCTTCTTTTCTGGCAACCAACCCCATTCTGGCCCCGTCGTCATACTGAGCGTGGCATAGACCGAGGTGACGATCACCGACCGACCGAGGGCTTGCGCGCACGCCGAATCCGTTCTTGCCTCCATTGCGACCGAGCAAACTTTTTTGGAACCCCGCGTCCGAAGCGTGCGCACCCCGGACCGAACCCCCCGAGATGGATGATTAAGAGCAGCTGCTGCGTGCGGTATGTGTGTTGCAGTGAGAAAAAAGTAGAATAGAGTTAATATAAATTGAAGAAATAAATTGGGAAATGCGAAGGGGAGTACGGTTGGAGCAGCGGTTGGAGCGAGAGGGGGGGGGGATCTTGCGAGATCTCGGGAGTTATAGTGACCCCTCTACCCTCGTCCCTTGCGTTTGCCACCAGAGCCCCAGCCCTGCGCGCGCGCTGTTGTGCGCTTACGTGGGAAGCGGGACCGAGGGACTGGTACTAAGCCTTTCCTTTTCTTACAATCGAAGCCGAAGCGCGGTTACAGCACGACGCGGCGCCACGTCACGCAAAGAGCTCGTTGAAAGAACCTGGAACGGATTCCATCACCTCACGGAGGCACTTGATAGTAGGTCGGCATTCGGGGGCGATGGAAGGAAAGTGCAAGGAAGGGACGATTTGGGGAGGGGGGCGCAACTGATTCCTGTACCTTGCCTTGTTGCATAAACGACACACAGTAACTTAATCTCCCTCCAAAGGGGGCCCGTGTTCTACGCCGCCTTGACTCTTCTCTATGTCTCAGCGGCTTTTCCCGGGACTGACTTGCCTCCTCTGCAATGACATTTCGATTTCGAGTGCTGCAGCATTCCAGCCACACGGCCCGCGTGTGTACTGTATTTGTGTGTCCGTTTGTATGCGTACAAGTCCCGGCGGACAGCTCGGTCGACTGGATTGGAAGGTTGGTACCCACTTTTGGGTCTTCGGCCAGAGATCCGGTGCTCGGGCTGATGATCCGGCCTTCTGTGCCAGTATGAAAATGCAGCAGGACCACCATCGTTTTCTGAATTATACAGGCCCGAGATGCGAGGTGATATTGCTTCAACGATCACCCACCTTCATTTATCGATTCATCTTGCCTAAGCCTCCGGGGGTCAGGTCCGGGATCATCCGATGTCAGGACAACTCTGTACGTTTCGCCACTGAATGAACGCCATTGGACGAGTAGACAATCGAAGTGTCGGTGGTTGCGGCAGGGAGACGGGGTGACCACCGAACGCTTAGCTAATAACTTCTTCCCCGGAGGACGAGTCCTATTGAGCAGTCTGCTCGACCATTTACGATCTGGATTACTGTAAGGTTGGGGGCACTACGCGGTAACCGTCGAAGCTTAAAGTTCTAGATTGCACCTCGGGGGAATCTCCGAAGGGCGGAGTGCATGTACTTGCGTCGCCTGATAGGGTAGGTAGTTGGCCATGAACCATGAAGTACGTGGTAAGAAGTCACAAGCACCATGTGGGATTGAGAAATGAATGAAACCCCTGTCTCTGTAAAACGCACGTTCTTAGCCTTAGCCGAGCGCTCTTACGCATCACTGTGGCGGGAGGCTTCAATAAGAAAATAAAACAGGGCGCGCCATTCTTTACTGTAAATGTAGCAGAAACTTTGAAACACACGGCAAGGACACGGCGATGCTGGAAGACATAGAAACGAGACGAGCCTCGGAGTACCGCAGTAAAAGATTTAGCTGTCGCTTACCATGTTTATTTTCTTCTTTTTCAATTACTAGAACGATCCAAACGGCATTGACGATTGCAGAGCCCCAAATCACATTCACGGCAGCCATGTTACGATGCAGGGAGAGAATGTGGAGTGATTTTCGCGTAAAGGGGCTTATGCATTCCCTTAACGGAGAGCATGGGCCAACCACGGCGTGCACACTGTACAGTATAACAGAATTAAAAAAAAACATTGTTAGTGTCAGTATCTTGTAATTTCGGGACTCGCCATCCTTAGAAACAAAAACAAAGTTGAGGGTTCTTCTGTGTATGACATTTTGTCATGACGACTTCGGAAGTACTGTTTGAGTGCTTCAAACGACATCAAAGAGGTCTGCGCATAGACAAAAGAGTCCGTTGACTTGTAGAGTTTTGATCACGGCACGCGAGCGAAGCGGATAAATCGGAAAGTTGCGACCGCGGAGTCGCGAACGTTATGGTTTCACGATGCGACTCGGATGAAGAGATCAGCAAAGAAAAAAGCGGTGAAGGAAAAATTAAATGATGGAAGATTCCGTGTCGCAGAGTTGGTAACCATCACGGCCCGACTTCTCAAGAGAAAATGTCGTCGGGTAAGGGTACTGGTCTTTGAACAAAGTATGAGAAGTGTATACTGGGTCCGAGTCGAGACCCGGATCGTCGGGACGAAAACGAAGTAGGATGATCGTACTATGATCGTCACAAACGCGGGTCAGTCACGCGTGACGGGTCGCGTCTCTTGCATCCTTCTCTTCACCACCCAGCAAAACTTTCATCATCTTTTCACTCATTCTACATCCAGACCGGTCGAGGATCAAACACGAAGTTGCCATGCCCTCGGCAGAGATAGAGACACCAACTGCGGAGCTTATGCTCGCGTTCTATCGTCGCCTTTACCCTTTCAAGTCGATCTTCAAGTGGCTGAACCACGAGCACACGCCCAGCCGGCTGTTCACTCATCGCGAGATCTCGTTCACTCTCCAAAACGACGTATATCTGCGCTACCATTCGTTTACGACCGCAGATGAATTCAAGAAGCAGACGTGCACGTTAAACCCGACCCGTTTTGAGATCGGTCCCGTCTACACCGCACGAGTGCGTGTATCTGGTTACTGCCGGCACATCTGAATTTATTCTCTCGTCCTAATATTCTATTTTCAAGCCCCGGGACAAGAAGACAGTGCGACCCGGCGCATTTACCCCCGTTCAAAGAGAGCTCGTCTTTGATATCGATATGACGGATTACGACAGCATCCGAACTTGCTGTTCAGGCGCAGACATATGCAAGCGCTGCTGGGGCTTCATCGGCGCAGCGGTCCGTGTGCTTGATTCTGCCATACGACAACAGTTTGGTTACAAGCATCTGCTTTGGGTCTACTCGGGGCGCCGCGGAATTCACTTGTGGGTATCGGACCGAGAGGCGATGGCATTAACAGACGATCAACGGAGGTCTCTGGTCAACTTCCTAACCGTTGTACAAGGCGGAAAGGAGATGCATAAGAAGGTTAATGTGCGCCCTGCGATCAAGGGTTCAACAGCGGACCTTCCGCCATCGATCCGGTAAGGGGAGTTTCTGCGGAGTGCACGTGTGTGCAATGTTGAATCTCTGCGCCAGGCAAGCACTTGATCAACTTGTCAGACCATTTGAAGACATTATCCTGCTGGATCAAAACTGTTTCAGGAGAGAGGAAGGCTGGAAAGAACTTCTTCAACTGATACCAGATTCAAAGATCGTGGAGAAACTCGAAAGGAAATGGACAGATGATCGCTCTTCAGATGACAAATGGACCGATCTCATGGATGAAATTAAAGCGTCTTATCCCCTGAAAGCAGCAAGAGTCAGTATCATCAAATTTACCATTGTCTACCTGAGTGACGTAGTTGTTTATTGAAGGCACCGATGACGCACGCGGTTGAAGACATCATTCTTCAATATACGTATCCCCGGATTGATGCAGAAGTGTCGAAGCATCGGAACCACTTGCTAAAAGCACCGTTTTGCGTACATCCCAAGACAGGACGTATTTGCGTTCCCGTTGATCCGGAAACTATAGACGAGTTTGATCCAGAGCTCGTCCCAACGGTTGGTCAGCTCCTGCGAGAACTCGATGCTGCGATATCCGATTCCACAGGAGAAGAACACTCAGGTCCGTTTGCTCTCTTGCGACCCGCAGACAGATCCGTTTGATCGCTTATTACGTCTTAGATTGGGAAAGAACCTCATTGAAGCCTTATGTTGACATGCTGGAAAAACATGCCCTAAGCCTCATGAATGTAGTCCGAAAGGACAGGATCGCGAATGGTGAGTGTTGGTGTTTGTCGGAACTGGCCGAATATTAATTTTGTCGCCTCGGAATAGCAGACATGACATGGTGACGGGCTAGAATTGTATGATGATGGTCACGTGATGATACACCATAGTCGGATGTTCCTCCTTTCTTGATTGGGAATACGATTTGCGAATGTGGGGCGGCTCTACCCAGTTCATTGCGGGTATTCGGTCCTAACCATCACTCTCACCCATCCCTTGGCAGAATTCAGAATTCTCCACCGGTGGCATTTTGATCCGAGGGTCCACCATGTCGTCACCGTCTATTTCTCCAAGCCCCAGCTCCACCACCGATTCCACCACCACCACCCCCTCGGCCTCCGGTTCTTCTGGGGCTGGCGCTGGTGCGCCAACAACGGCAACGCTCCTGTTCGGCTTTCTCGTCATATTTGCTGCGCTCTTCGCGGGCTTTTTACTCTTGGCTTTCTTTTGGAAGATTCAACAACGCCGTCAGACCGCATTTTTACCTGAATTCGACGATATCAGAGGCTCTAATAGGGGCGTACCGAAATTGTGGGAGGTGTGGATTCGTGACGATCCAACTGAGAAAGAATGGAACTGGGAGACTACCACCACCACCGTGAGTTTTTGTGCTGTGCAAACCCCCCACCCTCCCGACAACCATCTCTCCACGCCTCCACGATGCCGTTTCTTTTCCCCCCCTCCCATACCCCTGTTTGGCGGTATCGCCAACCCCTACCCCCACCCCTGTATGATCCGTAGCTGATGTGATTGAAAACTTAGCCGTTGTCCGTCGACGTCGGCCGTGTTCCGTCCGAACAAGCAGTATCTCCTCCCACGTCGCGTTCGCGTCGCCCTTGGCCCTATAGCCTCTTCCGTCGCCGGCCAGCACGGCCACCACGTTCTCAGGTGGCGCAGCAACAGCAACTTGACGTACACGGTGTCACGGGCGCAGAGGAAGTAACAACAGGGCTTATCAGTGGTGTTCGGGTGTCCTTCGTTATCGTGATGCCCCACGCAGAGACGCCTGATCGGCGGCGATCCGAAATTTCCCGAGTGTCGCAGGTGGTGGAGCAACAGCAGAATTGGCGGCGCAGGGAGTATGCCGTTGGGATATATCACCCTTCTTTCAAGGAAGGGTGGACGCTATGATGAAAACGAAACGCCAAACCCACCTTCTTTTCTTCGTTGTCGTCGCGGTCGTCGTCGTACTTTTTCGTTTTGGGTTTTCATGATGAATGTTGTACACGCGTCATTCACGGTATGTTATGATTGTACGATTTGTGTGTACTATTACTACTTGAGACACTTTGGGATAGTATTGCTTCCGTGCCGTGCCTCCTCGGCTTCAAATTCGAATTCGCTTCAGTCCCGCATCTGTGGTATTACCGCTGTACACAAAAAACCCACAGCAAAACCCCCATAAGAAACTGGCATGCCTCGCTCAAACGGATACTACTGTATGGCTAGGATGCAGTAGTCTCTTCGCCTTGTCGTGAAGATGGGTGCACTCTAGTCCATGGTGCTTCGACAAGCCCAATGGCCAACTCACCCCGAACACTGAGATCATTCTGAGCTTCCTCCGTCACGGTATGGCTTGGTGGTGGTGAAGGCATTTGAAGAAAGACGGCGACTTGCAAGGTACTGTTGCTGCCTGTTGCGGCTTGGCGCATCTGCTGCACAGACGGACACTTCTTCTTCTCTTCGTCTTTCTCCTCGGCGTCAACGCTGTCCCTACCAACTCTCACTGGCCCTAGTGACCCTGGCGACCCTGTCGTGAAGAGCGTCGCGGACAAAGGCTATATATAAATATAATATAACGGTCAACATCGTACCAGTCAGAGACCCGGGAGTAAAAAAAACTCGGAGGGCTAAACGATACGAGACGAGACTCACCACAGCAGACTCTGCTTCCCACTTCAAGGTAGTATCCACTGTCCTCACAGTCCGTCCTTTCTCGATCCACGCGTCGAACATCTCAGGTTTGGCTTTACCGAGATCATTCAATAATCTCCCACGCTCGCGCCCCTGCCTTCTCCACCGTCGACGTCCCCGCCTCTGATGCACATTTTCTTCTTGTCCTTGTCCACCTTCCTCCTCCCCCACAAATTGCCCTCCAAGTCTACTCCGTATAAACGCAAACCGGCTCAAGATAGAGTCCGACGCGATAGTAGTATCGGTGCCGGTACTACGACCCCTACTAAACCTTCTCCATGCGCATATCGAAATGACGGCTATTGCAAAGGCTCCTATGCTTATGAGACCTGCGATTAGAGGTGGTGAGGTTCCTCCTGTGAAGAATGTTCCTGGTGGGGGTGAGGTCGAGGTCGGGGCGGCGGGGGATAAGGGAATGAAGGTAGTGGTCGTGGTCGTGTTCGTGGTGGGAGGAGGCGCGGGATTTACTCCCGTGGATGCCGTGGCGGCCGAGGGTATCCCGTTATTGTTTCGCGGTAATCGAGTGGAAGGGGGAATGGAAAAGGACATGGCGGGTGGTCAGGAATTAGAGTCGTTGCGAGCGATGGTTACATTTCGCCCCAATGGTGGTTTATTATTAGCCCTGAAAAATTCCGATAAGGGATGAGGGACAAGTGCCGCTGTCCCTCACTTTTGACAGACGCGTTGCACTTACTACTTCTCACAGTGATAGCACATTTACCCACGCTTTGTCATTCCCATTTCAAAGTGTGGAGTTGATTATTGATTGATGATTTTGCACGAGACAAGACAAGCTGTCATAAGCAACAGCATTTTAAATATACTCTTTCCTGTATAGCCAACCCCGCTAATCCATACCGTATATACACCTGTCTCAACTCCACCACCTACACGGATCGTCTCCTCATTCCCACGGCGCACCTTAATGGCTTCCTCAAGAACCCCTCTCTTGTTGCGAGCTACCGATAAAATCACATCCATCAATCATCCCAGCAGCTCAGACAACCTATTGACTTACCGGCTGCTCTGGGTGTTCCAGTACGATCTCGTAACGACGGAATATCGAAGATATAATAATCAATAGCTCCAGACTGGCAAGGTTCCGGCCAACGCATCCACTACAATCGAGTTATTTTGTCAAGAACCACTATTATTGGTCAACACCGTGACTGTACGCACCGAGGTCCGTACGAGTACGGATTAAACGCTCTCTGTATCGCATCATTATCCCTCTCAAACCACCTTTCTGGCCTATACGCTGTAGTATCATCGCCCCATACCTCTCGGTCTCTGTGAATTGTATAACTTGGCACACTCAAGACCGTCCCTTCCTTGAAGAAATGACCCTGGATCATCATTCCACCTTCGGGGACAATCCGAGGTAGACCGATGCCTGAAGTGGAATGTAATCGGAGACCCTCGTTGATGACGGCATTAAGGTAAGGAAGATTCTTGGTAACCTCGAAGGTCGCCGCTGAATCATCGTCGTCCTGCAGTGCATCATCCAGTTCTTGCTGTAACTTTCTCTGGACATTGGGATTGGCAGCGAGATAGTATGTGATCGCGCAAGAGGAACTAAACATCAGATAAGAGATATCCCCCAATATATGTCCAGCAGAGACATACTTTGAAGTGGTGTCACTTCCAGCAATCAGCTGTGTAAGCGCCTCTGCGGTCAACTCTTGCATTCCCATGGGATTGCCATCATCATCCTTGCCTTGCTGCAGCTTACTCAAGAGGTCGGTTCGGTAGGCGGGTGAAGCCAAGCGCTTTGCTATCGCGGCCACTGCAAGACCCGAAAGATTCTTAACGGCAGCAGAACCCCTGCTATACCACGGAATGTAGCGTTTGACGACTGGGCGAAGCCATGGAGGAAGCACGCCCATTGCAGCCGAGTATTCTCCACGATCATTCAAAATCTTAATTGCTGGGATAGACGTTGTCTCGCATTTGCTTGGGTCCTGGCCGTAAACGGATATCCCCTGTTCACTGGACTTTGCTGCTGGGGCGGAATCTTTGGCAGCGGCGATCATACCAAAAGGGCTGCCAAAAGCGAGGTCACCTTCCAGCGCATCATGAATAACGCTCGTCCGAGGCGAAGGTGGATGACGTACCAATGATGTCAAAGGCAAGGTAGTTGAACCCTGTGATATCAAATCAACACAAAAGGTGAGTTTAGAATGAAGTTGATAGCATACAGGGTAAGCAATCCAACCAAGTCGATCCGTCGCGGCCTACCCATCCACCTTCCCCGTCGTTGCCTTGCAAGCCCTTGGCGCCTCCGGCGCAGAGACGGTCCCATTGCTGGATGAACGATCGCACGTAGTCTCTGACATAGGGCTCGAACTCGAGGACACTTTTCTGAGAAAAGATATGGGAAATGATTTTGCGCTTGCGCGTGTGTGCAACACGGTCTCTGGTGTTGAAGAGGCCTCGCGTGACGGCGACAAAGGCATCATAAAAGTTGGACTTTAAAGAGCCATTACCGTGAGCGTAAACGATCTGAAGTGCGGCAGGGTCGGATATGGAGAGTTGGTTTGGTGCGATACGGACGAACGTTCCTGTTGAGTGAATTTTAGATGCCGTCCTCGAAGATCCGAAAGTAAATTTTCTGCGGTCGCAGCTCACCATACTTCTCGTGCATCTGGTGGACAACTTCTGAACGGTGCCCAGTGTTTGGCGACGCGGCCTAACCACAGGTCAGAGAAGCGGGCCTGCCAGGGGCCAGGAAATGATCGCAGGCCATGGGGATCGGCGAGCCAAGGAATGAAGTGGACGAATAGGACGAGTGCGGGGACAAGAGCGAAAATTACAGCGGGGTGAACGTGGTGAAAGAGGGGAATTGGTAGTTGTAAGATGGACATGTCAGCGTACCGTAGAGCAACGGTGGGAATGGTGGTTATATATGCCAATGGAGGTCACAAGGCGACCCCCGGACCTTGGTACCAATCAGATGCATACACGATGCTGAAGCTCCGGTTGTCGAATCTTTTCCATTCTACTCTAGATAATAATGACGCGGAATCAAAAAAGTGGATCCGAGGGCCAGTCAACCCCCGTTCTTAGGAGCTCTAGCCTCGAGCTTGAGGGGTGAAACAGTTATATTGGACTAGAATGGCAAGAGGTTGTCTATAGCACGGGTATTAGTTGACGCGAATGAGGTCAGGTCTTTATTATAATTGATGACCCACGTATCGGGAAATACATCCTTTCCTTCGTGCGATTGGGGGCGAGAACGTGCTGTGTTCCCAGAATGTCTCGGACACGCTTACTCTGCGCCACCATAGAGGCGCGGCAAGTTACACGTCAAGAATGTAGCCTCCGCCGCCGCCCCTCTGAGGAATGAATTTATGGCTGGGAAAGTGCCCCTGACTCAGGAGCTGATAAGTTACAGTAAGTGGAAGCCGGTCGTTTTCAAAGCCAGAGCTGAATATAAGGTGGTGTACACTGTACTTCTAGGTAAGGATAAATGCTTGGCGTGATGGACCGATGCCAAGTGAATGACGGTGTGACAGTCCATCAATAGCACATGTGCCTAAATGTGCTCATTTAGACCCGCCAAGCAGGGGCAGCGGGCTCAACACATTTAGGCGCATGCGCTCTTATTCTCACTGTGGCCCGCACTGACCTTTCATCTTGGGGGCTGATTGTGCGTCGCGAGGAATCCTCGTATACTGCAGTGCGGTTCTCATCTCTTGGTCCTACGATACGGTCACGGTAACCGTGGGCACAGCGCTGTGCTGGTGTCAGGTGCATCACTAGGCGAGGGACCCTGTCCGGGACACCAACGACGCGCCCGGGCTTGGCTTGGCCAAACGTGTGAACAAACAATTTGGATTGTATCAAAATGCCCAGCGCCCTCCTTTTGACTGACTGGGACCTCTCTCTTTTTCTCCCTTTTCCCTTCCCTCCCTTCCCTTGTCACGACCCCCCACGATGTTCTCCACCGCTCTCCCGCTCGTCGTCCTCCTTGCCCGCGTCGGCGTCCACGCGCAGACCTACTCGGCCACCTACCTTCCTACCAATGCCCCCGCTCAGTCAGAGCAAGGACAGGCAGGGACCAACCAGTGTGGGACGACTGCCAACCAGACCTCGATATGCCAGAATGCCTACAGTGAGTGCTCGTCACGCCTGAAACCACGCAAAAAAAAGATCACTGAGATACCTGATTTTTTTTTTCAACTAGTAAATGCCATTGACGATTTCTGTATCTTCGCGCCTCCAAACCCTGGACCCGATTCCATCATCGCAAATACCGAGGTACGTTGCGTCGGGTCCGTCACGTTTACGTGAATAGGGTACGATTGATTGCCCCCCCTTTTAAGCGCCTCGAAGTGTCATGGTGTATGAAGGCATGTGGCTTGTCACCTTTGCTCTACGCTATTTGCTCATCGACTCTTGACAGGATGGTTATGGAACGCGTCTTATACCCGATGGTACCTTCACCGGCGCGCACTTTGTAAAGACGCCAGACTACGTTCAAGTCACTGGTACATCTCCTATACCTCAACTTTCCGTCCTCATCACTGATTTGTTGCTCTTCATATAGGCGTTGGTGACCTGACCAAAGTGAATATCCCAGCCGGAGATGCCGGAGGAGAGCTAGATCCCCATGGCCAGGACGGCAATGGTATGACAGGTTGTTATCTGAGTTCCAGGTCAGGTGTCGTTAAAACGTCAATTAGGTAACCCTATTGGAGGTCTTGTATTTTCGTCTGCTTTCAACGGCCAGATTCAACAGCTCCACGAGTGGACGGTACGTGCAGACAGGTTCATCAACTTCACTCGGGATAGTTTACCAATCCACTTTTCACATGGCAGAATTTCGTCGCTGCCGACCAGTTTTGCTTCCGCGGTTGCCAGGACGGGCCAAATGCGCCAGCGCTCTGCAATCACATCTATGATACGATGGGTTGCGCGTGGAACATGCCTGGCAATTATAATCCCGGTTTCGACGCATGTCAAGGGGATTCCGGAGCGGTACGCTTCCATAATTCCAAATCCCCTAGCATACGATTGACGCCTACTACTGTAGCCCATGGGTGTATATGGTGGGTCGACTTGGCAACAAGGTGAACCGAACACCCCTCCCGCTCAACCTGCGCCGTCGTCGTCGTCTTGTGTGACAACCTCGAGCATCAGTGATGGCAAGAATGCAGCCGCGACAAATTCTTCATCCGTACGTGTCTACCAATGCCTACCATCCCCAACCTTGTCCTCATCGCTGACATTGTTCCTTGTCTCCGCAGGTGGCTAAAGCTACCGCTACGAGCGGTACCTCTGCCAGTAAAACCTCTGGTTCCTCGACTGCGTCGAATACGTCAAAGTCAAATGCCGCTATGGGACTCAACTTGCCGAACGGAGGCTCTTTCGTCGGGATCATCGGGTATCATCATCGGCGCACTCATTTTCTAGAACTTTGGGGTTTTTGGGACATTTTCATATCGGACAGCGCATACCTTTCTTGACAGCGGTTCCCCGTTCTAAATAACTCTTTATTTACTCTCTGATCCTTGAACTTTTGTGCTGGACTTGGGGACGATATCTGCACGTCATACTTACCCTAATTAACCGGACGATACCCATGGATATTTTCCGATCGTGGCATTGAGTATCGTACCAGCATTGACTTTCCTAGATACAATAGACGTGCCGCGTTATCTCAATAGTTGGTTACAAACTCTTTATTATGCCCAAAGCAGTCGCCATGCCAAGGGCGAAAGAATTTTCACAGGAGACCTCGGAACGATTCGCCAGCGTCAACTTATGTGGTCCAGGTCCCTAGAACTTGACGGCTTCAAACTCCAGGGACATGGACCAAGTAAGTTTCCCGGCCAACGTTGCAACCACATTCGGTGACGATCTCGCGTCAGCAGTCCAGTCTAGCTGCTTGTACTTGATTTCTTGCCTTTGGCACATACGAGTAGTATGTGCCAAAGTCAAGAAATCAAGTCGCAACTGATTCGATCTTCAAACTCGGCCAAATTCTTTACGTTTTCCAATCCACCATCGCCAAGGAACATGACATCAAAGGGCACTAAGTTTTCCCTCATCTTTGGCGAAACTGATAAAGATTCTAGGAACGGGACCATGAGTTTCAAATGATTTTATGGCGCTTTCCTGTCGTTCGTCTGTGAGCCCATAAACCTTGGTATTGAGCAGAACTAGATGGTGAAAAGGGGCATGTGAGAAAATCAGGAAGCTCACCGTGCTCACGCTTGATGCCATGAATTCATTCCGATTTTTGCATTACAGTATCCGTATTCTTTGTGAGGGGCTTCCATCGCTCCCGCTTCGGTGCTAACGCCAGCGAGACGGTTGGGTACCCCGGTCCAGTGTTCATCTGCGCCGACGAACGCCCCATGGAACGGAGAAAAGGCTCTAGTGCAGACATTCTTGACATCCACCATCGTACACAAACAAGAAGCAATCGCCCGCCTTGATACCAAAGGAAATGACATATTTTCTCCGAGACGTCGGCGGACCGCATATGTGATCCAAAATGTTTTACCTTTTTAACGCAAGGGTCATTGGAGAGCGAACGAGAGGCTACTGGGAAGGATAGGAACATACCAGCAACCGCCGGGTTGCCCTGTAATGACAACATAGCATGCCAGGCACGCTCTGTAGTAATTACAGGGCAACCCACGGTGCCGTATCTTTTATCTTCTAGGGCAGTGGGACCGTTTTGGTGGCGGCAATAGTCATAAATTATTGTATGTATAAGTCTTGACGAGCCCAGAGCTTTGAGCATTTGATACCAATGCCAAAATCGAGGGCATATCAATCTGGACCTATTTTCTTTTTCACTGTTCACCTCTCAAGTCGGGATGTGACTTACACCCATTGTGCGCTTCATCGTTAATACCCTTTGCCCCAAAAATTAGCATGTAGTCGAGAAAAATCGTCAGGATCCTCAAGCATTGACCACAATGTCGACGCACCCTTTTTGCGGAAGACAGAGGGAAGAGTTGTGGTTGATTCAGATACGTGGGGCATTTAAATGTAGGGAGAGAAAGCATAAGTCTTGGAATTTGGGACCAGAACGAGGGCACGCGAGAGGTGAGTCTGGGGGGGAAAGACTGACATTTGCGACTCGCGAAGGGGATCGTACTTGAATAGGCAGCTATATGCGTGTGTGCATGTACCTTGTACGAGAATCGAAACGAGAAGACGTGTGACAGAGAGAAGTTATTGCTACAATGAGGCATGTCCATGCCCTATGCGTCCTTATCTCGGGCCTACAACCCGAGGTCCAAAGCCGTTGCTTGACTCCTAGCATGGAATGGCGCAGCGTGTGGTTGCACCACTTCCAACAGGGTCGTTATATTGTCAAAGGCAGTCCTACCGTGGAGAAGTACCTGGCGGGAGCGAAGCCGTTCTTGGCATACATGGAGTTTCCTGACCCGAACAAAGGAGACTCATTGCCCCACTCGCAGAGTCGGAGCCTAGTGCGAGTGAGTGAGGATGGTTCCATCCGGTGTGGTAGAGTAAGAAAAGGAAACTGTCGACCTGGGCCGAGGGAAGCTAAGCCAAAATGGTCGCACTGTCGCTTCTTTCATTTGAAGGTCGGTAGGCTAGGCTTAAGACGCAGGTGGAAGGAGGAGGAAGTGCCGGGAATGGAACAAAAGTAATGCATGTACAAAACCCTCATCACTGTAGTTTTGATGGTTTACTTCTGTACGGCAACGGAATCCACTGTCAGTTGCAATACGTCGTTGACCGCATCCGAGTTAATCGATGGCATATCATGGTAAAACCAGCCCTGATGGGCGCAGGATTCGAGGCCGAGCAGACCGAGACTGCAAAATTTGGAAATCAGCACCAGCAGGGGCCAGACGTACGCCTTGAATATTAATGATGTGATGAGCGACGAGTACGAGATGAGGTTATCCTCTCCATCTTCTTTACGCGCCCCAGCTCCTCCGAGTCAACGAGGAAGTCTACTGTACATTTGCCTTTAAAGTTGTACCAGGCGGAAGAACGTTCAAGGTCTCTTGTGGGAATAATAGGTTCAGTGACAACTGTACATTTGCCTTTAAAGTTGTACCAGGCGAAAGAACGGTCATGGTCTCTTGTGGAAATCATGATAATAGGTTCAGTGACATGTTTGTTGTCCTGACGATGCTCATCAGTGTGCTTAATATCGGGACTACTGTACTGACTCACCTCTTCCGCATTTATTGTACCAGACCAACGTGGCATGGCCAACAAAATCTTTGCTGTACTGGTAAGTTACAGCACTCAAGTAACTTACAGTATAAGCGCTGTCATAGTCATATGCCGGCAATGGTTCACAAAGCCGCTACTGTATGACTAAAGCATGCGCGCCCCATCCTTTAGTTCTAACATGGGCGTGTATTACAAAGCCGCTTGAAAGCCAAAGCATTGGAGATGGTCCAGCATCTGACATCTGTACCCATGATGATCTTGTGAGGGGTGTTTACTAGGAGTGAGTGCATGATCCCTTCCGGATTTTTTAGCGATAAAGTATGAACGTTTATATACGAAGACTAGTCTACACGTCGCCTCAGGTCGCCTATGCGCGAACTTGAGACCGTGATTGCCTCGACTAGCCGCCGATAGTCGGGGGTCAGTCAGCGTCAGCGGTGGCATACATATTCACAGGGTCATCACCGATGACTGTGCTCGCTATCCGCCTGACCCACCCACTTAGTCATGGCTGCTCCTCAATGGTTTAGGGGTTTACGCCCAGCTCACTCGAGCTTCTCGCTCGCTCTCTTATCAAGACCACACTCGCCGTCTTCCCATCTCATCCACCTCCAACGACTAAGCAAGAGGACAATGACAACCCGCGACGTCACCCACCTAACCGACGTATCCAAAATCCCCACTGACGCACAAGGCGCCTTCAAGCGTCCCGCGTCCTCCTTCCGGAACTTCATCCAGGCCGGGGGTCAATTCCCACCCGAGAAAGATCGCTATCATCTTTATGTGTCTTATGCGTGTCCTTGGGCTACCCGCGCTCTTATCATGCGCAAGTTGAAAGGCCTCGAAGATATCATACCTGTCACTGTCGTCTCGCCGAAATTGGGCACGGACGGATGGCCTTTCGCGTCTGCGGATCCGTTCCCGGGAGCTGATGTCGACCCGCTTTACCAGTCCCAGCATGTCAAGGACCTCTACCTCCGCGTAGAGCCTAACTATTCAGGCCGATTCACGGTACCGGTACTGTGGGATAAGAAACAACATACGATCGTCAATAACGAGTCGTCTGAGATTATCCGCATGCTTAACACGGAGTTCAATGCGATCGTCCCGGAAGATAAAGCGAAGCTTGACTTTTATCCTGGGGAGCTTCGCAAGGAGATTGATGGGGTGAACGAGTGGGTCTATGATCGGATCAACAGTGCGTCTGCCTTATATCGGCGGTTTATTCCTCGTTGAATTGAATATGGCTGCTCGTGCAGATGGCGTATACAAAACTGGTTTTGCGAAGACTCCCGAGGCATATCAAGACGCCGTCGTACAACTCTTTGAAGCACTCGACCGCGTTGAGGCTTTGCTGAAGGACGACAAGCCTTACCTCGTCGGTGATCGCCTGACTGAAGCTGATATCAGACTCTTCGTGACCATTGTTAGTTCTGGATCTCCTTGCGCTTCTGAACGTGTATTAATTACTAATTTTTTCTTATTAAGATACGATTCGATCCCGTCTATGTCGGTCATTTCAAGTGCAACATTCGAACTATTCGTGGCGGCTATCCTAAGATCCATCGGCAAGTCCCTTTATATATGCCTATCATCCCCCGCCTTCTTCCTGCTCACTGGTATTATCTTTAGCTGGCTGCGTAGGCTGTATTGGCAGAATGACGCTTTCAAGTCCACCACCAACTTTGATCACATCAAGACTCACTACTACTGGTCGCAAACACAGGTATGTTTCGTGTTTACATTTCATTGCGAGGTCAAAGCTGGGAGAGCTGACTGGGTTGCCTAAATAAACGCAGATCAATCCGACCCAAATTGTCCCCCTTGGCCCCGTTCCACCCATCGAACCACTGGAAAACTGATTTTTGTGAGTTGTCGAGTGGATATGGGCCACAAATACGTCCGTTCAAAACGCGTCTGTGATCGACGTCTCGTCAAAGTTTTTCTATGTGTATATTATAGTCCATGCAGAGATTAAAATGAAGATGCATCCCCTCCATTCCCACTAACGTTCATCTCCCATTTGTTTTTGATGTAATGCTGTGCTGTTGCCACCTCCAAAGAATCTGCGCCGCAAAGTAACGGCGTCAATAGCCGAGGGCGCCCCAGTGTTGATACTTAAGGACGACTGAATGAGCATATAGTACCATCATGAGCTGTGCATAAGAGTCCAAAAAAAGAACTGTTCATTCAGTTGGTGTAGTGGAAAATAGTCGAAAAGGTGGGTACAGTATACATCAGTCAAGTTCCAGCCATGCCAGTGACACCGACAGTGTCGCGGATCTTTGCGATCTCACTCGCGGTCAGGACACCTTTACTGGCACCCAGGTAATCCTCGAAGGCGATCGACGCGTCTCCATTGTTGGGGAACCTGGATCTGGGAACGAAATGGCAGGTTCAGTCAAATCTAAAACGTATAATAGCGTGGTACGAGGGGTTTGACGAACTTAAGGAAAGAAAGCAAGTTCTTCCAATACTCAGGTTGAGACACGGCGGTGCGGTATGTGGATTGCGGGATCGAAGGCTCGGTTGGCATGTCTGTAGAGATCGTGAACCCGTCTCCATCGACGAGCTGAATATCCTGGGGCTTTTCCAGGGGCGAGGCTGGAGTGGACAGGACGACGGAAGGGATGCGGCTGTGGCCTCGTTTCTTTTCCGTTTCCGGAGGAGCTGGGCTTAGCGATGTTGTTTGCATCTCCTGCAAAGGAGGCGCTCCAGACAGCAACAGCGAAGGTAGCTCTTTAGGCTTGGCGATGGGGTCCCAGTCTACGCCTGATTTCACCATGAGGTTGATCGTGTCGCCATCTTGGACGTTGTACTCCTTTAGCAGTTTGGCATCTGCCAACGCTTTGCCCTTTAGAAGGAGCCGCTGCGCTGAGGCTGGGGGTGCGCGGGGCTGGTCTGCGATTTGGGTCTTGATGGAGGATATGGGATCGGCTGGTGAGACGGGTATGGTGATGGAGAACGGTGGCTTGAGAGACTTGAATGTGATTTGGATTGTGCTGGGCGCTAATCAGGCCGACAGTCAATATACAATGTGCGTTGAAAATAAGAGATCGGACGCACCGGAGGACGGGTTCACCTCTTCCTTTTTCAACTCTGGAGGCGGGGGAACTTGGAGCTGGATATTAACACGTTGGACGGAGAGGAGATAATGTTCGTTTCGCGATTCTGGAGACAATTGATCGGAGTGATTGATACTCACCTCAGCGACGGGGACTATTTTAAGGGTTTTCTCTGGTTGTTCTTGAAAGTCGTCACGGAACGTGACTGGTTGGGATGCGAGGATGTTGACGAATGCCTTGACATACTCATGTTCTGTCTGACCCGACATATCAACGAGAACCACACAACGCGACGCACAAGTTACGTTACGCCAAATCCGCTTTCCCGGCCCGGCGCACTCCTACTCTTCTAACTTACGCTTGTTCTAGTCTCCCATTCCTACTTGGCCCGGTTTTCGCTATCATGGCTGTGAGTACAACCCCAAACGTTCACCTACAATAGTCTCGTATTGATCTGCAAAACTCCCCCTTCTCCTGTCAGTCTGGATTCGGCTTTAACGGTGGTATGTGGTGTGCTTGGTGGTGAACTCCGCGGGCTTTGTTTCGTGTGCTCAGTGACGCTGCAGGTCGATCGCGCTGCTTCGCATTTTGGCAGGAATTCTCCAAGGCATGTTCACCCTTTCTTCTCTAATCGCATGCTTTCACAGTTCACTTATACATTTCATGTGAAATCCACAGTGTTATGCCCAAACGGACAACCCCAAAGAGTGCAACCCACAAGCCGAAGATTACTTGGAGTGTTTGCATCACACAAAAGAGGTATGTTGGATATTCTCTTCGTCGACTATTTTCTTCTTTAGTCATGGTGTTGATTACAGATTGCGCGCGCGAAAGCCGTCAAGGAGGAGTTTGTCAAGAAGGTACAGCACCAAGCTACAGAAAGCCGGAAGATTGCAGATGTGCTGGCGGATGGTGTTATAACGGGTGTTGGTCTTATTCAACGAACAGGAGGAACTGGATCAGATCAATCCAAGTCACAATAGATTTGTTTTTCTTTGTCTAATAAAGACCGGTTCAGCGAGGCCCGCCATTGATGACGACGGCGATTACGTAATGAAAAGGGAGTTTGATTCCGCGCCAAGACACAGACGTCTCTCAAACTCACCCGTCATGGTCGTCGTTGGCATAGGATCACGCAGCTCGCCAATAGTAATCGACGACGATGACGATGACGGTCCAATCCCTCCGAAGCCCAAGACAGATTCAAGTTCATCGTCATCGGTGAAAGGGACACCGCCACAGCAATCAACCCCTGCTGACATTGCTCCGGCGCGGGATACCACTCCAGCAAGGCAAGAAAACCCGGATCAATTGACAAGTGGAAAAGGCTATTCTATCCTTGTTCGCATGGGATACAAACCCGGCTATGGCCTCGGCGTGAACTTCGAAGGTATTCGCACCCTTTTATCCTTTCTCTTGGGTGGTTGATTTCGCTTGCAGGTGTGACCAGTCCCATCAAGGCCCGGGTACGACCTAAAGAACTCTCCGCCGCTGGTATTGGTGCAAGTAACGTTATCTCTTCTCGGAATAGGTCGTCCAGGGATGCTCCAAACGCAGGCCCTGCTACGACTGGTTCTCAGCTTACTGCCCCCGTACCCAAGCACGCCCATGAAACAAGAAGCTCCTCGTTACTCACAAAGACAAGTATTATTCCAACCAGAAGATCTTCTGGACATTTTCCAAATGACGGAAATCACCTCACCTCCCCACCAGAGAAAATTCCCTGTGATAGTTCCTCGGTATCACCTGGCGTTCATCTTGGGTCTACGGACGGCTCCGTGTCGACTGATGGTGGGGGAATATGCAAGGTCAACACAGCAGTAAAGACATCCACGGAACATTGCCCAGACTCGCACCACTCTAACTTTCCCCAAGACGTCGGAAACACTCGTCCTCCGACCAGTCGAGTCCCCCCTTCCTCAACAAATGTCCCGCTTCGGTTCTTCTTCCCAGACCTGTTTCCGGTTCAATCGGTTCCTTTACACCTCCCACCACCACCCGTTAATTCTCAGGGCAGTGTGCCCGTGAATATTCCCTTGAGTTCCGTCAATCTGCCTTCCCGCCCCATCGTCCCCAATCTCCCCAGTCGACCTCCATCACCACAAACATTCGGTATTCCATACGTAACCAGATCAAGGGGAAAATCCGTAATTGGTATGCCCCTGGACGACGCCAAGGTAGGGGGAACACGCGGCTCTTTTCCCAAGAAACTCGACCCACCTCCCAATTTATCTTGCTCTCTTGTGATGGAGACTCTTCCGCGGAAGTTTCGAACGGACTCTTTCATTCTTGACTGGCTCTCTCAGTTCACTTTTGAACCAAGGCAATATGAGCTCGTGGAAGGGAAGGCCTTTTTCGAATTCAAGACTCAGCGAGACGCGAAGCTCGCCTGGAAGAGCCCTCGAATGGGTGGCATGGAGGGTTTGTTCGGCGTCCGCCTTTTTTGGTATCGCGTACTCCCACAACCGGTTTTAAAGGACATGGACACCATTCGGAAGGTCAATGCCACAGGAACAATAGAGAATCCTGCACGATCATCACTACTGCCGGTTCCTTATTCCTCCACAGACAACCTGGAACACCCCTCGGAATTTAAAGTAGACCTTTCCCACTCGCAAATTCCCCCATCACCCCCTCATTCAACGGCCATCGAGGAAGATCCCGGAGTAACAGTTAACGTCAACCCACCAACTGAGGCCAGTAGGTCGAACTCTAATAAACAAACATCGCAAGGCGGAGGCTCCACTCTTCCCTCACCACCCGTAACGACACGTTCATTAGCCGCCTGTAGAGCGCCAAGCGATCCCGCCGACAATATGGACGCCGACTGTGCTATGCGAGATCTGTCCCCTGGCGTTCCTGGCTTGATCCCCGTCGCCTCAGTTTCGCCAACCGTCGTCTCTATGTCGTCTTCTCCTGCCTTATCCTCATCTTCAGCTCAGCCCTCCTCACGTACCTCCTCTTCCGTCTTTCCTTCTTTTTCCCCAGAGGTGCTCAACCCAGCGGTCACCACAACGTTAATTGACCATCAGGCGTCTCCCGCTCTCAACCAGGGTCCCATGCAGGCGTCAAACTTAGTCGCGGAGTCATCTCACATGAAACCGGAGGTTCGAGGGTTCGAGTTTGAGAAAGCTGACGGAACACCTCTCGGCGCAGATGATTTTATGGATACAACGGATGCTGCGGCACTTGCCAAGGAGCAGGCTTTGCGGCGGATGGTCCTTCAAAGCAGGAAAAGGAAATTGCTTGAACCGTCTAGTATCAAGCAACCTACACCTGCTGCGTCGTCTACGGCCACTTCTGGAAACGCTTTGCAGGATCTCGCCGTGAATTTCATCGCCGACGCTATTGCTCGACCGCCACCCGCCAAGATCGTCAAGATTACTCCGTCCGCATCAGCAATGGCTGCCTGGGGAAAACGCCTTGAGCAACACGTTAAATCGTCTAAGGCCATCATGGAGAATATACATTCGAGTCGGTCCAGGGTGGAGAGGAACAGACTCATGGCAGTTCTCCGGGACAAAAATCGGTGCGTTTCTCGGTAACAAATGGTGAAGTCCGCATGCTTTGAGTGATTAAGAGGATCGACACTTTCTCCTCCCCCCAACAGCCGCATAGAGTTGGAAAAGATGACATTGTACGCGTGTCCTGTGGAGGAAGTCGTACCTGTATCACCGTGGCCTGACTCCCATCCCGATCACGGAATTCTGGAGCTCAGCGACACTGACGATGATGAAGGTGACTATGGCTCTGACGATGGCGATGACATGGTATAATAATAAAAGGACAGGTAAGTGTGTCGTGGCGCTCTTTTCTCTAACATAGGAGGGCGGAGGGCACAATGCCCAAACGATGGATTCGTCCTCCTACCTCGTTTTGGTAAATAAACTTGAAACGCTTTCTTGCATCATACGCATCGCCCTTAACCAGGTACTTTGCTGTTTTCTTCTGTGTTGCCTTCCCACTGCTCATTTGACATTATTTTTTCGCTCGGTTTCGAACACTTGATCTGTAGTTTGCATCATCTCCACCATCGCCATCGCTTCTCTCTGTAATCCTAGTTATCGTCGTCGTCATCGTCGTCACACCTCCTTGTTCACAGTTCATCATCGCATCCTTTTACGTACCCAACCATTTTCCTAGTCTCACCATTCTTGGTACATGATTTATACTACAGCCATATCGATCATTCATATTATATACTCTTTAAAATTGTTTTATTTTGCGCGTAGATGGCCCTTATTACTGGCCATGAGGATGCAGTAGCACAAGAAATTACGAGCACTTTTTGCCCTCTGTGGTTGCGAGCGTGTATTGTATCTTCTCATGAGGATCTCATAAGAAATTGGTGCCTTTTCTTGCACATTTTGTTGTTACATCCATCGTCCACGTAATGTCCGATTATTTGAATGGATATATTCCCTGTCCATCGGGACGCGATGTCCAACACGCGAAAATACAACAATTAAAAGTACAAACAAAATTGAGGATATTTAGATCGGATAGATATATGCACCCGACACAACAACAAGCGCCACGGTGTCAGCAGCTCCAAGCAAGCCAAAAAAAAAAGGTAAAAAGGCCACGACTTTTTACACCCTCACCAGAACCGTCCAAGCACACTACCCCGACCCGTAACTGCATTAGTAGCACTACCCAACAACATTCCGACGCCCTCCTGTATCGCATGGCTCACGGGCGACATTGGTGTCGCGTCCCATACGTGCGGACACGGCTGTGGGAGTGGGTCTGGGTTTAGTCGGGGATTGTCGAGGTCGCGCTCGTAGATGGATGGTGGTTGGCGCGTGCCGCTCGACGAGAGACGTGGGTATATCGGTGGTTCAAATGTGCGGCGCGCTGTGCGTAGACGGTGGAGGACCTGTACCGTCACGGTGTGGGTGCGGGAACAGAGCAAAGACATCGCCGCAGGCACCGCGTTGCGTTGGTTCGATCCAATTAAAAAAAAAAGAAGAGAGAGATGTTGTCCCAAGGGCGTGGCGTGGAGTGAGAAAAGGGGTCATAAAACATCAGGCGAGGGCTTAGAGAAAGGAAGTTTATCGGTTCTTTATATCACTTACCTGTTCGTAGAATTCGATTTCGCCGTCTAGGTGTTCCTTTGCAAGCGATGAAAAGTCCTCGACTTTTTGCGTGTGGTAGGTTTCTATCTCTGCCATTGTCGTGTTCAGGACCGTCTCGCATCGCGAAGCAACTTCTTCGTTTGGCTGTTTGCGAGAATGAGGGGGAGAACAGCTCCGTATGAGGACTAGTCATCGTTTGCAAATAAAGATAGAGGGTGACGTGCCGTTGATCCATCCGTCGCTTCTTTGTATCGCGATAATGTGTTTCGATGGGTATCTATGATAGGCTGTGCAACATGTGTGAACAATTGAGGTCCGTCCGAACACCTAAAGAGGGTTACCGCATATAGCTGAGATGGGTGGGCAACACTTTTGATGGCCTCATGCGTGATCAGTTGCGTTCTGCGCGCCTGACATGACCATCAGAATAACTCTAGATGTGAACCAAGTTGGACTCCAACGAACATGGCCATCATATAAGTCAGCGACGCTCTGCAGTGTCTCACTTGTTTTCTGCAGCGCCCTAGTTAGTTTCAGGCAATCTGTAAGGTGTCACGTAGTGCGCGAAAACGAGCTCTGTGGAGGGTCGTACCTTCACAGCCCTCACGCCAACACCATGCTCCCTGTTCGTTCACATAACCTTTCGCTTTCTTGGGTTCCTCACTCTCATCCAATTCCTCTCGATCGGATGGGAAATACAAGTCCTCCTCCCGAGTGTTCACGCCAGCGCTTGGTAATGTAGCAATGGGTTTAGCGGAAATAAGCGAGAGCAAAGAGTATGATAGGAGCCGCTCCGCCTTTGACATCTCTAAATTCCGGTTCATGAGATCAGGGTTCCATGCCAGTACTATACATGACTGCTCCTCACCTACCCGGGCTTGCCGGATCTGCGGAAAGACATTGCGTAAACCCTGCACCCCAGTGTCAACGGCCTTTGTGTGAATATCGAATCTATTGACTGCCTCTGTAGCTTCTTCAGCATCAAAATTAAAGTCGGGGTGGAGCACGTTAAGATAAAACGAAGGCCCAGCAGGTGGGAGACCCAAATGTTGAGGGAGTTGGCGCTTCCATTCCTTCAATCCAACACACGATTAATCAGGATCCATGTGCCAGATGCGAGGCCACACTCACCTGCTCACTTTCGCAACTCAAGAAGAAGGTCAAAATCTCTGCATATCGTGCGACGGGATGTCTTACAATCCTCGCAAGGTATCTCTCAAGGTCACCGCGACGCGCTTCCACAAAGTCGTCACTGAAACGACCTGAATAATGCTTCTCGGGAAGCGAAGGAAGGGCAATTCCGGGGAGCCGGCGCGTCAAGGCGGTATGCAACACAGCAAAATGGGAAAATCGACGATGAACGGTGATGCGCGAGGTGTTGGGGGAAGAATTGACAGAGTCAACCGACTCTGCGTCTGACGGCTCGGATGTTGGGTGGAAGAGTGAGGTAACGCTATAGACGATATGTGCACCAGAAAGTGTCGAGGTGCGCTTCGAGGGTGAGTGGACTAGAACACGGAACGGCGGGACTTTCTGCCTCCAGGATGGACCCGCGTCGACGAAATGTTTATCTGCTTCACTTGCGTGTGTCGTGTCCGTTGTTGCTCCAGCATAGCCATCACATGCCCGGGGTGCCGACTCTTCATCGTCGGTCGCCTCGAAGACGTGCTTTATCGAGGGTGGAGGGACATCTGGCTTCGACGAGCTAGTCCCGTTCAAAACGTAAGCCTCTGCGCCGCTGGTAACAAAGCTGGAGAAGCGATTAAGGCTCTTGCCTCCAAAAAGACCGTGACGGAGGCTGGGGAGGGCGGCCATCATGCGCTCACCCGTGGTTTGAGCCACGATGTGCTTTGCTGGCTGAGGTGAAGATGTGAAGGCCACTGAACCACGTGGTGTCAAGGAGGAAGTCGAAGCGTCGCGTCTGCCTTCGCTAAGGTGACGTGTATGCAGCGTGCTGACGGCATCGGGGGCGGAGATAAAGTCGACAGTGAACTAGTGGAGGTCAAGGAGGGCATAGACGGTAAAGCAGGAAAGGATTCACGGTATAATACGAGCGAGGGAGGAGACCCACGCGTCCTCGACGAGTCCTCGCAAGACTCCACCCATCGCCAGCTTCCTCGCGTATGACGGTAATTTCATCGCCGGCTTTCACATCCAGTTCCCTGGATTCAGCATTGCCCGCGAATGCGAACAATACTCTCGCCCCACGTCCGTCAATACCCTCCTCGAAATGGTCGTCTTCGTCTTCGTCATCTGAAAGGGAACGTGACCGCGAACTGTCCGAGTCCAAATGCTCCGTCCACGCAGTTGAGGTATTGATGCTCGCATCAAAATCAAGTGGTGGTGAGCCAGGAACCTCGCGCTTTGACTGAGCAGCTTGGCCCTGAGCCCATGCAAAGGAAATGAGCCCTCTCGTTGCGGCAGGTGGTGTCAAAGGACTCGAAGGCTCTGTGTTCGATGACTGTTGCATTGTGATAGCAATGACAACAAAGCCGTGTCCCACTATTACCCCCCACACTCCAGAAAAGCCCGGGCCTCCAAATCTTAACACGTGCCACGTACCTTCTTTACCTCCTCCGAGCTGGCCGGCTCGGGTGAATGCCCTACGGCGGGTGTCCCACCGCTCTTATGAAAAACACTCATGGTGAGTTTTGATCTCTATCCTGGTCATCGACCGGAATGATTCAGCTATCCCAGATCTCCACCAAAAAGCGCTCCAGTCCGTCGCCTTGCCCTCGGGCATGGTCATGTCGAACGGCCTTGTAAAAGTTGCCATGTACGAGCATATGGCTACCCTCTTCGGTGGCTTGCCAAACGCCCACCATCTCGCACTCTATAACCTCTGGTCGCAGGGCGGCTGGGGAATGATTATAACGGGAAACGTTCAGGTGTCGCGGGATCACCTTACGCTGGGGAAGGATATGGTCGTCCCTGAGAAGATTACCTCCGACACCTTGCATTCCTATAAAACACTGGCTCGTGCCATGCGTCCCGTTTCTGAGCGGAACCTTTCGAAAAACAGGGATGATGTATCTATGCCGCGTACCCTCATTATCATGCAACTATCGCACACAGGGCGACAGTCTCCCATCTTGCTCGGGGGCCGCTCCCTTTTTGTTTCACCTCTCGCTCCAAGCGCTTTCGGACTCGGGCGCAACGCATCGAATTGGTTCGCCAGGCTGATGTATAGAATTGTATTCCTAACTCCGCGCACCATGAGTATGCAAGACATTGACAACGTCGTGAATCGGTTTGTACTTAGCGCGAACTTGGCACATGACGCGGGTTTTGACGGTATAGAGCTGCATGCATCACATGGATGTAAGTTCTCCCCGGGTTCTTTTTGTGGACAGGAGTAAATGTAAATGGCTATTTAGACCTACTTGCTCAGTTTATTTCTCCCAAGGTGATAGTCTCGTAGCTTGCCATTGTCGTTTCTACTCACTTACATTTCAGACCAATATTCGTGACGATGCTTACGGCGCCAGTCATGCTCCGTTGTATCTGCTTCAACGGATTGTGACTTCCATTCGTGCGGTGCTACCCCGGCCCTTCGTGTTAGGGGTCAAACTTAGCTCGTCGGACTATATTGGCGCAGGTTCGGTTCATGATCCACGAGCCGAAGAGGAAGCGGAGGACAGGGCAGTCGATCATGTCGTCGAAGTTGCCCGGTGGGACATGATTGACTTTATCGAGGTCAGCGGAGGAGATTACGAGAATCCGGGTACGGCCTCTGTGCACAACTCCGTTCGCTCTTCATTTGCTAAAACGTAGATACATCTAGTATTCCTTCCCTCGAGTCGCCAAGCCTTCTTCGCTCGCTTTGCGCGCAAAGCGCGATCCGCCATCCATGGATTGACATCCTCCTCGCGACGACCATTGGTTCTACTCACCGGGGGAATGCGGTCTCCCGCCATTTTCCAAGACGCACTTATCCAAGGACATGCCGACCTCGTCGGAATTGGCCGAGGGAGCGTGCTCGCTCCCGACTTACCGTTGCTTCTCAAGGAGCTTTACGCACGCCAACAAATGGGAACCCCGGACGGAGATGGCGACGAAAAAAATATTGGTCGAGATTTTCTATTGAAGCTACCAACATTGTCCTACACGGAGACGCCGTTGATCCGTGCAGCGGCATATGTCCTTCGTTCGCTGGGCATCCTTCCTCTTCCAAGTCTAATAGGAGCTGGCACAGCGATGGCCTGGTACATCGTCACGATGAGGAGTATTTCCAAGGGCCAGAAAGTCAACTATCAAATGGGGGGCCTTCGCGCGGTTGTGCAAGTATGGTTTCCGGAGCTTCAAGTATTGGCAATTCTTTTCTCTTCCTGCCTAGCTTACTATATGTGGTCTCATTTTTGAAAAACAATAGTACTGTATTTTAAGGTCTGTAAATGCTCTACCCTTGCTCATAGCACGATGACTGAGAGATATCTTATAGCACTTAGCACTTCTCATTCAAGAAACGACGGTCTGTAGACCCTGTCGTGTTGACGGTACACATCACACATATTACACATCCCTATCATGGATATCCAACAATACCAATACTCACTACAAGTCTCGTATTACTTCCGAGGGCAATTGAATGCTACACCATGTCTAGAGCGGAACATTTCATTGAGAAACTCTAATGCCAGGTCGCAGTGCAAATGATTCGTTCAATCTGTGAATCCAAGATTCCCCCAACCCGTCCAGCTAGGATGACATGCGCGGAAGTGGGCGGTCTTGTCGATCTTCTTCAATTCAGCAATGTCTTCCTCGGTCAAATCAACAACTTTGAGGTTCCCTGATTGTACACGATTGTATGTACTCAGATATGGTCATAAATAGGCCGAATAACAGACTCACCGATGATACGCTCGGGCGTGACAGACTTCGCCACGACTTTTTGAAGTATAGGTCAGCGGACTTAACAAGCGGATATCGCCTGACGGCACTCACCATTCACGTTGGGTGTGTTGACCTGGAATGAAATGAGTACGTTAGCTGGGGTGATCTTGTACTTCTCTGCGAGGCGGAGGACGACGTCATTCTTCAAGAGGGGCGAATTGTCCGAGCCGAGGGGAGAATAGGCCGTAACGACAATGCCAGCTTTGTCGCACGCAGCAAGGACTTCTTCTTCAGGACACGACCTAACGCGCCAGAAGACATGAGCTCGCTAGACAGAAGCATTTGAAGAATTGGACACACGGATGACGCTCGACTTGGTTCACGGCAGGAACTATTACGTTAGGGAGCTTGAGTAAGTCCCCGAGGTAAGCCGCCGAGACGTTGGAGACACCTGTCGACGCGACGCGTAGCCATTGAGCTGAGCCAATATTTCAAGCTGAGATGCATACCGATTGCTTTGATCTTTTCGGGATGTTTGCGATAGATGTTTTCTATCTCTCTCCAAGTATCAAGCCAGTTCAGAGACTTATCTGCCTTCCAATCGTTTGTCATGGGAGCGGGCCAATGCAACAAGTCTGCAAACGAGTCTCGATTCCGATCATGATCGTGTCGGGAGATAATAAATTACGCACAGAGATCGACGTAATTTGTCCCTAACAACTCCAGAGATTTGTTCAGTGCTCCCAAGACATCCTTATGTTGGTTGTTATTGAGCTTGGTGGTCAGGAATATCTCTGAGCGCGGCACGCCGGATGCCTTGATGCCCTCCCCGACCTGCTTCTCGTTATCTGGCCAATGTGACAAAGTTGTCCAGTTGAAAAACAGGTATCATCGGACGCAGTTATTCAGCGGCACTAACCATACCCGGAAGCCGTATCGATGTGTCTGTAGCCATTCTTGAGTGCGGTCTCGACGGCGCGCCCGACCTCCCCTGTGCCCGATTTCCATGTCCCTGAAAGGATCAAGTGGAGGGAAGGAAACCTGATCAGCTGGCTGCGCTACTCGGAGAGCGTGTGTAGGATAAAAGTACCGAGACCGATAAGGGGGATGATAGCCCCGGTGTTCAGTTTTGGGATTTTCTGGATCGGCATTTCTTTTCACGTATGCCCCTGTACGTTTTGAAAGGGTGATGGCACGAATGAAATCAGAACTAGAAGTGAACAGTTTATATATACTTTATATGAACTCCTCGGGTTTTGGCTAGACCCCGTCTATTGCCAGTTGCCACGGTGAGGCGCATACATCGGGCATCTCATTACGCCCCACAGCGGTTCCTGTGACTCGTGTCTCTCATCAACCCAACACATGTCTTCCTCCAAAAAGTCTAGACAGCCACCGTCCCTGGACGATGACGATGACAATACAGTCGCCAGGATGATGAGATCATCTATGGATGCTGAGTAGGTTACTAGTAATTTCTTCGCAGCGAGCAGTCTCACCAATCGACTTGAACCCTCGCAGCATTCTTACCCTCCTCAAAAGTCAAATGAAACGTGAGATCCTACATCCCTCCTAAAGCGCTCATCACAATCCCTGTTCCCATCCCCCGTCCAATCTATAGTGTCCTTGGAGAAAAAGAATAAAGCGAAACACGCCAAGCTCATGCGAGCAGCGAGGGACCAGCTCGAAAAGCTGGTACACATCTTGTCTTATCTGGTCTACCTGAGCGTTCACTTAGGCGCGTATCTGTCTCACAGCTGTCGACACGCGCCGGGATGTTGGAGCAAGCACGGAACGAACTGTATGTGGAAAATGGATATTTTCATGACGCATATATATGCCGACTTTAATTGGGATTCTGGCTGGGCCTGCAGAGAGAATGGCGCCCAGGAGTACTCGACAGGTTATGCACAAGATTTGGATGAGATCCGCGCCCTCTGGATGGCTATGGCTCAACGACGAGAGGCACTGACGGTTCGTTACGCCCATGCAATATTTGCTCTGACTGTGACGACCTGTCGTTCAACTTGGCTTGGTCCACTGGCATCCCAATACCGGTCTCGCGGACTACTGCCCGCTAATGCCTTTATTAACAATCACCCTGGGTTATGCTTATCCTTGTATGTCTGCAGGAGCTTCTCTCTACCGAGGAAAAGATGGTCCGCAAGTTCGAACTTGATCGCGAGAAGAACTCGGTGATTCACTTGACACAAGCCAAGGCTGATTGTGAAGGTATCGCATCTCTTCATCTTTACCTTTTCCCGCTAGTGACCCCCAAATTCGAAGAGCAAGCGGAGATCATAACGTCGCTTTGCTAGGTCATGCGGACTAAATTGGTGTTCAGGCCTCCTTTCGTCTAAGCTTCATGCGCGGAACTTTCTGGACAGCAGCTGCTCCGAAGTGTGTCTACATTCTACAAACCTCACTCGCTTGGACGACTGGTTATGGATACGTCTGTCACACAATGTCCTTCTCCGGGATGCATTGACGATGTGTGTACTACTGTACAGTACGGTTATTCTATTGCTCTATCGGGCGTGTCCATTCTTCCTCTTCCACAAAACTTCGATAATAAATGACAGAGTCAACCCATTCCTCTCCATTTCCATCGGCGCGTCGCAGTCGTCCTGCACGTGGAATAAGACCCGCACGTGTGAAGCCTAGCGAGTCCCAAATCCTACAGTAGGAGAAGCCTTGATTAGATACGACAGCTAGTCATTCTACAGAGTGGCTGCGCAACGTACCTCAAACTTCCTATATTGTTTGCATAGACCAGATTGAAAACGCTTGCTTTGTATCCAAGCGCAGGACCATAATGCAAGTACGACTTGCCCAAAGTCTTTCCATATCCGAATTCCCGGTGGACAGGGGAGATAATAAAACCTGCATTGCAAATCTACCCAACCCATCGTGTGTGTTTTTTGTGACGTGTAAAATAAAAATGGTAACGAGAAACACTCACATGAGAGGATCGTCCGGGATAATTCGGCTTAACGTAGTAAAACCCAACGAGCGCATCTTCCCAACTACGCCCTCCGAGCGAAATCTCCAACAGCTCCCCGCTCCCGCTCAAAATGTCAACATTTTGATTTTGAGCTTGAACTTGACCACCACCATCACTTCCACCATCATCACCATCCGCCGCATCATCATCCGTCTGTCCGATGGCGACAATCACGTCCGCAGCCCAGAAGTACGCCTCGAATGCGGCGCGAGTGTATGCCTGAGTCGCGTGCACGGCGTAGGTATGGATGTCACCACCGCCGCCACCTAAACCTGACAAGTACAAGTCATCCGACTCGCCGCTCAGACTACTACCGGCGGCTACGGCTTCCTGAGGATACGTCCGACCCGCCTCGACCTCGGCCGCGAAGATCCTGTGGGTATATTCAAGGAGACTTGGGCCCGCCGCCGGCAGCGCGCGTGCGCTCTCTAGTCTTAGATGGTGCAATACTAGACGGCGGAAGGGCGCGGGCGCGGTGGGTTTGCCGGGGACTGGTTGGGGTAGATCCCAAGTGGTCGGTGGTAAGAGGTCGACTGGCTTGTTGGTGACAGTGACGGCGCCATAGGCCGACATCACGTTCAGATTTTTGGCGATTCTGAGACTTGGACTTGGACCCGGGGATGCCTTATATAGAGAGGATCGCAATGTGCGATGACTCGATTTATGATGGCACAACTTTGATAGGTAATAACACTATGTGTATAACCAAGAAGCTTCTCGAACATCGAGAATGAGATTTTCACCGGCAGAAAACATAAAGTGGAGAGCCAGGCTGGACGTAAACATCTATTACGAGTTCGACCCATCTGAACCCTCTGGCCCCGAATAATAAACAACACCGTCGTATATGTAAGATTTAGCGACAAGGAGTCGTGGGCAATGAAATGTGCAAAGAAAGATAACTTGAAAAAAAATACGTATACACCACTATGTACGGATGGATCAGTTAACAAAGGTAGTGGCCCTCTCCTACTCTGACCGGAAAGGTAACAAGTAGGCGGATAGCTTTGAAAAGAGGTTATGCAGCGATGGGTGTGCGTTTAGAATTGTCTTTTTTGGCTGCCGACTCCTCCGCTTCCTTCACGGCTTGGATCGTACGACTCCTTTCGTCCTCGATTTCCTGCGCTTTTGCTCCCAAGGCCTTGCTTTGACTTGGTCTATTAAAAACAACAGTCTTGTGTGGGCTCGGTGCACCCATTGTCCCCGTCTGCGGTGCCGGGACGCTCACTATGGGCGCAGCAACTGAAAGTCCTCTGTGGAACGTCGAAGGAAGTACGCGACCCTCCGGATGTTGGAACGGGCAAGTAGTACGAGTGCAAGCTGCACCGAATCGGCAAGACGTGGCTTGAGCCTGCGGCGGCCGAGAACTTTGAATCTTGCGCGAAGCGGGGTGTTGGAAGGCACAATCTCGGCGAGTACATGCAGCACCGTAGCGGCAAACGACATTGTTATGAGAGGGAGGCGCCGGAGTCGACGGAGTTGCCGGCGTACTTGTTTTGTGCTCGGCTACGTGAAAGTCAGGATCAGACCGTGACTGAAATGTATGCAACATACCAAGAGCAGGATTTACGGCTGCGGGACTGATGTGTGCTTTGATGCAGTCTTTATCCTTGCAGTCCTTTCCTTGCTCACATGGTTCGTTACTCAAGACCATTCCACTCTCTGGTGTCGCAACTGGGGAGGGATGTGACCATCGACAGTGTGGATTTGTGCACTTTAGCGAGAATTTGCAAAGCGTCGGTGACTGAGGACGCTCAGGTACCGCAAAGTTTAGACGTGTAGGCTGCGGGGTAGCAGGGGTAGGGGCTACGGTAGGGGTAGAGGTTGGTACAGGAGCCTCGACTAACTGAGGAGCAGGAGGGGGTTGTCCTTCCGACGAGAGAGATTCTGTGATAGATAAATGAGAAGCAGCGTCGCCTCGAGCAAGTCCACTGTACGCACCTTTTCCACTAGCACGACCTCGATTTGGCGCGCCACCAACTGGCGGTCCATTAAATCCTCCCGGGCCACCATACATCCCCACATCCTGAGCGCCAGGTTGCATCGGGAATCCGCCAAATTGCCCAGGGTTCATCATACCCAAATTCGTTGCCATTTGAGCCATCATCGCCATCTGGTTCATCATCAACTCTTGTAGTAGAAGAGGATTCGGGGCCATCTGGGCCGCGGCCATAGCATTCATGTCCATCCCATTCATTCCGGGTGGGACAAACCCCGCGGCCAGAGCAGCTTGCATGTCCATATCTCCAGGCCCAGGAATGTTATTTTGTATATTATCCGGACGAGGGAATGCGTTGCCCGCGCTACGAGGGCCGACACGTTCCAAGAGACTTCGTGGTCCAGAGGGACCACTTTGTCTTGCATCGCGCATGGCACGCGGCCCAGAGGGAAGATCCGTCCGTCGACTCTTATTTGGGTTCTGTCCGGACGGCGAAGGAGAGCGGCCAGAAGCTGTTCGTTTTTGAGCGGTAGGAGGCTGATTGGGAAGAGCCTGGGATATGGCTTGCTGGTATAGAGGTGCATTGCCTCTAGGTCCAGTGGGAGGGTTCCGGCGAGCATCCGAAGGGCCTTCCCGCACAGAGGCAACAGGCAATGATGGTTGAGAATCCGTAGGTTGTGTCTGCGACTGGGAGCCCAGCTCTGTTTCAGGCGCGCCTCTGGCAGCCTCTGTGAAGAGCCAGTCTATGAAACCCCTCTCTGGAAGGAAGGTCAGCACGAAATGCAACAGCAGCAAGTTAGATGACGTGCCTACAACAGATCCAATGACTTGAGAAGGAAAACGTGAGAAGCATGCAATTGAGTGTGGAACAGAGAACGTACGATCTTCTAACTCTGAGGATATCTGGTCTGGAAATAGTTCATCAAAAATGAGCTGTACACGAGTTGGATAGAAACTTGCCTCGAGTCTTGTTGTTGATAATCATAATAGTGATGTATTCTGCCATGACCGGGTCTGTAATGCCCTATTAGCGGTTTCCTGTGATTCGAAAGTAGCGAGGAACGGACCTGGCTCAGCACTGTACCCGCATTTAATCAACTCATCCTGGATGGCGCTCTGTAGAGACGAGTGAGTTATGGAGTTCAAATTAAGTGTGGAAGAAGTCAATACCTCGAGTGCCTTTGCCCGTTCTGTGCCTATGGCAAGACCAAACGGCATGGTGGTTAGAGGTCAACGATGGAGGAACTTTCGTGCCACGCACGGCGGTCACAAGCGGCTCGCGGTTTGTCAACCCAATTATGTAATCTGACTCACACCCCGGGCCGGTCACACAGCTCTCCCAAAGTCGCCGATTTGTTATTTCGTTCAATTCATCATCTTTAATTGTCCACACTCACCTGCCTCTAGTCGCATGTCTAGCAAAATTACTATAGCTAGCACCGCAGGTATGCCTGACGTCAACACCACTCCCTTGGTCCGTTATATTTAGGCTTTAGCACGGTGTCCGTCAATCACCCGGGAACTTTCATGCAATCCTCGGAGTACTCTAGGAAGTTCTTGACGTCAAGATGAAATATGGTGCTGTAAGAAAAGGTCAGACAAAAGAGAATGCTTGCGGCGATAACAGACCTAAGTGCTTTCAACTCTTTGAAGAGACATTTCATGATAAACGTTCATTCACGAGGACTTCAAGTCGTTGGAGCTTAGCTTGAATCAGCCTCTTTTGGCTTCCATCTTACATACCTCGGGGCTTTTTTGCCAACAAATTCTTTGTATAAAAAGCTTGCGATAATTTGAAGACGTCGTTCTGGCCGTTAAGGAAATGCTCCGATAACCCGGGCAATGCCATCGATCCCAATGTCCCTTAGGGTACCTAGGCCGTTCTCCTGTGAGCATAAAATCTTTCTACCCTGATACTTTGCGCCCTTTCTCCTCCCTCAACCTTTGACATCGGTCCGCTGCTACCGGTTCTTCCATGGAAGCACCTCGAAATACCCCGAAATAGCCTTCTCTGGGCCTTTGGTCACAAATGAGACTTCAACAGGGCACAGCTTAGTGTGGTACTCGAGGTCGATGACGATCTCGAGCGTGTCACATGTCGCTTATCACTGCCTGGATAAATATTTCGCCAACTCCCATATCATGTTTCTGGACTGCTCAAAATGACGAGCTGACATATGCACTTGTTGATCTGAGGCGTTCATAGATGGAATAGGGACATGTGAATCACATGCTATGATGGCACTGTTTTAACAGTACATTTGAATGAACTGTAATCCCCGAACAGGGGAGGACAACCAAGCCGTCACTCAGGTGAGTTTGCTCGCGCTTCTGCCAATCAGGCACAACTGAAGTCGTGGACTCGTGGAATACTTATAGATGCTTCAGATATGGGTTTTCTCTGATGTGGAACCAGGATATAGACGTCGCATGACCTAGGTGCCATCAATCGCGATTTGTCAACAGAATCCGCTATTCATACATGCTGTTAGTCCCAACTTGAATCTGTTGAATCAGTAGGACTCCTGCCTGCTGTGTAGGCACAGCTGTGGCTGGTCAGTATCAAAGTCATCGGTGATAGTGTGGCGCCGACTCACCTACGCACAGAGGCACATGTTGGCTTCTTTTCACGGCATCCGCGAAATTGACACGGTCAGTAGTCGCCGACTCTAACCCTTCTCGTGACCATTGACACTAGCAACAATGACTGCTCGCGGAAGAACGTGTTCCGTGGTGCTTTCCTCCTCGTCACCAATTTCGCAAAGACGGGATAAGCATTCCATTACGCCACCTTCGACATAGCTGACCGTGGGTCAGCGAGATTTCTATCTATCCTCTCCTGGAAGCACAAGTCCCTGGAGAGAATGGTTTGCATCAATCAGGGGTGAGGCGAATCAGGGAAAGATAAATATGCGAAACGATCTACTAAATGCGGGTTACTTTCCGCGTACTTGCAGCTCGGGTATGGTGTCTCCCCCTTATCTGACTGTCGGTACGGAGGTGGAACCTATCCGCCGCATTAACCCCCGATGAACTCTAGTCGCCCCAAGGCCTCTGGCAGATTGTAGATGATTTTCAGGAGAGAACAGTGACGCCAGTCTGATTGTCCTCGATCCTGCTCAACCTATTTAGTTTGATTAGCGCAGGGACGTGAACAGGACCAGTTTCAAATGATCAGCTTTTGAATTGCAAGTACGTAGAAGATTTTTCCAATTCTACACAATTGAAAGAAGCATACGTGACCATGTGCTCGTCTTTCTGTTGATTTTTAACGGAGACTGTACCGTAACCGAGAGGTTGACGCTCTCTCGCCTCGCCACATAAACTTACGAGAATGAAATACAACACAATCGCGTCAATCATACCTGTCTGTTCAGTCCTGCTCCGAATTTACGTTGAGAGATACGGCGCCACCTTGGAGCGCCTAAACGTGGTCACCTGTTGAAGACGTCTTCTATTTTATGGGAGTGGAGTGGGAGGCGCGATGAGAGGCACGGAACCAAATGGACGTCGCTCAGCTGTCAAGGCCAGCATGAGGCAACCCCGTACTTGTAGTGCTAAAATTAGCGGCCATCTCGGTCCATCAAATACCGGTGAGAACGCCCACGTGCTTGCCGATAAACCAGCGATTGGAGTGAACCAATGAATGTCAAGAACACACGCATGCGCCGCCTTCAAGAACTTCCGTGGCCACTGGGTGGGACAGAACCCGAAGCACATCGGATGTATTGAACTTCCTGGGCTCTTCTCACCGTGTGCCGGTACCTGGCTCCTCACAATCTAATAAAGCATGCTGCTTCTTGCAGCTAGAAAGCCTGGCCCGTCGCTTCATCGCGCCTCTTTCCCCATCGCGTACAGTTCGAATCTCTGTCCCACAGGCTCTACTGTCGAGCTTCTCGGAGATGGCTAAGCTTTCTAAGGTTTCCATGATATTCGCGTATGTTTCACTGATTCTGTCAGTTCACCCACCCACTGCACCTTTCTAATTTTGGGCCTTTTGGCGTGTAAAGCGCGGGCACTGCCCTTTTCTCAGACGGTTATGCCAATGGTGTCATCGGGATTGGTATGTGACTGTTATCTGTAACTCATCTGTAACTCACCCCACCTTCAAGTCAATACTAGTAAGTTGGTATTCGACAAACTCGGCCACGAAGGGCTTTCAACTCATTACGTATCCTAAGTCCTGAAAATACTGTATCCCGATGCAGTCAAACATAACAACTACAGCAAAACACTGACCAGTGTAGCTTTCGCGGGAACTTTTGTTGGCATGCTCATCTTTGGTTGGATCTCTGACAAGATAGGCCGCAAATTTGGGATGGTGCGCCCCACCTCCAGCACCAGTGACGCCCAATGGGCTCATCTCTTCCCAGATGTTCGCTACTGGAATCGTTGCTTTCTTTTCTGGCCTCTCTGCGGCGTCGACCGGCGCTCACCATAGTACCACCGGCCTCCTTGCTATGCTCTGTGCATGTCGGTAAGTCCGCCGATGCCGTCACACATCTCTTGGCAGCTAATCCCACGCCGGTGGGGTATAGTTTCCTCCTCGGTATCGGCGTTGGTGCAGAATATCCTTGTGGATCCGTCGCAGCCTCGGAACAGTCCGAGGAAGAAGGGATTGCAAAGAATGCGCAACACCGGTGGTTTGCCCTGGCTACGAGTGCGAAACCATCTCTGGCATCCCCGTGGCGGTACTTACGTTACTATCCTAGACACCATGATCGACTTTGGTTTCGTCATTTCTTCATTTGTGCCACTGGTTCTGTTTTGGATGTGGGCGTTTCCCTCTTTACGTTTTTGGGAACCTCAATGCTCACTCCTCGGTCTTCACAGATTTGGCGAGAACCACTTGCGCGCCGTTTGGCGTCTGTCCCTCGGGTTGGGGGTCGTTCCCGCACTAGCCGTCCTCATTTGGCGGTTGAACATGCAGAATCCGTCACATTACAGAAAGAATTCGATGCGCGACGCTCGAATCCCATATTGGCTTGTCATTAAGCGTTACTGGGTCAATCTCCTCGCCATCTCGCTTACTTGGTTCATTTATGACTTTATCACGTGCGTATGCTTTCGTATCTACATCGTTGTGAGATACAGTGGCTAATTCTACGACCCCAGATATCCTGTAAGATCGTTGACAATGCTACCCGCGTGAGAAACTCGCTAATCTCAAAAACTTCCAGTTCGGCATATATTCATCTACGGTCGTGGATACGTATGTACATGTATCCCTCTTAAGGGAGCCTGGATTTAATCCTGCTGTAGCATCACCGGTGGCAACAGCTCCCTGAGTGTTGTGTTTGGTTGGGCGACCGTTATCAAGTAAGCCGCGGAAGGTCACCCCATACTATACTGCCACACACTAACTTCTCGGCAGTTTGTTCTATATGCCCGGGACTATTGGCGGTGCCTTCGTAGTCGACTACCTCGGCCCCAAGCACACAATGGTGCGCCTTTCTTCCATGGTCCATCTTTTAACTTCAACCTGACGGTTCTCGATATACTGGAAGATCCTTGGTCTAGTGCTGCAGGCCATCTTTGGTTTCATCATGAGCGGACTCTACGTCCAGTTGAAGCGTCACATCGCCGCCTTTGCAGTGATATATGGTATCTTCTTGAGCTTTGGTGAGCTCGGCCCTGGTAACTGCCTTGGTCTACTTGCCGCCAAGTCTGGACCTACTGCCACTCGTGGCCAGTTCTACGGCTTCGCTGCCGCGGTTGGCAAGGTTGGTGCCTTCGCAGGCACTTGGGGTACGTTATATTTCTCCTTGGATTATCTTTCGTACTAAACGGGTTGTTCCGACGCACAGCGTTCCCTGCGATCATCGACGGTGTGTGTTATTATCTTTCATTGGAAACGTGTTACTTATACAGTCCGCAGATTTTGGTGGACCAGACTCTAACCGTGGCAACACCGGGCCATTCTGGGTCGGCAGCGGTCTCGCAATTCTCAGCGCTTTGATTACGTTCTTCTTCATCCGCCCTCTTTCGCGTGAGGGTTTGGCGGAGGAGGATAGGCTATTCCGTGAATATCTTGAAGCGCACGGTTATGACACCTCGAAAATGGGCTTCGCGGATCCAGAAGACGAATGGTCACAAGAGTCTCTCCCCGAGAAGGAGGATGCTGAGAAAGTTGCTGATTCCTAAGAGGGCATATTAATGTGGCCTGACGACTAATTATGATATCGCTGGGGACTGAGGGGTTGTAGAGTGCTGTGGGTACTTTGTGGCTGGTGGTATATGACTTGTTGAGTACTATTGTACATATCGGTATCTTGAGGAGAATGTCTGTAATTGTATCTCCAACTTTTGGTACAGATCTTGCATGCTTGTCCCCGATCGCGCGCACGATACCCAACAAACAGAGAGCAATGCAGAGTGTAAAAAGGACGGATATTGAATTTAATTTGGTACAAGCGAAAGTATCTTCAATGCTGCATTGGTACGGCTCCCTTTCCCGACTTTTCTAGTTCGTTCCTAGACAAGAAAGAAAGAAAGGCACATTTAACAACAAGAGGGGTGGGGGGAGAGGATGTCAACTGGCTAGTATGCTCACCTCAGCTGCACGCTAAACTCTTCCTCGATGTCATCATCATCCCAATTATCCTCCCACAGTTTATCCCCCTCTGACTTTGCCGCTCCAGGAGCGACACCTCCAAGATGCGCTAGATCCGTTTGGGAATCATCCCAATCTAAGCTCGGGGGGGGGGAGATAGATGGATAGCTCAGCAAAAGCGTATACTGTACGCGTATAATTTGTGTGAAAGCTCACCTTGGACGACAAACTCCTCAAACTCATCGTCCTCCTCTAGCACACTGAGATGAGGGAGGGTTTGATCTCCCTCTTTTGGAGGTTCTGTTGGCTTGATTGAGTCTTCTGCCTTGGATGTTGTGGCTGCGGAGGACATGTCGTATAGTGCGAATGACGAGTGGTGTTGTGTGGGCCGCGTCAGTTGAGTTGAGGCTTGTTACACGTGACTCGATGCGCCTAGCATCAACTTGCGCCGATCGATATATTTCTGGTATGTAGATGGCTTACTTGAAACCTGTTCTGTAAATTTCCACACTGTCATCCTATTTCTATGAAAATACATCTACAGTGTACCGACACCACTTTTCACACGACTTTAGATTTGTTCGTGCTGTCCCAGCTACAAGGCAATTTTGACTAGATAGGATGATTATAAAGTATCTAAGGATATCTACAACGATTTTTCTGCGGATTAAAATGTGACTATGTGGTCAGTATAGTATATACGAGCAGAAGAGTCAAATTCGTCCCAAAACCATCGTTTTCACAGCCGTGAGAACTGTCTGATCTATGCAATGGTCGCCGGTTTGCACGGCCGTGGGAACTTTCTTATCTATCCATCCTCATCACTCCGAGTCGACGACAACTCTGATGGCTCAACAAAATGGTGTAAAAAGGCTAAGGAGTGTTATTGAATCATGTCCAGGCTGAAGATATCTAGCAAAGTGTATAAATTTGGCATGAGATCATTTTGTGTACAAGAAATGTATATATGTGTCACAATTTGACATCAAAAAAGTGTGACTGCCACCAAAATCGTCATTTCACGGGATATGGCTATCACTGCTCAGTAACAACTCAACCAATCGCTCCCAAAATTGGCCAGACTGTAGGTATAAGAGGCAGTCATCTATTTAAAAATTGACAGCAAGAACAGGCTAAAATCGAGCAAGTTTCTCTATTGGTGTGAAAAGTGACGGGGGTGTGCCAGTGAAAAGTGGTATACACCGTAGCGACCCAAGGACCGACCATAAAAGACTAACTTACTGTAAATGTACCTGCAGCCGGAGCTCGTTACGCCCAATCAAAACGTCCCTTCAGTGTACTATCTGGGCTTTCAGGGGCCTATCTCTAGATATCCACGCCTTCCAAATTCCTGAACAACCATGGTCATTTCTAGGAACGAGCGCGTAGTCATTGTTGGTGCTGGCTGCTTTGGAATATCTACAGCGTATCACCTCCTTCAGAGAGGCTTCACGGATGTCATCGTGCTTGATCGATCGGAGAGATTGCCAGCACCCGATGCCGCGAGTACTGACCTGAACAAAAGTGAGCGAACTTGTCCTTCTTCGTCTCATTTTCCAAAAACAAATCTGACAATAAAGCCGCTCGGGCCCTCCGCTATTGAAAAGTCGTGCGCACGGGCTATTCCGACATATTTTATACGCGACTTGCTCGGGATGCTATCCAAGAGTGGAAGAAGACAGATGAATGGGGCGACACGTACAGAGAGTAATTCGATTTCACCACTCCACCTACTGGGGTTTCTCCCTCTTCGGAATGTTGACATGTTCATTGATATCCTTTTTCCCCCCGTCTGATCTTAACTTAGATGTGGAGTTCTTGTTTTGGATTCGGCAGACGACCGACTCTACGCATCGAAAGCATACATGAACGACGTCGCTCTCGGCGCGCGCACAATCAAGTTCAACTCTGACGATGCCCGCCAGGCTAGTATGCGCACGGCGGTCTTCCCGGACAGCGTCAAGACCGGCTCTGCGTTCGACGGTGCTTTCGGTTACGTCAACCTTGAATCTGGATGGGCCCTCGCCACTCGCGGTATCGAGATTCTCATGTCGCGCGTTATCGCATTGGGTGGAAAAGTCATGGGCGGTAAGGCTGTCACGGGTCTGATTCGATCGAATGGAAGGACGTCGGGCGTAACGCTCGCCGACGGGTCTTCTATCAGCGCATGCTTGGTTGTGATTGCCTCTGGATCATGGACCGCGTCCACGTTCCAGCGTGACCTACTACCAGACCTCGAAGATAAACAACAGTTCCTCTCAACCGGGTGAGTACTAAACCGCATCCAACCCAGACCCAAAAACAGAAAGAAGTCGAAATTCGCTCATCATCTGTTCCAAGTTCAGACAAAGCACTGCGACGATTCAACTTAACCAAGAAGAGGCGGCATGTTACAGGAATGTCCCTGTCGTGTTTGACTTCCGTTCTGGCTTCTACGTATTTCCAGTACGCCTTTTTGTTTTTTTTAAAAGTCGCGAGCCTTTGGATCGCTTCAGGCTAGCTTTGCCAGCGACCTAGTTTTGATACTATCCCTTGCCGTGTAGCCGACGGATGATAACCTTGTCAAAGTTGCCATACACGATTCCTGGGGTGGTGTATTATCCCGACTACTGGCAGCAATACCGACAAACAGGTGTCAACGCCCCGTACAGTCTCCTCTCACGGTGACGACGACGGTCGGCGAGTTCCTCAGTCATATCTGAGACAGCTTGCGCAGTTCCCTGCGTAGCATTTATCCCGCACTCGCCGACAAGCCTTTCGCCGCTACTCGATTATGCTGGTAACGCCGCCTGCTACTAGACTCAACTTGTCTTCGCCTATCAAGTTACACTTTGAACTCATTTGCAGGTACACGGAATCTTCGGATAGCGATTGGGTGATAGGGTATCATCCGTCCGACTCAGGCCTACTTCTAGCGACATCAGGAAGTGGCCATGCCTACAAGGTACTGTAACCCATCATTATATATGATCCCTGCCTCACTCTCACTCTTCTACCCCCGAACACGATATTTTCAGTTTTTGCCGGTGTTAGGGCGGATCGTATCCGATGCCATTCAGGGAAAACTAGACCCTACGATAGCCCAAAGATTTGCCGTTGACCGCAAACACTCGACTGTGGACCGGTTTGACTTATCGCGCGGAGTTTTGCGACCAGTAGAGCTTACTACCGAGTCGCTCTGTACGCCTAAAGATCTCCTTCCTTGCCTAGACAAAGAAATGGTCGAGGCTAAACTTTGAAAGAAATGTATTTGCATAGAATGGGTAAATTGTAGATACATGATGTGTGATGGATCGTCAATCACTTTTTTTTTCTGCTTCTGCAGCACTCCGAATTACCACAAATGTTTCTAAGTAGTAGTAACGATGGCCTCTTCAGCCACGGACACCTATAAATTCACGCCAGGACTTGACCTCTGGGGGGATCCGACCCTCGACGTATTTTCGTAAGCCACCTTGAGGCATCTTTTTTGCGAGACATTCGACAAAGAGCTGAGCTGTCCGAGGATTGTTCAGCAACGGCAGCCCAAAGTCTACAGCATTCCTATATTTGCCAGTAATCAGCTTCTAAATGCGCAGATGCAACGCATGCTGTAGCTGTCAACACACCGTCGTGCAACATAGTCTTCATCTGTCACAGACTTCCCGCGACCGCGAGCTAGGTTGATAACGCACTGGATATCAGTACTCGTCGAATACTTCACGAAGCTTGCGCTTATCCTTCGTCGGGAAAAAGATACGTTTTGCCGAGACATATGGCAAGTCATTGAGGAACTCTTCGACCGCCTGTGAGGAGCAGAACAACCGGAAGCCTAAATTAGAGAGCGTCGTGGCGATCGTGCGCATTTCCGGCGTCCTGGTATCACCACCAATCAAGACACCTGACCTTTCGCGAGGCACTTTGAAACCTGTTGTGCTGAGCAGAGACGCCCAGTAAGCCTCATGTACATCGCGGCCAAATGATGCCACTTCGCCAGTGCTTGCCATCTCTGAAAATGTACTAGATATAGATTTATGTGCTCTGAGATTACCATCTTACGCACCAACGCCAAGGAAAGGGTCCGCTCCGCCCAAACGCGTCCATGAGAACTGTGCAACCTTGACGGACGTGTAGTCCCGTGCTTGTGCCATAATGTCGACTGGCTCCGGAACGTTTACACCCGTGATAGCCGCCGCTGCCGTCTCGATGAAATTGTGGCCAAGGACTTTGCTCACGAACGGGAAGGAGCGTGATGCGCGCAAGTTGCACTCGATCACCTTGAGCTGCGCTTCTTCATCTACGGCACCGGCCTTACGGATGATCTGCATATTGAATGGTCCGGAGATGTCAAAGGCAGCTGCCACCTTCTGTGCAATCTCCTTGAGACGCGCCATGTCGAACTCGGAAAGGGAAAATGGAGGAAGGACGAGCGTCGCGTCGCCAGAATGCACACCGGCATTCTCCACATGCTCCGATACCGCATGTACGAGGAGCTGACCACGATGTGCCACTGCGTCCACGTCGATCTCCTGAGCGCCATCGATGAACTTGGTTATAACGACGGGATGCAGAGGGGAGACTGAAGCAGCAGCGGAAAGGTTGTATTCGAGGGTTGGTTCTTCGTAGACAACATTCATAGCAGCGCCAGAGAGCACATAAGACGGGCGAATGAGGACAGGGTATCTGAAGTATGGGTTTGAGCGAGGCCGGGATAGGTTACCGAAATCAGGAACGTACCCAACGCGTTCTGCAAAGGCTTTTGCGGCCTCAACACTCGTAACTTCGATCCACTCGGGCTGATCAACGCCAATCTTATCAAGGACCGAGGAGAACTTGTGTCGGTCCTCGGCCATGTCGATCTTCTCGGGGTCCGTTCCGAGGACCTTAACACCGCTCTCCTTGAGGCGCAATGCGATATTCTGTGGCAATTGACCTGTCCCATTGTCGGCAGCGCACCTTCTTGAGAAACAGGAAGCCTACCTCCGACACTGACAACAACACCCTGTGCGTTTTCCAGTTCGAAAATATCCATTACTCGCTCCCATCCGAGTTCTTCGAAGTACAATCTATCGGCCTCGTCGAAGTCCGTGGAAACTGTTTCGGGATTATAGTTGACCATGATGGTGCGCACGCCTTGGTCACGTAGACTCCTCGCGCATGTCACAGCACACCAGTCGAACTCGACACTGCTACCTATACGGTACACACCACTACCGAGCACCATCGTGCCGTGTTCGTCAAACTCGACATCGTGTTCCGAGGCATTATATGTCGTATAGAGGTAGTTCGTATAAGCGGGAAACTCGGCCGCAAGAGTATCGATCCGCTTGACGAAGGGAGTGACGCCTAGTGACTTGCGATGGGCGCGCACCGCCCCCTCATCAGATTTGACCAGAGAGGCAATGTGAACGTCCGCGAAACCCATTCGTTTGGCACGTGCCATGAGCACTTCATCAATAGCCTGTACGCTGCCGGCAGCGGTCAGCGCGCGATGTGTTTCGACAATGTTCTCAAGCTTATACAAAAACCACTATAAATCTTATCAAGACGCGAGTTCATATAGTACTAAGCAAGTACGCACCTTGTCAATCTTGGTGAGGTCATGAATGCGATCCACTGTATAGCCCTCGAGATACATCGCCTGCGCGATAGCAAATATCCTCATGTCAGTCGGCTTCTGCAGTGCACTGTCGAGTTTCTCCCTTTCCATCCTCTTGCCGAAAACTTCGAATCCAACCCATCGCGGGTCTACCATTCGCACGGCTTTCATTAAACTCTCCTCAAACGTGCGACCAATAGCCATGACTTCGCCAACGGATTTCATCGACGAGCCAACCTCACGATTGACCTTGAGACGAGAACTTAGCCAGGTCCCATTTAGGGATTTTGGTAACGATATAATCAAGGGAGGGTTCGAAACACGCGGTCGTGGTCTTCGTGACGGCATTAGGAAGTTCTGGCAGAGTATAGCCAAGCGCGAGCTTTGCGGCTGTGTACGCGAGCGGATAACCAGTAGCCTTAGAAGCCAATGCACTGGAGCGGCTCAAACTGTAGAATTCCGTCAGTAACTGTTCATATATTAGGGTTGGAGAGAGAGAGAGACGTGCCGAGCATTGACCTCAATCACGCGGTACTCCCGGTTATTAGGGTTCAAGGCATATTGAATGTTACATTCACCCACAACGCCGAGGTGACGAATGACCTATCACTCTTAGTCAACATTGGGGAATGCTAAAACTGCTCGCGGCCGTACCTTGAGCGCAGCACTCCGTAACATATGATACTCGTCGTCAGTCAATGTTTGTGAAGGTGCGACCACAATCGAATCTCCTGTATGTGTGCCAAGAGGGTCGAAGTTTTCCATGTTACAGCATATAATCGTGTTCTGAATAGAAGAGAATCTGACTCATGAGCAGATGCTGAACGGAAATGAAGTGCAAGAATACACGAACATCGGCGCCGTCACGAACTACTTCGTACTCAACCTCCTTCCAACCTTTCATACTCCGTTCAACGAGTACCTGCGGGGAAAGCGAGAGGCCGCGCGCAGAAAGATCACGAAGTTCTTCCGGATTGTTGGCAAAACCAGAACCAAGACCACCAAGAGTGAAAGCCGAGCGCATGATAACCGGATACCCAATCTTTTCCGCCGCAGCAAGAGCCGCGTTGACTGAGGACACTGCTGTGGACTGTGCGACTGGGATGTCGATCTCTGAGATGGAGGGTGTCAGTAAGGGAGAAGCCATAAGGATACGAAAAATTACGCTTGAGAGCCTGAGCGAATAAATCCCTGTCCTCGGAGACTTCCAGAGTGCGTATTGGCGTACCGAGGACATGGACGCCCAGCCGTTCCAACACACCCATACGGTCAAGCTCGATGCCAACATTGAGCGCACTCTGACCGCCAAAGGTAAGGAGGATACCGTCAGGCCGTTCCTTCTCGAGTACGTATGCAACGTAGTCCACCGAAATAGGGAGGAAATAGACTTCAGAAGCCAGCTGGTGACTGGTTTGCCACGTCGCGATGTTAGGGTTGATGAGGACGGCGTCGATACCTTCTTCACGTAGAGCCTTCATGGCCTGAGATCCAGAATAATCGAACTCGCCGGCCTGACCGATGGAGAGGCCGCCGGAGCCAACCATGACTACCTTGCGGACGTCAGGACGCGGAAGCTTCGGAAGGACCTTGGCTGACATCCGGCGTGCAATTTCGGAGGGGGAATTGAGGACGCGTTCTCCATCTTTTGGGACGAAATCACCAACGGAGGGTGCGGCAATTGCACGAGCTACGGTGGTTGGAACGGGCAGGCGGTGCGTCGCGGTGAGATGGAATGGCCGCGCAGAGCGTTTTGTGATGGAATTGACCGCTACTCGTATCGTCGAGCGCTGAATGGGACTAAACAGCCCCATCGCGCTGTGTGAGGTTGAAGAAAAGCGAACAACTCTACCGTACGTCAAAGCTCCACATTCTCATTTGGCAATTTCCACGTGCAACGCGTTCAGGGTTTTTTTAGAAAGAAATCCAGATCTCCTCCTTTCACTTTGCGGCACTAACATATGGATGATGTGACGGCCTTGAGTCGAAAATGAAAGGCGCGATGATATTAATCGACTTAAGTACGGAAAAGGGCCACTCGAGCTGGGCCCCTTTGTAGATAGTGCTAGATGCCATGTATACTGTAATTCAGGGAATCATATGAAGCTCGGCGCACAATGTTTTGTGCACACCGAGTTCTCTTGCGCACTACGTTCGAGATTGCAGTCACAATCATGATGAGACGGGCAAATTGTCCCTGACGAAGGCACTGAAATTTTGCAATCTGCTTATATAATTATCTCACACAGTTTATCCGGAGTCACTTCGTGATCCATTGGTATATACATATCCAGAATGTAGAAACATTCTGTAAAACAAAAGAGTCGGGTACACGTGGACCGATTTGTAAAAACAAGCATGCATGCCATCATCTATACAGTACGCGGCCATTGTCCTCACTCATCGAATAAGCCTACAATAACCCTCTGTATTTGGCCATCTCGAATTGCCTGCGATACGAACATCTTGTCAACGCATACTCTTTGCAGGATGGGCTGTGTTTCTTACCTCATGTATCAGAGACACCTTTTCCCCAATCGTCGCATCCTCAAGATCCATCCCATCGGGGAAATTTTGATGGTTCTCCAAGCCATGCATACCGATTCCTAAAGTCATCCGTACAAACTCGTAGACAGGACGCGTCTTTGTCAAGTGGAGCCTTGCAGGCGCGGGGCCATGAGCTCCAGTGAGATATGCATCGCGGAGATTCGTGAGCACCGCCGTTGCGCGTTTCGCGATGTTGTTGTTGAAACAGGGAAGCCCCGAAAGCGCGATAACACCTGGGCCCTTCGCTAGCATGAAATGTTTCACAATCACGCTATCGCTTGAAGCCGCCACCCTAATCATGCGGTCTGTCGCGTCCATAGTGGTCGTCGAATCTAACGTTGTAAGCATAACACCCAGGATCTGTTTGAGCAACGGTCCTTCCTCCGCCGATGATACATAGGAACTAAAATTCGCCAGAGAAGCTCGGTTCGCACGATCTTGCGGAACTCCCTTTCAAACTCTGCTTGCATAGCACGAAGATCAAGCGCTATGGCCATGAATTTAGCAAGATGTCCAACAGATCCATCAGAGCGTTACCTTGGCAGAGAAGGTAGAGGTACGTTGATACCAGCATGGACAGAACCTCTGTTGAGGTGATCGTGGCCCGCGCTGATATCAAGGCTAGTGAGCTAAGTACATAGTATTTAGCCAATATCAAATCCAAAACCGGTCGTCCCACTTACTTGACCGCTTGATTATGCATTTCCGCTGACTGAATGTGCGTCGAAACAGGATTCGCCAGGAACCCCAATTCGCTGGTATAGGCAGCAACCGCAATATCGAGCCCCTTACCATGGAAATTCAGGGATGGATCACTTGCCGCGAGCGACGGGGGCAACCCCCGATTCATGGTCGGATTCATCAGCTCGGTGGCTTGTGCAACATAGCAGTTTGCCGATGTGATGCAAGGCGAGTCGTGTTTTCTCCATCGCGTTCGTCACTGCCATGGCCTGAAAGTTTCCTCCATGATGTACTTCACCAGTTTCGCCATTGAAGAGAGGGTTATCCGTGGCTACACATCGATGGTTTTAACGCAATAAAGTTAAAAATAAGTAGTGCGTACTGGAGTTACACTCGATTGTGACGGCATTGAGTGCTGAGATGATATCTTCGATCTGAGGGCCGAGGAATTGGGGTGCAGTACGTAGGGTATATCGGTCCTGGCGAAGTTCCCCTTGATCTTCATAAATAAATACGTCTTTCTCCTGACCACCAGCGAGCTTGCTGCCCTTCAAGAGGTCCCAAATAGTACGCGCGGCCTCCACCTGAATGACGTCCCTGGTCACACAGGCGCATAGATGTCTAGGCTTCAGGGACGCACCTGCCCTGGGTGAGGTCTCGCAACTTCATGAATGAACGGATCGTAATTCCCACGGACGCCTAGAAGTGCCTCTGTGCCCATGGCCGTACAGACCTGTGCAAGCAGCGCGAGGTGCGCAGCGTCATGAAGCGCGAGCGACGCTACGGATGCCGAGAACGCAGTCCCATTCATAATACCGAGCGTCTCCTTCTCCAACAAGGGGAGCGGCTCTATGTGATGGTCCTCAAGCGCTTTCCTACAGGAAACGATCTCACGTGCGCCAGACACGCGTGGGCCATCAAATACCCTGATACTGCGGATGCCAGCAACGGTCCCGGCGACATAGGCTAGTGGGGTAAGATCTGGCATGCAAATCGGGCATAAGCAAAAAAAGAATAAGATAGGGCATGAGCCAGGTGACGGGCTGTGATGAAAGCTATAGGCTATGCAGACGTACCCCCCGACGCCGAGATACTTCCGCGAAGCGGAACGCAAGGAGTGATGTCCTCATGTAGCAGTGCGACCATCTTCTCGAGTAATTCCCAGCGCACAGCCGAGTGGCCACGGATGAGCGAGTTGATGCGAACAAGGATCGCGCCGCGGACCCACGCCTCGGGCATGCTCATCGTGGCGAGCGGGTCGGATAGCGGAAGTGCCGGAAGCGAGTCCTGGAATGATGCTGGGGAGGGCAGTACACCGGTGTGGTGATGCTGTATGAGGGCGTGTCCGAGACCGATCGTGTGGTTCGTCCGCGTGTCCGCTGTAGCCCCATGGCGGTACGACAAGTTTTGGCACGGTCCAAAATGTGATGATATGGAGTTTTAGTTTGAGCGAACGCGTGAAATAAGGGAATCACACGCACCGCTGCCCCCAAGGCCTGTGCTTATGCCGTACACGCTTTTGTTCGCTTGCACCTTTCCAACGAGCACGTCGCGCGATTTGGCCATGCGCTCCCGGATTCCTGGCGACTGGTTCAACGCAACAGAAGCACCGTAGCGGGCGGCTGCGATGACGCCTGCTACGGTCAGCGATTGTCCGTCCAAAACTATGAGCGACCCATTCCTAAAAAAGAGAAACGCCGTCAGTTCACAACCGTTTGACGCGCAATTATTGCAACCAATGCCAATCATGGCGGAGCACGTACTTGTAACTCTGTAGTTCCTGGTGTTGCTTGATGAACCGCGAGAGAAGGTCAGGAGTTGCCGGTTTCGTTTGGTAGACTTTTGTGTTTGAGGGCGTGTCTGATGCGGTGACGGTCATGGAGGAGCAAGGGAAAACGCGAAGTTTGTGAGGAGAGTCCAATGGAGTCGCACCATGGCTTTATGCATCCAAGTCGGTCAAAAGGTCCAATCTGGTCAAGTTCCTTCCGAGGTGGTTCCGGCCGAGGGTCATCCAAATTTTGGTACTTGGTCATGATCACACATGAGGCCATGCATGAGGAGGGATGATCCGTTTTTCTTCGAGGGGTGTAACACGTGGCAGGTAGCGACGAGATGACGATCCCGAGCCTCCTCGGTCTTCGCGCCTGCTGTCGCTGTACAGTACATCGCTTGTGGTGTGGCATACAATAACATCAAAAGAACCGAGTACAATACTACAGTATCAGTACCCCAACAACGAACAGACGTTTAATTCTGGAATTTATCTAAGATTAGCGGGTAGAAGTAATATGATTCTTGATGAACTGTTAAAATCTAAAATTAACTAAACTGTCTATATATACCATCATCCGGGTGCAGTGGATGACGAGAAGGAAGAGACACTGAAGAGACCCGTTTGTCAGAGCCCGTCAGGTCGCATGCAGACTGGAAATAGTGCATGTGAGCATCGAAGCCGGCTCAGCCTCGGACACCGCGAGCGCAAGTGTCTTGACAACAAAGGGAGAGAGCGAAATAGGATTTCCTCCGAGACATGAAAAGGGCAAATGTCTCCCAGCAAAAGGTACCTGCCAAAAAAACACAATACCCAACTCAAATTATAGTAGCCGTACTACATTCGCTTGTAGTATATTTTGAATAAACAGGAAAAAGGTCCCGATGGTGCCGACGCAGGCTATCCCTTGCGATACTGTATAGTATAAGATCAAGTGGCGCGACAGCTCAGTGTCCCGAGTCCATGATCCAGTGCCCCAATCCCAATCCCAATGGAGCATGCAGATAAGGCCACACTGCATTGACTCCATTCATATATTATCGTCTTGGTGACGAAATTTTCCGCATTGATTCTCTAATCATACTCGAGTACAAATGAAGATTGTTCTCGAACGTGGATAATTTGCGGCCGAGGCGCCAAAAATAATTTTTGTAACGAAAGATTTCAAAGTTGTGCCTCTCCGATTCGGAGTCGTTTCGCGTGTCTCTGAGTAGCCGCCGTCACGGTGTCCGCCCAGCCGAGTTGCCAATGTGTCGCGGCCTTGACTGGAACACTCTGCTTCCCGTCATCATGATACCATCTAAATCTTACGATTACGACCGTTATCAAACCGATAGGCCCTTTTGCAACAACGGCCTTGTTTGTGATGTTACCCACATGCCGAATCGCCGATGCGCCGAACTATGGATCAAGATCTTCATACTTTGCTCGCCGTCATCATCCACAACGACCACACCCGCGTTGACGTGAACACAAGTGCCAGCGAAACCTTTCTATATTGCCCAGTCCACAGCCCCATCACGCTGATGACGTATCGTGGATCTCCGATTAGCTGATAGATCAGTGATTTGACCAAACAAAGGACATAAACACATAAACAAGGCCGTTGCAAAAGGGCCTACTGTACACTACTGTATGTCTTGCAAAGGCCTACTACGTAGCTAGTACTGTTATGATAACGACTGTCAAATAAGTGTCAAATAAGGCCGCGGGAACCCCTGCCCCTCGGCGTGATGACAGCTGGAATGGTTTGGCGGAAGCATCCCAAGGAGTTAAAGTTAAAATGCGGGACACCGGAACCGATACAATACCCGCAACCTTAACGGAGGTGTTCCAGCGATTGTCCTTCGCGGAAGAAAGCAAATCCGTTGAAACGGTTCCTTAGCGCTAGAATGCCGTACAATCAAAGCGGTCGACAGTGACCGTACACAAGTGGATTCAGTCCGAGGTCGTCAAGTAGAGAACGTTTCGGTGGAAATATGAGATTTCATCCATTGTGGGAACATGTAACGATACAGTGTACTAGTAGAATCTAACTGGATTGCTGGGCACAAAAAATTGATGTGGTATGAAATGAGGCAAAGAAGATGGGGCTAACGCGACAGGCTGCAATTAAAATGATGGAAAAAATAATAATCTAACGTTGAATAGGAATCGTGTCACGCAAAGAGGTCCGCGACGGCGGCTTGCATTTTACCATCACGAATGGCCTGTAAAGAAACAATGAGTTCTCTAATTGAATTGCTCTGGTGACATGATCATCGTACCTCGTGAATGAGTGAAACGTTCTGGCCAATAGTGACGTCCTCGACGCCCAGTCCGTTGGCAAACACACTCTCATTTTCCGAACCGTGCATGCGAATATCAAGAGTCAAGCGAACGAACTCATATATACGTCGCGTCCCGTTCAGATATTTGCTTGCTGGTGCTCGTCCACGAGCTCCTGACAGATACTCCTTCCGGAGCGATACAAGCAGGGCAGTTGCACGTGATGAGACTGAGGCACGGAAAGCCGGGACCGCTAAAAGCGCGGAAGGATCGGCAAAGGGATCAGTGGTGAGATGGTCCACCAGGATCGGCACGGCGGCACCAGCTACTTTCGTCATGCGTGGAGCCGCGTCCATCGTTGTAGTAGAGTCCAGCGTCTGGAACATGCTCTTGAGGATGTCCTGGGAGACCGAGAACTTGCGCCCACGTAATCTCTCGCCGAAGTGCGCGAATAATTCTTCTTCGACAATCGGGATAAATGCGCGGTTAAATCTGCTTGAAGGGCACGAATATCGAATGCTTGGCACAGGAGGTATAGGTAGCTTGCAGTAAGCATAGAAAGCACCTCGAGTGCATTGATGGTGGCACGAGCAGATATAAGGGCTAGAGAGCTTATCTCAAAGGATAAATAAATGTGTAATAAGACGAGGAGCCCAATAAACACTCACTTGACAGCTTGGTTATGCATTTCCGCCGACTGTATGTGTGTTGATACGGGGTTTGCAAGATAACCCAACTCGCTGACATAAGCCGCGACCGCAATATCGATGCCTTTACCATGATAGTTCAGAGATGGATCTGTTGCTGCCAGGGACGGTGGGAGGCCACGGTTCATAGCGGGATTGACCAGCTCAGCTGACTGAGCGAACAATAACTTGCCAATATGATGCAAGGCGAGGCGCGTCTTCTCCATCGCGTTGGTAACGGCCATAGCTTGGAAATTCCCTCCATGATGGACTTCATTCGTTTCTGAGTCCACAAGGGGATTATCAGTTGCTACAAGACGCAAGTGAAGCGCTGTCAGAAAACGGCGTTGAACAATTGTCGAATGTAAACGTACTTGAATTACATTCGATCTGAATACTGTTCATTGCGGCGAGGATATCCTCAATTTGGGGACCAAGGAATTGTGGCGCAGTCCGGAGAGGGTAACGATCCTGGCGGAGCTCACCCTGATCTTGATCAATGGTGACTTCTTTCTCATCACTGACGGCGAAATTGCTGTCATGGAGCAACCACCATATAGTGCGCGCGGCTTCGATCTTAACACATCCGTGAGAAAACCGCTCTGATGGATCGATAAACTGGTTGAAAACGCACCTGTCCTGGATGAGGACGGGCAACTTCGTGGATGAAGGGCGCATAATTTCCACGGACGCCGAGTAATGCTTCAGTCCCCATCGCTGTGCAAATTTGGGCCAACAGCGCAAGATGGACGGCTTCACTGAGTACCAGACTGGCAAGAGATGCCGAGAAAGCCGTGCCATTGAGGATCCCTAGATGTTCCTTGGCACCGAGCACGATCGGTTCTAAGCCATGGTTGGACAGCGCTTGACGACTTGAAATTATGCGACGAGCGCTAAATGCGGCAGGGCCATCAAAAACCCGGATCGATGGGTTCCCAATAATAGTCCCAGCCACGTAAGACAGTGGCGATAGGTCTTGTAAGCTGTCAGTACAGTACTCTTAGTAACGAGAGGATATATATTCGTACCTCCTGAGGCGGAGATGCTGCCGCGGAGCGGTACCAGGGGGGTGATGTTGGCACGAAGGAGGGCGGCCATCTTTTCAATGAGTTCCCATCGAACGCCAGAATGGCCACGAATCAAGGAATTGATGCGAACAAGGATTGCTCCACGAACCCAAGACTCTGGCATGCTCGTAGATGCGAGTGGGTCAAGAAGAGGAAGAGAAGGGAGGACATCTGTGGATGATGGCAAAACACCTGAATGTTGATGTTGCAATAGTGCACTTCCGAGAGCCAAAGTGTTGGGTGTACGAGTATCAGCTTCAAACAGACGCACTGATGAGTCACGAGTCGGAGTAGGGACCCCGGCGGAGAGGACTTACCGCTGCCGCCGAAACCAGTGCTGACGCCATATACGCTTTGCGAAGTTTCTACTTTCCCTACAATGACATCACGCGATTTTTGAATGCCAGCTCTTATCTCAGGGGAATCATCCAAAACAATTTGCGCATTGTGCCTCGCAACGGCGACAACCGCAGGAATGGAGAGGCTATGCCCGTCGATGATGATAGGCTCGCCGTGCCTGTCAATTGGTGATGAGACGCGGACATGGCATAAGAGGCAAGTCAACATACTTGTAGGACTCAAGTTCATGAAACTGTTCGATGAACCTCGACAGCAAGTCTGAGGGGCCAGCCCGAGACTTGGCGTGCGTAGGGGTAGAGGCAGAGAAACCATTGGTAAAGGTGGATAGACTCTTCACAGAAGAGAGCGGCTGAGTGACAGCATCAGAGGCTCTGCGAAAGCCGTTGACGCGAGGCCCGTTGGAAAGAATAGTCATTGTGAGGAGCTATAGACTGTGACGAAGCTGGGGAGTTGGATGTGGGTGGCTGGATGGCATGTGGTTGGATTGGAATTTTATAGAGCCTACGCGTGGACGGCGTACCAAACGCGAGTATAGGCGGAAAATAACGAGATCTGATGAATTCCCGCTCGGTCGTTCCAGATCCGTCCGGCAGTCAGTCCGTAACGAAACCATCGCAACTCCATATCTCCCCAAAAGATCCGGCCGACGATTTTGAACGCCTGACCATCTAGACTCACCAAGTTGTTGAACTGTGAGGGGCCTTTCTCGATCTCGCTCCTGAGGTCAAACCGTTCCGAGCTTTACATAAACTGACCAGTAGAAGCATCGGAACTGCTGACGTCAGTCGCCGACTCACGGCCGGAGCGCGATTTGTACTGCCTATTATGGTAAGCAATTGATGACCCCCGAGAGCCCGAGATTATCATTTCTTGCTGACTCGCTCTCCTTTCCCAACATGAGGCAGCAAAAGCTATGTTGTACTTACCACCTCAAGGTGATCTCCTGCAAGACGCAAGCATTCACGTGCTAAGGCGATACAGTTCTTGGTGTGCACGCCCTATTTCTCCATTTCTACAGCTCAGCCTTGGCAACGTGTTCGACGTCTCTCTGATCATGTAGCAGAATAGCGCCACAAACACTGCTTTTCCTCCGCGCGCTTTCCATGTCTCGCCCACCGAAACACTTTCGCCTATTTGAAAAGGCTCCGCTTGATCGCTAGCTGCCTCGCCGATGAACCTATTCTGTTAAGCCACAATGTCTCAATAACATGATGCAAGATCCTACACTTGGCGCTGCGAGTATCATCGGACCTCTTACGAGACCACGGGAGTTTTTGACCTACACCTTATTTCTCTAGAAAGTTGAGCCGTCACTGATCTGCCGGCTTTCCCTCCGGCCAAAAAATCTTAAGAAGGGTCTACAAGATAACAAGGCCCCTTGGCTCTTTCGAGAAATCGCTAGGGTGACTTGTCAGAGCGGTTCGAACCATGCGTAGGTTTGGTTTGGTTAGTATCTAGAAATCGGAAGCCACTGAAATTCAGATCTCAAGCTTCAAGCATCAAGGACGGTTCGGCAAGGGTGTAAATGCGAGTCTCTGGTAAATAGATTTCTTAAAGGAAAGTCCCCCAACAACAACCTCTCGATTGGAACAACTGTCTATCCGATTTCCTTCGCCAACCTTCCGTCTTGCGCCGGATCATGAGAAGCTCATGTCACATGGAGCTGGTATTTACTTTCCTGACTTCGGTTTCGCTCCAGGCGGCCCACGTGCCCGATTTTGACCGTATTAGCACCGTGCACTTCTCCAGGTTACGCAGTGGCAGCGGACAAAGGTACACTTTCGAAAGGAAAACCCCTATGTACTTATTCAAGGGGCAACGCACACGTCATAACTTATACCCGATTCGTTGATGGTGCTTGCCAGATTACCCGTGTTACTCCGCCTCATTAAGTTGAGAGGTGCAATCGATGGCCAACAGGTCTTAGAAACTTTTGCGCCCTCTCGGTTCTCAGGATGAATGACCACTGGGTCACTGGCCATGCAGGATAATTATGAATCTCGGAGACGGTTATTACGTCCAATCTACAACGGGCGCCGTCGTTACATGACCACCTGAGTGCTCCAAATCTTAGCCACGCTTCTTAGGTGATTCAGAGGATTGACGAAGAGGTTCTGTCTCATGTGCTGTACTAGATGGTTTGATTGGTCACTGTAATCGTTCCCACTGATGACAGGCGTGTATTTGTCAATAGAAAGCGGTATGATGAGTTTTGTGAATAAGGAAAAAGGTGTCTACCGGACGGACCTGCAAACAACTTGTGGAGTCCAGAAGTCGAAAGCAACGACCCTATCCACTTCAACGCAGTTCCTGTTCGGATCTAGGCTTTGAAATCACACTAGTACAGCGTCCGTTTTAATCAGAAAGGGCATATTTACGCTTATGCAAGGAGCGGAAAGGGCGGGATCAGCCTGGACCGGGACTGAGACGCCAACAAGATCCCTTATGTTGGGTGTCATAGTGTCATAGGTTGCTCGGACGGATCTTGTTCTACCTGATGATGAGTTGCATTACGTGCTTCTTTATTCCTCACCCCACTGGTCCAGTCATCAGCATACAGTCAGGTTCTTACAAATCAGGGTTCTTAGTGTTCTGCGTCCGAGAGGGATCATGGCCAGGTGAAGTTGAGATAGTAGCGCAATAATGCGAGCGGCGCTGACATAGCAAGAATAATAGGGACCTTCATCAAATCATCAAGGAAAAAGGCCTAAGCGTCAAACCAAGGCTGTGGAACATTGAGATGTATCATATTGGCAACAAGAATTGTTTTCGCGGGGTACTGGAGACCATGCGGCTGGACAAAGCAAAGAACTGGAGCCCCTCTCTATCACCTGGAACGTAAAATGACAGGGGGCAAACATCAGTTAAATGATCCCATGATAACAATTCACTCGTATCTACAAAGATCTCGGCCGATGAGTACCGTAATTATGAGACCCGTGGAATGGTTTGATGTGGTAACTGGGGTTCTCAGTGAATCGTCTTGACCAACTAGCGAGACGCCGGAAGCCCCACACGGCACCAATAGATAACGGGTGAACATTGGAGACGTGAGGATTGTGGATCCGAAAATGCTTCTGTCTTGTTGGTGTTAAAACAGCACGAGGCCCAATAACCAGAAGTGCCTTCATGGGACAAGGTCACAAGTGAGACTCCTCGGCGGCGATCACGTGGAGAGAAGCGATATGATGGACAAATACATACTCAGACAGACACAAGTACAGCTAGCGATCGATCAATTCCATGAGTGAGAACAGGATAATTGCCCGACGGAACGACGTACAACAATCAGGTAAGACGTGGGCATTATATTAGAGCACCCTGGTCTGGCAGACGCTCGATGGCGTAACGTCTCCGTACAATATACATCAACGGCACTCCCGGAATCTTGTGTATCCTTCGGCGGAGCTCACGATCACAAGTGGCGACAATAAAGCAGCGATTAGCAGTGACTCGTTGCACAAGACAGTCGTCAGCATAGGTCCCGTTATGGGAGCAAGGAAGGCGCTCAAAGCGGGGATCACGGGCCACACTTGAAGAGAATAAACACGGAGAAGAAAGACGGTATGTGCAAACGTACCGCAGAGCCAGACGGTAACGTTGTCCGAGCTTTTCAAGCTCGGCTATCACGCAATCTGTCACGCAGGGTATACCTGAACGACATAGTGAGAAAAGCAAATAAAATGCCAAATCACCTACACTTGGCATACAAGCAGTCCATCATACCACCGACGAGCTCTAGCTTATTTTGAAGGCTGAAGTTGATGAAATTAGTATCGATAAGAACACGGTAGGGTGGAATCAGGGCTGTGTTGTGGCTGAGGAAAAGCGAAGAAGCAACTGGTGCTCTGAGCGGATGTCAGGTCGATTAAAGGAATTTGAGCTAGTTAAACGCACACGCGACGAGTGGCCTTCTCCTTCTCCTCCTGCTCCTTTTTCTGCTTCAATTGGTTTTCCTTACTATCAGGAGGGCTGAGCAGGGTACAGAGATGAAAGTCTCTCGAAACTTACAGTCGAATGTCATTAGGGTTCAGTAAGCGCTTCACAGCGGCAAATTTTCTTGTTTTCTTTGCTTTACCCTTGACAGAAATTCAGAAACTACTTCTTTTTCAAAGAAACCACTCACCATAGTCGTGAACCGTGGAGAAGACGAAATTTGTCATATGTCAGAGGACGCGTGTGCACGTGACGTAGACACGGTGTGGCAGCGTTTTCATTTCATCTTTAACGGCCAACTGAAAGAGCGAATCCACCGCTGCCCTCAATCTAAACCTCAACCAGCCATTTCTCGCCATGGGAGAAGCTTGGAACATTTATCCTCACTCGCGGTCACCTCATTCTTCCCCCACAGCGCAAGCAGCCCGTTCCCGCGCTTCTCTCCGACCGCCTGTCTTCAATCCCTACGACAGATTCACTCAGCCCGAGTTTGACGCCTGGATCGGAGACATAACTAGCGCATTGAAGAGCGCGCTCAGCCACGATGCAGAGGCTGAGGTCGACTCGCCCTCTCTCCGCAGCAAGAGCTGGAATACAATTCCTGACAAGATTGGTGGCAGCCCTAGTGCTGAGCGTCGGGCTCAATCACCTGCGTTGTCCGAGGGCTGCGATTACGAGAGTGCCTTGGAAGACTCCTTTGCCCAGATAGCATCACGAAGAGCTAAGGGAAAGGCACGCGATCCTCGCGAAGGTCCCGGACTTGGTTTGAAAGGTCAGCCGATTGAACTGTCGTCTGACTCCGAGGAAGAAGAGGTTATCGACAGCCTTGAAGCCGGCGCCGTGCTTTCGGAAGATAGGCGTTAGCGTTCGGGAGGACAGCGGTGGCGAGACTGACTACGCAGAATCCGAGTCAGATGATGATGAAGATACAAGTTCTGCGTGGCCAGGGACAAGTGCACAGCACATCGTAGCACTTTCATCAAACGAAAACGCTGGCCAGGATCAAGAGATTGCTGGTGCCTCTGATGTTGAAGCTCACCGCATCGGATATAAGGACCTGCAATCTGCCAGACATACGGAGGCTTTCCGTGAAGACGACGGTGATGGAGACGCAAGTTTCGCAGTGCTGAGGGAGAGAGGAAACTAGTGATGGTGCGTCTTATAGCTCAAATTTCCGCCAGTGTATAGCCAAACGTTGTCTGCAATTCTGCAGAATTTTCTCTCCAAAGCGCCGTCGATGTGGAGCTTGTCGATCCGTGGGAAGGACCGCGTACTTTTGCTGAAGACTACTATTCTGGGGGCGACCGGTTGGCACCCGGCCTCACACCCAACCATATCACACCCCTTGCTGGTAGCCCAGGTCCTACCGTCGTACCGGATTTTCCAACTTTGTCTAATGCAGGCGCCCACGAAGACCGACTTTCCCCTTCCCCAAGCGTTTTATCCACATCCCTTTCACCTAAACCACACAACATAGAGGATAATGATGAAATTGATGAGTTGTTCCAGTACGGCAATACCGTGGCTACCTCCGTCAACCAGGAAGGTATTGACGAGCAAGCTGTGGGGTTATACTACGACCCTGTTGCAGCCGTTGGTTTGTTGCCTCCTTATTTGCTGGTCATCATGTCTGAGATATCTGTAGACGTTACTGTCCACGCTGCCGAAGACACCGAAGCTAATATGGTCGAGAGCACCGAGGGTGTGAAAGTCATCAGGGCAAGAATTACCGGCGAAGAAATCTCCACTGCATGGCCGAAATCCAATTTGGAAACTAGAGATAGAGACGCTGACCGGATGCAGGAGATAATTTCGATTCCACCCTCTGACGACGAACACACTGACAATGATGGTGATGGTGAAGAGGACGAGGGGAAGTTCTCAGGCCTCTTGCCTCTCGGAACGAGTGACCTTGATATTAGGGATGACTGGCGCGACTCTGGCAGGCGCAAGGATATCGATGACATATCTGAAGAGCACAAACTTCAAGAGATGGTGTCTAGTCAGACAGCGGATGATGTAGCAAAGGCTGTTGCCTTGACACTATCTAAAGTAGCGAACCCTAACACGCTCAACGGTGCGTGGTCCATTCGATATGTAACACTGCTGAACCCACAACCGCTCACTCTTGGCCTAAAGCCCCGCTGATGGATCCACGAGCGTCCATCATAGCGTCGACTTTTCAATTAGCAGACACAGATAGCTTCGGAGATCTTCCTGTGTCTTCGCCCCCCTCTGAAACCCCTTCACCAACGCCGGGTCAGCCCACTGGAGATTCTGAATTGCGACGTCATTCCATAGAACAACTACTTGCAGACTTCGAGCGAGAATCCTCCGAAAGGCGCAGTCAAGCACCCGTGTCACCCGGTTCGCTGGCCAGACAATCCGAGGCTGAAACAGCAAATGTGTGGCCTTCCCAGGACATAGAAAACATCTTGTCCGGCGAGATATCTGTTCCTGATGTTGTGGTAGAAGTTTCAGGCTCTACCTCCTCGGAACGCGGTATTTCTCAGGAGGCAGATTTCGCCATCCACTACCCGGGATATATTGTAGAAGAGGTTAAGTTCGAGGCACCGTTCCTTCTCCCCGATGATGATTTTGGCGATACACGCTCTGTTCCCTCTCCGGATCTAGCTGAGGTGGCCGAGACAGTCCAGTGGTATGACGTAGAAGAGCCCAAGACCGATGGCCGCTTGACTGAAGTGGGTACGATTCATCATATACGTATCGCGAGCTAATAGTATATAGGAACCCGATATAGCGATCGAATCCTCTCGTAACGAGGATATCACAGCTCTTCAACCGGTAGTTTCATCAGTTGAAAGCACTGCCACTCCTATCACCTCTGAGCAACACGTATACCCTGTGCCCCCAACACAACGGCCGTCTCAACAAGCACCTGTTAGTGATGCATCTAAAGCAGAGCTCTCTTCGACAGTTCCGAACATTCCAGCACCAATCGTCGCCGACCCTTCAGTCCCTGATCCCGTTCCGGGAGACTCATCCACCCACCCGCCCCTTATCACTGACACTCCTGATGCCTCGGGGGTTTCCATCATTCCCCCAGCCATCCTGCGAGTCATTGACCTTGATTCCTCTCAGATAAGCTCAGGAGCCAGCGGTTTATTCACCCCAGCACAAAGGAGCGAGGGTAATACACCGGTACAACTAGAGGACGACGCAGCCGAAACACCGACAGCCCTGAGCAATGGAGAAGATAGGGATCTAGCGACTGCTTCAATCCCTTTACAACCTGAGGATGATCCATTGCCCATCGAGCGTTTTATTACAGGCTATAAAGACGGTGGCGGCGCTGAGGATAAGGATGCTTACGTAGATGACCTTATCGAACGATCGCAATCAATGCCGCCCGATGAGCGCCATGAAGGAATTGGGACTGCGGGTGTAGGTGCACAGACCCCCGCAATCGACACCGTCGAAAGCGCCGACAAAATTTCTTTGCTGTCCGGCCGTGGATCAACAGAGCTGTCCGTATCTCAACTACCGAAAAGGGATAGCACGTTCGCCGGCGAGGTGTCGTCAAGAAGTCTGCCCAAAGGGTCCCCCGAACATCCTACTGTCCTAGATCCCGGCAGTGGACGCCTGTTAGGGTCCCCAAGTCTAGCCGGAGGCGACGAAGACGCTGATGGAGAAGCCGATCCGGACTACTCTTCTGTCAATGGGGCTAAAAATCACCATCAGACCATCGCACATCAGGCCGATGACGAGGTCACTTCTAATAAAATAATCGAGGATACTCTCAGCACCAAGGTGACCGCTTCGGGGTCAGAAAGTCATCCAACGAGGTGAGCTTAATCGAGGCATCACCAAAGGATTCTGATATTGAAATAACGTTTCTCTCCCTCACTTGTTAGTGCTCCGGCTCACAGACAGGAGCCAGAAGCTGTAGGAGAGACTTCCCCAGGCTCACCTGTCGACACCTCCGCTGCATTGCAGGACAGCTCGACAGTAGAGTGTGGAGTCGTTCAAGGAGAGGGAGATTTTGCCACCTCCGTGCAATCTGAAGTAAAGGCGAGCGATGAAAGGGAGCATCAAACCCGAGCTCTCAAACGCAAACGGAGAGATCTCAACCCTGGATCGATTCACAAAACCCGATCCGAGTCTGGTGTTGTTGTAACGCGTGGGAAGAAGAAAGGCCCTGTCTCGTCTTCCCGTAGAAAGAATGCAGTATCCGAGAGGGCCGCGCCAGAATGGGTTGATCCCAACGTTGACACAGACTCTGTAGACGACGGTATCAGCGAAACTGCTTCTGCGAGCTCCGGTACAAGCACCGTGTATCGTCTACTTCACCCTACGTCTCGCACGGGATCCGTAGTTTCATCAGCATCAGGAGACGCATCATGGACCTCTCCACCGACATCAGGTCTTGGCAGAGTGATACCACTCATACATTCACATGGTCTCCACCGTCATGGGCCTGCACCTCCATCGCCCGCCTCATCTACCGACCCTCACAGAGGTACGCGGTCGGAGCAAGTGAAATCGAAATCTCCCCCACCCACCTATGAGCCATCAAGCCCATCCTTGAGGCGAGCCCCCAGCATGAATTCTCCTGTGACACGCTCGAACTGCCGTTTTCACAAAATAAGCTTGCCTCGAGGGGAGGACAGAGTCCGCGCCTACTTCGTTGTTCCCGGCTGCGCTCTCGGCGACGGCGAGCTCATGGATGGCGAAGATATCAGAGACGAGGGCTTCTCAACTCATGAAGATCACAAGCGTATGCTCCCTAACGTCGAGACCCTCGACTTGAACCCGTACCTTGTTGGTGTCTTGCGACGACTAGTAGGTGTTGATTTGCTGCGCGAGCAGCAAGAGATCTTCTACCTACCAAGCGAAGAGGAGAAGCCCAAGAAGCATCGCAAAACAACTGTTTTGGGAAGTCTCCGCCAGTTTCGACGTCAATCCATTTCGAGCGGCGGCCCCTTGGGCAGGGATCATTCACCTCGGCCATCTGAAGTTTCTCAGGGTCGTGGTACACCCCGATCAGCTTCTGGGTCAGTTGTGAGCGGCTCTGTCTGGGAGGGGAGCGTTGTTCACAGCAATGACGGGGACAGCATTCTGAGCGACCCCGACAATGACGATGACGAGGGTGAAACACCATCAACGAAGCGGCCCAGGTTCTCCGCTGCGGAGATAAATACACCCCCCGCAAGCACGTTCACTGATGGAGATTTGGATCTCTCTACTGCGCCGGAGCGCTCTACATTATTAGGGGAGGAACCGACACTTAGCAGCAAACCAGCTGCCCCCCGGAGAAGTAAACGGAAAGCACTCAAACACGATGCCGCGGCATACAAGCCCAGCGAAGATGATCCTAAAGATGATGAAGAGGAAGAAGAGACAAAAACAAGGCGAAATAGCACGCGCAAAGCGATGAAACGTAGCCGTACGATGGAGGAGAACTCAGCTAGTGCGCCTAGATCAAAAAAGAAGCGCTTAGGAAGGAGCGTTTCAGTCGCGGTTGCAGACGCGATGGATTCGTAAGAGACATCGTTTATGCTTTCGTTGGTGTTTGGTCTGCTTGCGATTTGCGTATCTGTAATTTTTTGTTATTTTACTGTCATATACAACCGCATACATCATCATGAGCTCATAGCGCTTGTCTGTTCATTGATCATCCCCTGAGTTACGTGACTGGATGAAAAGTTATGTCGTGGTTGTCGGAGCGCCTGAGGAAAATTTGTCGCATCATCATGATTAGGCCGAACTCCCTCGGAACGTCACAACCCTAGATTGATCCTGTATCCGTGTAGGGCATTTTGGTGGCCATGCGTGTTTTGCACGCGCCGGTTGATAAAAGAGGGTGCATAAAACCCCGACGATGTCCCCGATGATCTCGCTATTGCCGGTGAATTTCGACGAATTTCCCGGAGGCTGCGCTGTATGAGGTGCGACGTCATCGATTCTACAGTTGGAATCTACACCGGAGATTTCGGGAGAGGGGAAGGGTGTTCCAGAACGCAGGATTTTTAACTTTTATCCCTCGGCCGAGTCTTTAGAACTCACGGTGACTATTGATGGTTACTGTACTGTATGCCGGCGACGGAGAAGGAACAGCCGCCATGACGCACCGCGGAAATGAGAGTGTGATCAACGCATACATTGTAGAAAGCGATACAGTAGTGTTGAGATTTGGAACCTGAGAGTTACGCGGCTCTCCCATACGAATCAGCACGTGATCTGAAGTGCCCGCCCGCCTAGTGTGTAACTTACTTATAGTATACTGTAAGTATACTGTACTGTATAAATGAGTGCCTGTGTACGAAACTAAAGTGGTGATAAGCTAGTGAGTGCCAAATACGTAGCTAGTGTCGTGCTAGCGTTTCACGTATACTATTGAGTGTGTCCGCTATCTAATCTAAATTAGTTCGTCTTGGGCTGATATTTGTGTGCCCGTGTGTTCCTCATTTAAATATATACAGTATGCATACCACGACGTTCTGAAAGGAGATGTCATGTCGTCAGATGTGAGATCGTGTCATTGGGCACAGGGACGGTACTGGACCTAATCATGAGGTGAAATGGGGCATGGCGGCTGCGCGCACCTCGGTGAACTTTCAACAGACAGATGTGATATCTATAAGGTACAGGGTACGAAACTGTTTCTTCACGGCCGGAAAGATGCTGTCAACAAACATCCTGCAAGCTCAAGCGTTGGAGTTTCGATCGAGCACCGTGTTCAATCAAGAGCGTCATCGTCTCCTTTCGCGGTAGTCTCCTTGGTTAAAAAGGACTAGCACAGCTCAGTGGAGCGCAACAGCGCGTGTGTTGTTAGTTGGAAAAGAAGACAGGTCCCGAGTGCTGGAATTAGATACAGTTAGATTGCTCTATGATGGTGGTGGAGTGCTAAGGTTGTGAGGGAGTCGTGACACGTGCTCTGCCGCGCCGTTGACGCGTGCCAGCGGCAAATGCCAGATGAGGACGTTACAATGCAGCCTCAACGCCCTCAACGCCTTTCCTGCGCGTTCAAATGGCTGTGTGACATGCATCTAGGGTCTGCCTGTGAATAGAAAGAACCATACGTCTCCCCTAATTACGCATAGTACAAGATGCTGCAAGATTTCCCGAGGCTCACTTGCCTCCTGTGCTGCTGTTCCACAGAATGAACACCGCACACAATACTCAAACGCCCCGCATTTTCTCCGGAGCTCCTCACATTGCCATCGCTCTTCCAGGATGGGTGAGCTGCATAGATCACTTTATTCTAACCGAATTTGGCTCAATAAACCTTGATTTTTCGCCGTTTTCCTCTCTTTAGTCCTTGCGAGAATCACTGGCACGAGTGCTCTCATTTTACCGTACCTCCTCCGTCGTCGTTTCCCCGTTGGATGCTGTTGGTGACCCAGAGAAAGGAGGTGTGGCCTCGGATTTTAAAATATCTTATAAGCCAGTTACACTCTCCCCGGGCTCTCGGAATGGGAAAACGGGAAGAACATCACAGCATGTCGTCATCGCACCGTCTCCCGTGAAGGAACGCAGACGAGTCCGGCGTATTGGGCAAAATGCTTCGTGCTGGGTACGGTTTCAATTATGGTACAACACATACAGGTATGTCCCTTCTCAGTACACTTAATGATACCTGATGATATTATTGTTATTAGAAAACTCTTTACTTTTATCGTTCTGCTTAATCTCGCCGGCTTGGTTGTTGCAATCTTGGATGTATGGCCGTACCCCCGGAACTACACTGATGCAATGGTCCTGGGCAATCTTCTCACGGCAATCCTCGTTCGTAACGAGCTGTTCGGTCGCTTTGTGTATTTATTGGTCAAAAAGTTATTTGCGAGGGTGAGCGGAAAACTTACTTTACTTCACGGGTCTCACGCATTCTGACAATTCAGTGGACTCCCTTGTGGTTTCGTCTTGGTTGTACTTCCACACTCCAACATCTCGGTGGAATCCATTCTGGTTGCGCAGTCTCTGGTTTAGGGTGGCTCATCTACCACATGACCCTGATATTCGAGCATCACAAGGACAACTCAGACGCGATACTTATCATCGGGGTTGTGACAAGCATCGCTCTGGTAATGTGCGCTGGAAGCGCGCTTCCTTGGATTCGCAATAGACACCACAAGTATGATTCTGGTCTTCAAATCTGGAATGTCAGAAGCAAACTATATTTACAGTGTGTTCGAGCGTCACCACCGATTCCTCGGGTGGCTTGGGCTCATATTTAGTAAGTGACGGATGCTCAAGACTGAACCCTGAATGATGGATACTGTTTTACAGCATGGATTTTCGTGATATTAAGCTACAGCTACGATACCACCACTCGGTCATGGAACTCCGCATCCGACATCATTGCTGATAAGCAGGGCTTCTGGTTCTGCCTAGGCATAACCATTTTGTACGGAACAAGTCCATCAATGTGCGAGTGATGCGACTAATTCTGTCCTTCATAGCATTCTGACGCCCTGGTTTACTGTCCGGAAGGTGAAGGTAGACGTCGAATTGGTTAATATGCCCCTTTTCTCCCTTTCCTGTTTTTGATTGGCCCGGTAGCCTTCGCCAAAAATAGCCATAATCCGCTTTGAGCGGGGTATGCAACAGGGCCTCCTCTCCCGAATATCACGATCCTCTATCATGGAGTATCATGCATTCGGCATCGTATCGTATGTTTTCTTTCTCGATTACCGTTGTGTGAGTGGTACTTCTGGTACTTAGCTACTTTCGCAGAGAAGGAACACACACAAAACATCACTACCTAATTTGTGGAGTGAAAGGCGACTTCACCCGAAGTCTCGTCCTAGACCCGCCTACCCATCTCTGGACACGCCAGCTCAAGGCACGTTTCTAAAGCATAGTGTCGTTATAATGCTACAGATCGCTACTCCAGTTTGCCGGATTCTCGAACACCTCTTCTCTTTACCGCAGGGGGATACATGTATGCACTGGGTCAGGAATTGGTGCAGCCCTTTCAACATGTATTCAGGTGCGTCACCACCCGCTTCTTACCCCATGTGACACCTGCCATCGGACTGAATCACACTCTCAGAATTCGGACTGGTAGGGAGTTTCTTGTACATGTTTACATACAACTCACGAGGTTTCGTAGGTATTTGATATGGATAGGTTCTGAGCAGGCGAAAACATTCGGGCCCACTATTTCGGGACTCATCCGTCGTCATATGGACCGTGAGCGCATTACAATTTGGGATAGCAAGTACCAAGGTACGTATTGCCCGCTTTCGTCCTCTATATTTGGACTTAGAATTCGCCGTCGTAGGTGGGCGTCCTGACGCAATGAGGCTTGTGAAGGAGATATATGCATCGTGGAGAGCTGAGGTCGTATTTGTCACGTCAAATCCTCAGGGTAACCAAGAGATCATGGAGGGATGTATGGAAGCGGGAATACCAGCCTTTGTAGGTTCACCTTGCCCGATCCTCACAGTTCGCTGACTCGTGCTGGGCTTTAGGGAACGCTGTGGGACTTCTGATGGGGATTGGCGAGAAGGATCTACGTTGGCATCGCCTACAATTTAAACAAAAGCGGAATTGGACTTGAAACGCACGAGTCTGTCGTGCGAGGAAATATTAGAAGATATCTTATTAGATTTGCAGTCGATTCGGTAAAATTCCTTATCCAGTGTATTTGTTACTATGTAATATGTAGTTTATTGAACTTGGGAGCTGTCGATGGATGAGCAATGCTTAACATGGATCACGATGACGAGGGACTGCTTTCTGCTTGCGAGATGTATGAGATGACAATGATCGATCTTATAACGATGAACGATGCTGTTGATCATCCCTGCGTAGTAGGGGTGTGGAGAGGAGTCAATAGTCAATCAGAGGGTGTGTTTTGGGCCAAAGTGAGAAAACATTGGTGAGAAGATGCTATTACTGGAATAAGGCGAGAGAGAGGTGGCTAGGAAAGCGACCGCTTCGCATACACGTCAGGAGGGACGAAAACGTATTCTCGGTACCATTTTAATTCTATAGCGTTCATGAGGGGGCCACGAATCGGCGATTCAGACTGAACGCTTACCCTCAATTGAACCCCGGATGTCGTCGAGTGCCCTAGGAGAGGCATGCGCTTTAGTTGTAATTGTATGTAAGAAAGACTTTATACACAAACCGATGCTTGGTATCACGCCTAAAAATACGGTCTGGAAGAGGTCGGCGAGGATACCACCTGCGATGCAACTCCTAAAGAACGATTGTTCTGCGGGCTTGGTATACGATAAGCCCGGATCAAACAAACCTTGATCGATGAGACATCTTTGGGGGCATAGATTTAACATGAAAGATAAGGGAAGAAATCGAAGCAGCTTACCAACAATGCTGCGGATGATAAAAGGAACAGATGGGAGAATTAGACAGTGCACAGTAAAAGGTGAAGAGACGCGTAGCCCAGAGACCGATAATGTAGCCAATCAACGATTTCAGGCATCTCCCTCGCTAAGAACGCGCGGTCCGCATGTACAGAATTTCCAGCAAGCATAGCCGTTCGTCGCAAAGGGATCCATTTTTTGAGGTATTTCACTATTTCCTCTTGCACAGACACGGTCGTGTGTTTTGATCTGAGGCACGCATCGGTCAAGCCAGACTATACAGATATAAAATTCCTTGTGGATATTCGCAAAGAGAGAGTGCGCACGGCTTTGTGGTGTTCTATACACCAGTCATTCATGCTGTCACCTTGTTAGATTCGTTATGCTGCACTGTGAGGGTACAATCGAACTTATCGAGCACCGCCTTTTCAGCATGAATGACAAATTCTAGGCCATCGTCGACAACCTCAAGATTGCCATTAGTAATGATTACCTGTATGTCAAGAGATCAACACCGCTCGATGCGACTCAGAGGCCGATGGCACTTACGGCAATCTCTAAGATTCTGTCCGACTTGTAGTCGAGACCAGTCATTTCGCAATCTATCCAAACGAGTGGTCCATCGTAGTATGTCAGATACCCGCTCGATGTCGACATAGTTTGGAAAGGGGAAGGGTCGTTAGCAACTGCGCAGCTCAAGACATTCAGAGAGTGGAATGTGCGTGACCAAGAGTGACCCTAACCCTAACCCTGAAGTTAGGGTGCGTCCCGTTGGCAGGGCATTTTGCACTCTATTGCGCTCGTCTTTCATGTCGCGTGCTTTTCGTTCAATCCGTGCAAGACGCGCACTCCATCCACATTCTTTGATTTCTGCCCCGCACTTGAGTAAGTGTCCGTGTCCTTCCTCTCGGGTAGGTACGCATAGCTTATCTCTCCAGTTTCTACGCGACGATTGCATACCCACACCCACACCGAGGCAGTGCCCTCTACTTTTCATCACTCAGTGAACGGCGGCCGAAGAATAGCAACCTCAAGCTCCGGCGATGTCTCTGAATTGCTTGCTCAACATCTAAACAAAACCTTTCCTCCCCTCGAATTTCCGCCCGCGCTGGCCCAGCGCGTCCTCACACACCTTAGCCATCATGACTCTGTCACAGGCCATAACTCTCGCTTCACGTTTCTTGGTGGGGTTGCATTTCCCGGCTCACTTCTATCAACGTCGCTTAATTCTTGCCATCGCAGGTCGACGAACGCTCGAGGCTTACATGTTGCTCTTCCTACAAGGACTCCCAGTCGCGGCAGAACACGATCATTCGCGCATCGCCGCCCGTGTTTTGAATACGCATAGCCTCGGTGAATACGTGGCCCCTCATTGGAGGCTACACGACGTTATGCGCTGGGTCCCGCCACGCGCTGGGGAACTAGGACTTGATGGTAGGGCGTCAGGATTACACAAAATCGCTGGTACAATGGTCGAGGCGGTAGTTGGAGGGGTGTTTCATCAATTTGTCAGTCCCATATCTTTCTTCTAACCTACCAATGCTAGAGCTTACCACCTTCTAGGGAGGGAGCATCACTCACAGGCTTTTCCATACTCGGATGCTTCCGCATTTATTACAACCGGGATCACCATTCGGGCTACCTGATGTCCTTCACGGTGACGCACTGAAGGCAGCTGAACATTATGGTGGATTGAAAGGTACCTTAGTCCGGAGTCATTAGACGAGCGGGTATGCTATGCCAAAAGTATCGTTGATGATATATAGTGGGTCTAGCGGCGGTGCTTCCTAGATATAATGGGTTTGATAACGATTCGGTGTTGCTCCTATCTAGCTTCTTTGCTCAGACTATATCAGTCTACCAGGTGCTGTGCGAATACTAGAGATCACATAGCCCAAGATTGATGAATACTTGATCGGACCACCGCCCCAGAGATTCTTTGATGTCATGTCAACGGCTAGTGTAAGTGAACAAACAGGTGTACTACTTGCCCATCATTCGATACGAATGAACACTTATGTCATCAATGGCCGCGAAGTAGAGGGCGCAACAGTAGAATCTAACGGTCCCATCAACTACGAAGATGTCATGATATAACAAGGTAAGATGCATATGTATACATACGTTCCCAGCGCTTCGAGTATACATTGCACCGATCTCACTCCCCCCGCATTCCACCCCGTTGATCTCCCCCAGGATGATTAACTACCATGATCCAGCTATAATCATGCAGGATGCTTGTGCGTACACTTTTTCGGCAACGCACGCGAGCTCGTTGAGTTAACTGACCTCCTCGGTATGTATTGCATGCTCTGTACCTGGACCCACGTAGTAGGCTATTCCGATGATCTAGATCCATAATTGGCCATCTGACCGTGCTAGCGTGGGAGGGACAGCAGCGAGACAGCCCCACATGATGGAGTTCCAAATACTTAGCTAGCCGGAGAGGAAACTGGTGCCATAAAACCTCACGTGTTCATAGCTTATCATGTGACGGAAAAAATACACGTTACGGTACAGGTCGACTCCGCCTCTGTTCTGTTTCTTGGTGGAATTGCGTCTCTCAACCCGCGTCTGTTTGTGGCCCCTGGTTTTTCCGCAGGGCTGCGAAAACTCGAGGCTTGTATATTGCTTTTTTTATAAGGAGACTTTCAGCCGCAGTAGAACACGAGCACAATCACCCATGCTGGTCGAGGCAGTCGTTGGAGGGGTGCTACATCACGACCAATTCGTCATCGCGTGTCTTGCTTCCCACCCCTCTGGCACTAGAGCTTACTAAATGCTAGGAAGCATTGCTCACAGGCTTTTCCATGCTCGGGTGCTTTCCGTGCTCATTTACTACAAACGGGCTCACCATTCGGGCTACCAGATGTGCTTCATGGTAAGGCACTCTGATAATTGTAGTGGTTTGAAAGGCATATTGGTCCGGAGTCCTTAGACAAGTGAGTGCGCCATGCCAGAAGTACCAGTGACGATTCGATGACAAAATATCGTACGTCCAGCTACGATATTTCCTTGATAAGTCGTGTCTGCTAATCGTTCAGGTTGCACCTATCTAGTCTCTTTGGTCGAGGTGCACCAGTGCACTGAAACAAGGGCATGTTACTAAGCTCGTATCATTTATGCCATGTTGCATGCCACCCCGCCCCCTTGCTGCTGTGCAAATTCTAGAGGTCGAATGCCCTGAGCTTGATTCATCGATCCCACGCTCCGGCCTTCAATGATATCAACGACAATAATCGATGCAGGAGAAGATATAAGTGTTTCAGCTTCACATCATTCAGTAAGCCTGAGAATGAAATCGTATGATGTTCCATGACCATGGCGTAACGCCAGCAACAGTGGCGTCTTACGGTCTCATGTCTCGTGTCCGGAGACACCATGATCCGGCTTCACGACATGACATGCAGTCTAAGGTGTATATTTACATTATAGTACTAGTACATCAAGTGGCCATTGCATCAAACCAACTCCCCCCACCTTCCACCCCATTAATTTCCCCCCAGGATGGTCAATTACCATGATCCCGCTGTAGTCGTGCAGGATACTTGTGCGTACGCTTTCGAGGTAAAGCACGCGAGGTCATGGAGCCGACTGACTTCAATTGACAGTGGCAGTGTTGAAGCTCTGGCATGCCCTGGCTGGACTCTACTTGTGTGTCTGCCCCGCCGCGCGGGCCCTTTACTCTCATGAAATTGTCTAATAATAATACTCTGGTTCTTCAAATCCAGCTGGGAGTTCGTCACTACTCTCGATTACGAGTGGAGTGTCATCCGAAGGCATCGCCCTTACCGTTGGTCGATATGGGTCCGTAGCGATGCGCTCTTCGTATTGAGTTGCGTTGCTCGTCGCTGCCAGTGGGCGCTGGACTAATCTATTCCTCTGGCAGATCTACTCCACTGCGCGCATAGCATCTGTAATCGGTCTAATAATCGTCCTATACGGCCTTAACGTCTCGACTCCATACAACTGTGAGGTATGCGTGTTCCATATCTGCTTCATATATCCATGATCTGATAGGCCATGATCCGAAGGTCGAGTCCGTTCTCCAACTTGTAAGCCCCTTCGAAGCGCTTAATCTCTTAGGAGGAATGTCTAGCACACCTGCTTTATTTTGGTTTTCTAGTTTTTTGGGTATCTATCCATCGCTGCTGCTTCTCTCTTGATCGTGCTCCGCATGTACGTTTTATTCCTCGATCTAGTTATGTTCTCTCGAATTACGCACTCACGGGCACGGCCAGCTTCGCCATTTGGAACAAGAAGATCGTCTTAGCAATAGCAACTGGCGTATGGGGGATCAACGTTATATTCCTCATTCATGGTGATCTCTCTATTTCAGTGAAAGTTGAGGAAGCCAAACTAACATGCCATGGTACTAGGCCTTGTGCGGGTAAGTAGTCAACCTGAACTGTAGTCGCACCTTCTGGGACTCATTTCTTCCTAGCTTCGCGCTGTATGGGAACCTGTGATGTCTACTTGCTTGATAGTCGACGTGCACACCCCCGAGCTTAACATCCTCGTCACCCTCACCACTGACATCATCTTACTTCTGATCATGTCCTTTGGCTTGTTCCGCCAAGGCTTCCACGAGCGCAGCGCGTTCGGTCTGGGACGCCTCTTGTGGAAACAGGTGCGCTATTGGTGCTTCTCGCTGGCCATGGTGTTCTCTATCCGCTAATATAGTGCCTTTCACTCACAAGGGTCTGATTTGGCTCTTGGTTGCCACTATCGCCGAGGTCCTACCCGCGGTAGGTGGCTAGATTAATATGCCCGTCCCTCCACTTATCATGACGTCGCAGGTGTTCATCTGTTTGAATCTGAACGGTAGGTTTACTCTATCCACTTCTTCAATGAAGAACATTGATGATTGAACTTGATTTCGTTTGAAATATAAGATTCATTCAACTACGTGTGTTCTTGTTTGTTACTCGTATGGGTGGCAAAGAGTCTTCAACCCCCTGGAATTACAGATGTTCCTGCCTCCCTCGATGGTCACGTTGTCAATTGCTGCGACTCGAATCTATCGCGGTCTGATAGACTATGCCTCTGTTGGGTGTACCGAACAGTACGACATAACTCCATCTCATTCTTCTCAGCGCTCACTGCTCACTGTGGTCGATATGGTAGGCCGAGCGATCCGACCAGCCTCCAAGGAAGTGGCCGCAATGAATGGAAAGGCAATACACCACCCGTCAAGCTCGCTCCTCTGAGCCGCATGGAGGTGGCTATAAATAGGACCTACGAGCAAGATCAAACGCTCCAAACGAGCCAATATGGCTCGTCCATCTGTGTCGAAGGACAGTCGTGTGAAAAACCTACCAGACAACCCCAGGTTTGACGAAAACGCGGAGAATGATGTGGCGTCTTCGACGCAATTCCCATGACATGGAAGTTCTGTGGCATCTGTTACATGTCGTACCTGGAACGTAACTTACTAGTCTTTATGTGGAGTGTAGTCTACTGCCAGTGACTCGACTGTCAAATACGGCATATACTTAGAATTGGCATAAAGTACTTAAGCTACTTGTCCAAATGGCACATTTTTATGACCCCCATACGATACGAGTATTTGGATACAAATGATGATTTGGCTTGCTTCTTTCCTATCCCATTACCTCTTGGGGATCACCAATATACCCCTAAGAGGGTATTTTTGCAACTCGAAACTTGACATTCAGATAGCAGAAAGAGACTTGGGGAATTTACAAATTCAGTAATGCTAACGAGCAATAATAATGCTGACTAGCGACGCTAGCTTAGTCAGATTATCAAATGACGTTTTTCGGTAAACTTTGACCCTAATCCTAACCCTTGCGGTACCGTTCGGGTTCAATCCGTACATTGACATCCACAATTGTACAAGCCTATGGGAAGAAAGTTGCACCGGTGTGATACTTGCGGTGCAAGTTGTCAATCGAGTGTATGCATTATGAAAAAGTGTACTGTACTTGATCGATCAAAGTAAGTGTCAGCTTCTCTTCTTGGGGACGCATATACGAATGGCTTATCATTAACACATCTTTTACGTGAAGATGGGCACAATTTCCATCACTCAGCGAACGCCGGACGAAGAATAACAACTCCATGCTCCCGCGATGTCTTTGAATTGCTTGTTCAACATCTCAACAAGACCCCTCTCTGGCCAAGCGCGTCCTCATACACCTTCGCCTGTGACTGTCACGAGACACATCGCGCTTCGCGTTTCTCGGTAGGGTTACGTCTCTGTCCCACGTCTACCAACGTCCCCTGATTTTTTGGTCATCGCAGGGCGGCGAACGCCTGAGGCTTACACGTTACTCATGCTGCAATGACTCAAGCCGCGACGGAGCCTGATTTCTCACGCATCGCCGCCCGTGTTTTAAACACGTATAGCCTCGGTGAATACGTTTCTCCTCATTGGAAACTACAGGACGTCATGGCTGGGTCCCGCCGGACGCCGGAAAACCAGGACTTGATAGTAGGGCGTTAGGTCTCCGCAAAGTCGCTGGCACAATGGTCGCGGCAGAAGTTGGAGGAGTGCTACATCAATTCGTCAGTCGCATATCTTGCTTCCCACCCCACTGACGCTGGAGCTTACCAACTGCTAGGGAGGATTGATCGCTCACAGGCTTTTCTATCCTCGGTACTTCCGAATCTATTACAATCGGGCGCACCATCGGGCTGCGCATGTGCTTTACATTGAGGCACTGAAGGCAACGGAGCATTAAGGTGGATTGAAAGGTATTCTAGTCTGGAGTCATTAGGCGAGGGAGTATGCTATGCCAAAGCATCATTGATGACCTGGTGATAATATATACCCTGTCCAGCATCGGTTTTCCTTAGATATATCGAGTTTAGAAATGATTCGGTGTTGCTTCTTTACTCAGACTTCACCGGTCTACTAGGTGCTGTGCAACTGCTAGGGATCACATAGCCCAAGCTTGATTAATAGTCAATCGGCCTACCGCTGTGGACATCCTACGATATGTCAACGACGTCTTCGGTATAGGAGAACAAACAAGTGTTACACCTGTCCACCATTTATACTTCTATGATATGATATAAACTTCACTCAGACGGGAACACGAGCAACCATGCTATGGCTCAACGCATACAGTACTCACCGGCGAGCTTCCTTCACTATACCACACATACCTATGTCACCGTGCTCACTTGAAGAGGACACAATGGACGCCGTTCGGTTCATGCCAGAAGGGGTCACGAGGGAGAGATGCTGCCTACACCATGGCTGGAATTCGGTACATATCTCTTGCACGTGTGTGGGGCTGATTGTAATGCAGCGGATCAAATGAGAAGTCATGACACAGACGGTAGTTGAGCTTGTCACTCAGTCCAAGCTGAATTACCTTCCTTTTCCGACATGTCCGCAACCGGCGCTCAGGCTTCCCCGGCGTTTCACCAACACTAATTTTTACATGTCAAAAAAAAAGTGAAGTTGAAACCATACAGCTCTCTTTCCGCGCCCTTCATATGTCCTTCTTTCGCCTTCTCCGTACCGATGTGCCTCCTGTTGCGCCTCTCGCATCGCCAATGCCTTGGGTGTTCACGCGTTCACAAAACACACATTTGCTTTCCACGCTCAGGCTGTTTCTGACTCTGGGTGCGATCGTCCTCCGGCTGGCTAATTTACTGTAGTTGTTTACATCGCTGAAGTATCGGAGCCCAACCCCTATCGCCGCATCCCTGCGCTTGTGCGTTTCTGACTCTCTCCTTTCAGCCCTGCTCCTTTCTCGCTTACCCTCCCTCCCTTGTTCGGTCTGCGCCTCGCCTCCGAGTCGTCTGCACGCCTGGCTCCCACCTTTATATGTCTAGCCAATCTCTCACGCATTGTTTCTCTCGCATTTTCCCTGCTCACATGCGGGCTGGTCCTCTTGAAGAACCAATTAGTTTAATGCAGGATTATTTTCTCGTAATGTACCTTACGACGAGGGATCGAGCGTGTGTTGATGATGTTCGATCATCAAGTCATTATTTTATTTTCATACTGTGCCTATCATTCGCGTCTAACGCAATTAATAGCTCCCGTTTCCCCCGGAGTTTCTCTTCTGATGCATACAATCTCATCAACTGTGAAGAAGTCTTGGCATCACATGCAAGGTAAGCTATATATATACGTCCCCATCTCACCTCACTCCCCGCCTTCTATCCCCATTAAATGTTTACAAGATGGTTGACTATCATGATCCCATTATACTCATGCAGGTGCAGGGTACGCCTTCGCGGCAAAGCACGTGAGCTCATGGAGCTAACTGACTTCTTTCGACAGCGGCACTGGTGAAACTTTGGCATGCCGTGGCTGGACTCTACTTGTTTGTCTGCCACGCCGCGCGGCGCGCCCTCTACTCTCATAACAGTATCTGATGACAGTTTGGTGCCTTATTTCCAGCTGGGAGCTTGTCACTACTCTCGATTACGAGTGGAGTGTCATTCGAGGGCATCGCCCTTACCGTTGGCTGATATGGGTCCGTAGCGATGCCCTTTTTCTGCTCAATTGCATTGCCCAGCGCTGAGTACTATACTGGACTAATCCATTGGCAGGTCTACTCCACTACGCGCATAGCCACTGCAATCAGTTTAGCAATGTCCCTGTACATTATTAACGTTTCGACTCCATATAACTGTCAGGTGCGCATGTTCCACATCTACCTCATATGCGGCTGCGATCTGATAGGCCATGATCCGAAGGTTGTAACCGTTATCCAATTTGTGAGTCAAACCCTCCGATGCACCTAATCTCGATGCACCTAATCTCAAGGGAAACAATGTCTGGCACTCCTGCTTTTTTTGGTCTCCAGCTCTCTGGGTATCTATCCATTGCCAGCTCATCTCTCTTGATCGTGCTCCGCATGTACGTTCTATTCCCAGATCCAATTATCCTCTCCCGGATTAGGCACTCACGGACACCACCGCCAGTTTCGCCATTTGGAACAAGAAGAAGATCATTGTGGCAATAGCAACTGGTGTATTGGGGATCAACGTTGTATTCCTCATTCAGGGTGAGCTCTCTATTTCTGTGAAAGTTCAGAAATCCGATTTAATCTAAATATGCCATGATGTCAGGTCTCGTGCGGGTGAATAATCGAACTGAACTGTAGTTGGATATTTTGGAACTCATTCCTTCCTAGATTCGTGCTATATGGAACCCCCTGATGAGTATTTGCATGGTGGTAAACAACCACATTCCCGAGCTTAACATTTTCGGTACCCTCGTCACCGACATCAGTCTACTTCTCATCATGTCCTTTGGCTTGCTCCGCCAAGGCTTCCATGAGCGCAGCGTGTCCGGTCTGGGACATCTCTTGTGGAAACAGGTGGGCAATCCTCGTTTCTCGCTGCCCATGATGTTCTCCATCTGCTAATATCCTGCTTTTCATTCACAAGGGTTTGATTTGGCTCTTGGTTGCCACCATCGCGGAGGTCCTTCCCGCGGTGAGTGGCTAGTTTCATGTGGCTGTCCCACTTATCACGATATTATCTCGCAGGTGTTTCTCAGTTTGAATCTGAACTGTAAGTCTAGTTTTCTGTTCACTCTGCCAACAAAGAACTGATGATTGGACTCGATTCTGTTCAAAATATTAGATCCATTGAACTACGTGCGTTCTTGTTTATTACTCGTGTGGGTGGCTATGTGTCTTTAACGCCTGAATCTCAGATGTTCCTGCCTCTCTCCGTGGTCACTTTGTCAATTGCATCAACTCGGATCCATCGCGGTCTGGTAGACCATGGCTCCACCATGCGAACCGAAAAGTACGACATAACTCCATCTCATTCTTTGCAGCACTCAACGTGGTCTATATGGTAGGCTAAGCGACCCCATTAGCCTCCAAGGAAGTGGTCGCACAGAATGGAAACATTGGAAAATCAAGAGTGTCCCCACCACGGCGCCCACTCTACCGACACACATGGAGGTAACTATAAATAGGACATACGACCAAGAGCAGACGCCGAAAAAGAGCCAGTACAGCTCGCTCACCAGCGTCGAGGGACAGTCGTGTGAAAGACCTACCAGACAACCTGGACTTGACGATAACACGGAGAATGATGTGGGGTCTTCCCATGACATAAAGCTGATGATTTTGGGGGATTCAAGGGCTCCCGGGGAGGAAGCGGAGCCGCGCTAGAGCAGCAGGAGTGATCGGGCTTCTTCACGTTCTGATGCCCTGTCACATTACTTTGTCTCACATATGATTATCATCATTTCTCAGCTGACATGTGCATCGAAGATGGCGCCAATCGCATATGTCTCACGCCGTCCCACCCCGTGTCTCATACACCTCACGCTTGTCGATCTCGCGACCCATGTCGACGCTTATACCTCCCATTTTGTTCTTCTCCGCACGCGATCCTGTCTGGTCATGATTTATTTTGTTTTCACATGTGGAACATATATAGCGTGCGCTGTGCACGAGAATAATAAGCGTCTGTGTCTATTTCCATTCCCCTGCGTGTACGCGTGCCTGTCAAGAAGCGAGGCTTTCCGTTGCCGCCGCTCCTGTCGCGTCCCCTGTCCGGTCCGCGCTACCGCTGCCCCCTCTCTCGATTCAATAAAAGCTACCGTGGCATTTGTTGCCACATGAACGAAGTTTTTATCATCTGGAATATAGTCGAGGCCCAACTCTCATCATATACGACATAAGAAAGGATATGCTCGTCCGATATGGGGTATATTGTTGTGACTCCCAATCGCTCGTAGGATACGAGTATTTGGATACATGCACATAATGGATGGTGGATGATCTGGCTTGTTTCTTTCCCCCAGCCCATTAACATCTTTTGGAATCACCAATATAGTCTTAAAGGGATGTTTGCAGATTTGCAGCTCAAAACTGGAACGTACTGAATAGTCAAGTACGGACAGCAGACTCCGAACGAAAGGATACTACAGTTCAAAGCGCCACTTTCTATCCCGTGCACCGGCGCCTAACCGGTGAGCCGGTGAGCCCTGGCCAAGCGGCTGAAATCTAGTAGGCGGGAAAGTTATGAAAGAGTACATATGCCAATTCTACAATTTTTCGTATTTTGGGTGCTTGTTTCAATTTAGATTTTGGGAGATAAGCACCCAGATACGGGCCCGGGGAACGTCATGGAAAAAACTGAGATTAATTATACAAAATTAAACATGATCATGATCAGTTCCTTGAATGGTTGCACGAGGTAATTATCGTCGGAATGCATTAGTACATACAAATAAGGAAATAGCCATTCATAGCATTTACATGCCTCACTTGCTCGCGTACCCTTTAAGCTTTAATGCTCACCACTAAATGCCATTTTTTGTGTCTGAGGCCGTTGTAGACATTCATTTTATGCCTCATTCTGAGCGGGCCCGCAGGGTTGGGAAAGTTGTTAATTTGAAATTTGTTTCATTTTTCAGTTGGAATCTCGGGCACTTACAGTAATACTTGTGTTTTGAGGGAGCAGTTGTGGCGAAGGCGTGTGCGTGCGCATGGTCATCAAACTGTGACCCTAACCCTGGAGTTAAGCTTCGGTAACTTCCGCACATCATCGTCACGTCTCTTTTTGGGATCCATACTGTGTAGTCACTACTACGCATCGTTTATTTCCCCAGTTTTTAAGTGAAGATACCCCCCCTACCGAGGCTGTTCCTTCTACTTCCGTTACTTAGCGAACGGTAACCGAAGAATAAAAGATCCATGCTACGGCGGCGATGTCTCTGAATTGTTTGCTCAAGACCATCATTTCACCTCTCGAATTTCCGCCCGCGCTAGCCCTGCGTGTCCTTACGCGCCTTCGCCATCGTAATTCTCTCACAGGGCACAAACTCGAGTTTTGCACTTCTCGGTAGGGTTGTGTCTTTTGTTACACGTATAAGTTACCAGTGTCCCCTGATTTTTTTTTTGATCATCGCAGGCGAACGCTGGAGCCCAACATGTTGCCCTTCCTGCAAAGACTCCAGCGACAAAACACAACCACTCACGCATCGCCGCCCATGTTCTGAACGCTCACAGCCTCGGTGAATAGGAGTTCTTAAATGCTATGTCAAGTACCACTGATGACTTTGATGATAATATATAGTGGGTTCAGTGTTTTGCTCCTATCTAGGTCCTTTGTACAGACTTCACCAATTCACTAGGTGTCGCGCAAATGTTAGAGATTATACAGCCCAATCTTAATAATTGATAGTGGATCGGCCCTACGTTCTGGACATTCAATGATTCAGATATATGAGCGGCGTCGTTCGATGCACGACCATTGGCCACCACCGTCGCTTCGATCAAAAATTCGTGTTAGAGCTGTTCGATTACATCATTGCACGTTGGAAGATGGTATATATGTGGACAGGGCTCTGAGTAGTCACTGTACCAACCTCGCTCTCCCCACCTTCCATCCCATTGATCTACCCCAGGATGGTTAATTACCATGATCCCGTCGTAGTCGCGCAGGATTATTGTGCGTCCACCTTTGTGGCGAAGCATGTGAGCTCGTGGAGCCAGCTGATTTCTTTCGACAGCGGCATTATGGAAGCTCTGGCATGCTGTGGCTGGACTTTACTTGTGTGTCTGCCCTGCCGCTCGTGCCCTTTGCCAGTGCTCTCATGGCGTATCGAATCATCCGGCGTCTCATTCCCAGCTGGGAGTTTGTCACTACTCTCGATTACGAGTGGAGTGTATTCCGAAGGCATCGTCCCTTCCGCTGGACGATATGGGTGGGTAGCAATGCGGCTCTCTGTTGGGCTTCCATTCCGGCGCTGAGCGTTTTACTAATCTGCTCCCTTCGGTAGATCTATTTTACCACGCGCATAGCCACTCTACTGGCTGTAATACTCTCTTTAGTTTATATTAACGTTACGGCCCGATACAACTGCAAGGTGCGCGCATTTCACGTCTGCTTCTTATGCGCCCACAGCCTGATAGGCCGTAATCCGAAGGTTGAGACCATTTTCCTAACTGTGAGTAAAGCTCCTTTGATGTGCCTAATATATCTCTGAGGGAAGAATGTCTGGCATTCTGATTGCTTTATTTTCTAGGCTTTTTCGTTTTTAGCCATTGCCGCTGCTACTCTCTTGATTGTACTCCGTATGTATGTTGGGTTCCCTGATCCAATTATTTTCTACAATTAGGCTCTCATGGGCACCGCCAGCCTTGCCATTTGGAACATGAAGAAGATCGTCATAGCGATAGCAACTAGCACATGGGGGGTCGGCTTTATATTCCAAATTCAAAGTAAGCCCTCTCTTCCCTTCAGCGGAAGTTCAGAACCTCATTTTAACAGTGCTATTATACTAGCCACCGTGCGGGTGAATAATCAACCTGAATTGTAGTAGACCTTGTAGATTCATCCATCCCTAGATTCGCGTTGAATCGGTACCTGGAAAGGCTACTTGTGTAGTGGCCAACCCGCACATTGCCAATATTAACGCTCTCATCAGCTTCACGACCGACATCATCTTGCTGCTTATCATGTTCTTTGGCCTGTTTCGCCTGCACTTCCACAAATCCGTGTTTGGTATGGGACGCCTCCTGTGGAGACAGGTGGGCTATGATGCTTCTCCTTGATGTTCTCTATTCGCTTATATGTCGCTCCCAATTCACAAGGGTCCCGTTTGGCTCTTGGTTGCCTTCATAGCCGACATCCTACCCTTGGTAGGTAGTCAGTTTCATGTACCCGTCCTTTCCACTTATCGCGATTTTTCGTTGCAGGTGTTCTTGTGTTTGAACCTAAACGGTTGATTTACTTTTCTATACATCTTGTCGACAAAGAATACTGATGACTAAATTCGATTTTTTTTTTTTTTCGAAATATTAGATCCGCTCGACGTTGTGCGTTCTTGTTTTCTGCTAGTACTTGTGTGGGTTGCTGTGGGTTTTTAACGCCTCTTGTAATTACAGATGTGCTTGACTCCCTCGATCGTTGCCTTGTCAATTGCTGCGACTCGAATCCATCGTGGCCTGGTAGACTATGCCTCCGTCGAATGCACCGAACAGTACGATATAACACCACCCCATTCTTCTCTGTCAATGCACTCACAATAGATGTCTAAGACTGTTCGATTCTGGCCACAGTAAAGCAAATGGTCGCGCACAATGGAAAGCCAATAGAGTCCCCGTCATGCACACGCAGCTGAGCGACATGGAGGTAGCAATACCTAAGATGTATGAGCAAGATGAGTCTGATGAGACGCCCCAAATGAGCCAACATGGCTCGGCAGGCTTGTCGAAGGACAGTTATACGAAAGGCCCGCCGGATAACCCAGACTTGATGAAAATGTGGAGAATGGTCCATGACGTACCTCCTGACTTTGACAACTTTTGTAATTACATAGTAACTTAGCCGCTAATATAATCTTAAGACGGCCGCGGACCCAAATGTGACCCTAACCCTGACGGATTTTGCACCCGCTGTTGCTTTTCGTGTGAGACACGCACTTCATCCACATTCTTTGGTCTCTATGCTGCACCCAAGTAAGTTTCGCTTTCTTTTCGGGAGTGCATATATGCATAGTTTATTCTCTGGTTTCTGTGCGAAGGAAGATCACACCGAGGCTGTGCCCCTCTATTTCCGTCGCTCCGCAGCGAACGGCCGCCGAAGAATAATTTCCCCCGCTCTAACCCAGCGCGTCCTTCCACACACCTTTTAGGCACCGTGATTTCTTCCTTGGACACAACTTGTGCTTCACATTTCTCGGCGCGCTTATGTCTCTCGCCCTACTTCTATCGATGCCCCCCCCTCATTTTTTTTGGCCATCACAGGGTGGTAGTAAACGCTCGACGTTTACGTGTTTTGTTATTCCACCTGCAATAATTTTAACTCCCGGCCGCGGCAGAACACGACCGTTAGTGCATCGCCACCCGTGGTTTGAAAATGCCTATGGTAGCCTCGATGAACATCTGAGGTAGATCCTCATTGGAGACTACAGAACGTTATGCGCTGAGTCCCGCCACGCGCCGGGGAACCCTACTGTACGTCGAATTGGCAGTCGTATATCTGTTTGCTTTCGCATTTTATTTACAGGCTCATCATTCGATTTATCGGATGCATGATGATGGCATGATGCATCACGGTGACGCACTGAAGGCAGCTGAACATTATGGTGGATTTGAAAGGTATCTTAGTCCGAAGTTCTTAGATGCTATGTCAAAAGTATCATTGATGACTTGATTACAATATATAGTGGGTCATGTAACCTAGATATACTATAATCATTCGGCGTCGTTCCTATCAAGCCTCTTATCACGCAGTTCATGGAGATCGTATGAGCTTGATTGATAGATGATTGGCCCTACGGCTCTGGCCTTCAATAATACTGTGGCTTTCTGTATAGCAACCAGTGGGTGTGTTAGTACTACAGCCTACCCCTGACTCTGAGTTAGCAACCAGACCGTTACCGTACACGTTACAGTTGCTAATATTAGCAACCCAGTGGCGTGTGGAGCGCTTCGATATTACAAGTAACTTACTGTAATGTACACAGCCTCTGGTTATGAAACACATGTGGCTTATACTGACAGACGTGAGAATGCCAGTGAGAGGCCGCATGGCTATATGAAGTATTATGAACTTCCCCGCCGGAACTACAGGTACGCCGACAGAAGCCGTGAGGGAGCCCGTCAATGGCGATGACTTGATCGTCCACATAGCTTGAATCGTCTGTGTGAACTTATTAGTACTGTGTCGATCTCGCGCAAGGACGATGATGGACCTGGAGCTAGAAATAGCCCAGCGTTCGCAATCCCCACATTCAGCACTGGCACAGGATAAAGAAGGGAGGTACCCGCTGCGACATCATAACGACCTATTGGGTTTAGCTGCCTGACCTTGTCAGCGGTGCCTCGCTGGCGGGCACGGTCAAAGACAGGAGCAGTCATGGCGGCCGTCTCGATGAGTCCCGGACAAAGCGCATTGACGCGGATGTCAGTGCGCTGGAGTTGCCATCATGGCATCCAGCTATCCGCGCAATGGAGTTTACAGTGGAAAAGACAAGATTGATGTCAGTAAATGATACTGCAACGTGAACAGCGATGCATGTGCCACTGGCAGTGGGCGCACGCGGCACGGCGCCGAGTCACGCCGCTTTGCTTGCACCCGTGACTGCCTTGTTACAGTAATACCCGTTACGCGTTACGTTGCTATTGTTGGCAACTTGAACCTGGCCCCTGTGTTATGTTACGCCTGAAATTTCAGCAACTGACCTCCCGCTATGCATTATTTTTAGCAACGCAACTACCCCAGCGTTATGCGTTACGGTTGCTTCCACAGAAAGCTACAGTATCAGTGGAAATCAAGATAATCTTTGTGCAGAAGTACGAATACGTGTTTCAGCTTCCCACACCACTACAGTCACGGTAGGCAACGTATATGCCGCTCGTGAACGTGGCCTAGCGCCCGCTGTTGCGGCATCTTACGTTTCGTTAAATTGGGAAGGACGACATGACAGCATGCTGTCTAGCTGAAGGTCACGATGTACTATATACTCTACATTCCCAGTGCCTTGCGTGGCAATTGCATCAACCTCCCCCTGCCTTCCACTTCGCCGTATTGATCTCCCCAGGGATGGTTAACTACCGTGATCCCGCTATAATCATACAGGATGATTGTGCGTACATTTTTACGGCAGTGCACGTGAGCTCGTTGAGCTAACTGACTTCCTTGGTAGATGCAGTGTTGAAGCTCTGGCATGCTGTGGCTGGACTCTACTTGTGTGTCTGCCCCGCGCGCGCGGGCACTATACTCTCATAACAGTAACCAGTTATAATAATCTGATGCTTCATTCCCAGCTGGGAGTTCGTCGCTACTCTCGATTACGAGTGGAGTGTCTTCCGAAGGCGTCGCCCCTACCCTTGGACCATCTGGGTCCGTACCAATGCGCGCTCTCTTAGTCCGGGCGATGAGCGCTGAGCGCTGGACTGATTTGTCTCCATTGACAGGTCTACTTTACCACGCGCATAGCCACTCTGGTGGCTGTAGTGCTCGCCTTAGTCGGTAACAATGTTACAGCCCGATACAATTGTGAGGTGCGCGCATTCCGTTTGCTTCACATGCGCCCACGACCTGATAGGCCGTGATCCGAAGGTCGAAACCGTTTTTGAACTTGTGAGTAAGCTCCTCGGATGCGCTTAATTTTTCAGGGAAGAATGTCCGACACCTTTTATTTTATTTCTAGACCTTTGGGTATCTAGCCGTTACTGCCGCTTCTCTCTTGATCGTGCTCCGCGTGTATGTCCTGTTCCCTAATCCGATTATCTTCTCTGGAATTATGCACTCACGGGCATCGCTAGTGTCGCTATATGGAAAAAGAAGAAGATCATCGTGGCGATAGCAACTGGGGTATGGATGACCAACGTTATATCCCAGATTCAAGGTAAGGCCCTTCCTCCTTTCTGCAGAAGTTCAGAGATCTCGTTCCAACATGCCATGATATTTATTAGCCATCGTGCGGGTGAATATTCCGACCTGAACTGTACTTGGTCCTTCTTGGGCTCAGTCTTTCTTAGATCCGCGCTAATTGGATACCTGGGGCGGATGCTTGCGTGGTGGTCAACCTGCGCATTACCAAGTTCAACATTCTCGTCAGCCTCGGAACCGACACCATCTTACTTCTCATCATGTTCTTTGGCTTACTCCGCCTGGGCTTCCATGAGCGCAGCGCGTTCGGTCTGGGACGCCTCGTGTGGAAACAGGTGGGTTATTGGTGGCCGTGGTATTCAAGTTCTCCGTTGATATGGTATTTTCCCATTCACAAGGGTGTCATTTGGCTTTTGGCTGCCGCCATCGCCGAAGTCCTTTCCGCCGTAAGTGGCTAGTTTTAAGTGCCCATCCTTTTTTCTCAAAAAAATTTTATGTCGCAGGTGTTCATCTGTTTGAATCTGAACGGTAGATCTACTTTTCTGTCCAATTTTTTTTGTCAACAAAGATCACTGATGATTGGACTCGATCCTGCCCGAAATATAAGATCCATTTAACTACGTGCGTTCTTTCTTGTTACTCGTGTGAGTAGCTACGTATCTTTAACGCCATTTGGAATTACAGATGTTCCTGCTTCCCGCGATGGTCACTTTGTCCATTGCTGCGACTCGAATCTATCGCAGTCTGGCGTGCTATGCCTCTGTCGGGGGCACCGAACAGTACGACACAACTCCACTTCATTCTTCTCAGCGTTGACTGTGATTGATGCTGTAGGCTGAGCGACTCCATCAGCCTCCAAGAAAATGGTCGCATAGAATGGAAAGCCAATAGAGTCCCCATTACACCCATCACGCTGAGTCAAGTGGAGGTGGCCATAAATAGTACGTACGACCAAGATCAGACTCTACAAACGTGCTAGCGCAACTCGCTGGTCAGCGTCGGAGGAAACCTGCGTGAAAAGCCTGCGAGACGACCCGGGCTCGACGAAAACATGGGAAATGATGGGGAGTCGCAAAGCGCAAGCGCAGGTCCCATGACATGAAGCTGCTCCTCGGCATCTATTTCATGCCCTGTACCTGGGCGCACGTAATCCGATGATTTACATCCATAGTTGGCCATCTGAGCTTGCCAGCGTGGGAGGGACTGTGGCGAGGTAGCCCTACGTACTGTACATGATGGAGTCCCAAATACTTACCCTATGTCACATGAAACATTACGTGTTCATATCATGTAATGTCCTGACGGTACGTATACGGTACGGTCGACTCGGCCACTTCGTGTTTCTTGCGTCTCTCAACCCATGGCCAGTTTCTCCAGTACAGGGCTGCGAAAACTCGAGGCTTATATATTGCTTGTTTTTGTAAGGACTTTCAGCCGCAGTAGAACACAATCACCCATGCATTGCCTCAGCGGATACAGTACATCATTTAGAGGCAGGAAGTTACACGACTCTTATGCACTAGGTCTCGTTGAGCGCCGAGAAACCAGGACTTGACAGTAACTTGGGGCGTTGGACCTGCTTCCCACGGATCCCACCCCTCAGGCACTAGAGCGCTCACGGGCTTTCCATGCTCGGGTGCTTCCGCGCCCATTTATTACTGTACAGCCGGGCTCTCCATTCGGGCTACAAGATGTGCGCTGCTTCATGGTAACGCACTCTGATTATTGTAGCGGATTGAAAGGCATCTTAGTCCGTAGTCCTCAGACGAGTGAGTGCGCCATGCCAGAATTGTCGGAAATTTCCTGGGCCGGTTGTAACCGGGCCCTGATTACATATGGTCTTAACTCCGGTTGGAACCATGACGGGATTGTGATTGATTGTGCTTCTTCATGATCCTATCGCTCCTTGCTCGCCATTGTTTCAACCCTTTTATCCAACGGTGTATCTCTAGCTCCATTCTTCTGCAATGGGTTCACTGTAATCCAGCTGCGATCATGGTTGTAACCGACAGGTCCCTCAGGCTGGTTGTAAGCAGAAGTTGTTGGTTGTTTAAGGTAAAGATCGGCTTTTTGATTGAGGGGATTTTAGCCGGTTATGACCGGTTATGAGCGACTCAGGAAATTTCCGACAAAGTACTGGTGATGATTCGATGACAAAATATCGTACGTCAAGCTACAATATTTCCTTGATACTATGTCGTATCTACTAATCGTTCGGGTTGCACATACCTATAGTCTCTTTGCTCAGAGTGCACCACCCGCCCCCTTGCTGCTGTGCAAGTTCTAGAGATCGAATGCCCTGAGCTAGATCGATCGGTCCCACGCTGGCACGCTCCGGCCTTCAGCGGCAATCATCGATGCAGGAAAAGAATAACTTACAACTTCAGATCATTCGGTACAAATGAAACATACGTTTCCGTAACCGTGGCGTAGCGCCAGCAATAGTGGCGTCTTACAGTCTCATCAAGATGTCTCGTGTTCGGAGATGTCCCGGCTTCACGACATGACATGCAGTCTAACTTGAAGGTCCGGTGTACTAGTATATATACACGAGTGGCCATTGCATCAAACCAACTCGCCCTACCTTCCACCCCATCATTTCCCCCCCAGGATGGTTAATTACCATGATCCCGTTGTAGTCCTGCAGGATAATTGTGCGTACACTTTTGAAGCAAAGTGCATGATGGGCTCGGGGAGCCCAACTGACTTCTTTTGACAGTGGCAGTGTCGAAAATCTGGCATGCTGTGGCTGGACTCTACTTGTATGTCTGCCCCGCCGGGCGGGCGGGCGTTCGACTCTCATAACATATCCGATAATAATAATCCGGTGCTTATCTCTAGCTGGGAGTTCGTTACCACTCTCGATTTCGAGTGGAGTGTCATCCAAAGGCATCGCCCCTTCCGTTGGACAATATGGGTTCGTATCAATGCACTCTTTCTGTTTGGTTTCATTGCCCGGGTCTGGGCGCTGGACTAGTCTATCCCGTCTGGCAGATCTACACCACTACGCGCATATCCACTCTCATCGCCGTCATACTTTTCCTGGTGGGTGTTAACGTTACGGGTCGATATAACTGTGAGGTGCGTATGTTCCACATCGGCTTCATATGCGGCTGCGACCTGATAGGCTATGATCCGAAGGTTGAGACTGTTTTCCAACTTGTGAGTAAACCCCTCCGATGCCAGTGCACCTAATCTCAAGGGAAACAATGTCTGACACTCCTACTTTTCCTGGTCTCTAGATCTTTGGGTATCTAGCCATTGCCTGCGCTTCTCTCTTGATCGTGCTCCGCATGTACGTCCTGTTCCCTTGATTCAATTATCTTTCCTTGAACTAGGCTCTCACGGGCACTGCCAGTCTCGCCATTTGGAACAAGAAGAAGATTATCATAGCGATCGCAGCTGGCGCTTGGGGAATCAACGTTATATTCGAGATTCAATGTAAGCTCCTTCCTTCTGCGGAAGTTCAGAAATCCCCATTGATATAAACCATTCCATTTTACCAGCCATCGTGCGGGTGAATGATCAACCTGAATTGTAGTTGGACCTTCTGTGACTCATTCCTTCCTAGATCCGCGCTATATGGGAACCTGGGACTACTTGCTTGGTGCCGAACCTGCATATTTACGAGCTCAACATTCTCGTAACTCTCGCTACCGACATCATCTTACTTCTCATTATGTTCTTTGGTTTGCTTCGTCTGGGCTTCCATGAGCGTGGCGCGTTTGGACTGGGACGCCTCTTGTGGAAACAGGTGGGCTATTAGTGCTTCGCGCTAGCCGTGGTGTTCTCCGCTTATACGGTGGTCCGCGTTGACAAGGGTGTAATTTGGCTCTTAGTTGCCACTATCGCCGAAGTCCTGCCTGCGGTGAGTGGCTAGAGTCATGTGCCCCCTCCTTTTCGCTTATCGTGATATCATGTCGCAGGTGCTCCTCTGTTTAAATTTAAACGGTAGATTTATTTTTCTATCTATTCTGTCAATGAAGAATCGCTGATTGGACTCGATTCTGTTCGAAATATTAGATCCGTTCAACTTCGTGCGTTCTTATTTTTTCACTCATGCGGGTAGCCATGTGTGTTCAAGTTTGATGCCCCTTTGAATTACAGATGTTCCTGCCCCCTTCGATGGTCACCTTATCAATTGCTGCGACTCGAATCTATCGCAGTCTGGCAGACCATGCCTCCGGTTATACCGACCAGTAAGACATAATTTCACCCCATTCCTCTCAACGCTAACTGTGGTCGATGTTGTAGCCTGAGCGGACCTGACAGCAGCAAACGAAGTGGTCGCATAGAATGGAAAGCAAATAGAGTCCCCATCACGCTAAGCCGCATGGAGGTGGCCATAAATAGTAGGACATCCGATCAAGATCAGACGCCTCAAACGAGCCAGAACGGTTCGCTCGCCTATATCGAAGGACAGGTATGCGAAAAGCCTGGCGGACAACGCAAGCTTGAAGAAAACGTGGGATATCATGATGTGGAGTCTTAAACACAAGTCTCATCATGACATAGCTCAACGGCACCAGTTTCCTGCCTTGTACTTGGAATGTAGCCTTATGGACCTCGACCCATTTAGAGTAACTGTATTCTCATAATACAGTAATTACGACAACCGCGGAGACACGTATTGAACGCAAGAGTGGCTGCTGTCATCTGCTTCTCCAACACAATAAGGCTTTCTCGATTACTGTAGCTGGGGCCAGAAAAGGTGTGGGAAAATCTGCTCGCTTCCCACACGTTTGATCAGAGGCACCAGATCTTGAGCTCGATGCTGCCTCCGTGTGTTCTCCGATCACTGGAGTTGACTGGTGAGATGATGTCGCGTGGCTGCCCACATCGTTCCTGGGAGATTTGCGGTGCGCCGCACATGAGGAAGGCATGGCAGTGACGTTGATGGAGACAATGCATGCCCTCGGTTGAGACGAAATGCGTCGGCAATGATCTATTTCCGGATGCCCTGCTTGAGAATACCAAGCCACTGGCATATATTGCTACTACCCCCATCCATATGGGTTTGTCCTACTAACAGGTAAGCTCGTAACGCTGCTACTGCTCTTCAAAAGGATATGGGTTTGAGGTAATAACTAACATCATAACAGACTCATGATGTTACGATACACCCTCTCTATAAGTGCCAGTGCAATGCCACTGGCTGAGTGCGGACTGAGAGTCTGTCCAAATCTGAAACTCGTCCGAATTCCATCGTCCACTTTCCGTCAGGTACCCTCAAGAGTCAAGACAAACTAGCCGCGCCGTCATCAAATCCTCCGCAACTTTATCCTTGGAAGAATAGAGCACTCAAGATTCTCAGGATGTCTCGAAAATTCGACTCTCCGCTTCAAAAAGTAGATATGAGTGATCACCTGGACTAACACGAGGCCCCACGATCAATAGGCACTGTGGTCTTGACTGGAATTTCACAGCGATTCTCATCTTTTGCTTCTGTCACCTTGGATACAGACGAGATAACATCGAAGATTGTGGCATCGACAAAGTCACATCCAGGACAAATAAGGCTGTCGGACCGTCTCGGATGCTCCCATCTTATTGGAAAAACACTCGGGCTTGAATTCCTCTGCCATCGGGTAGCCGTACCCGCTAGGTGATGTCCCAGTCCCGGACGAGCTGGACACCGAGCTTTCCGAGTAGGAAGGTGGGACATAACTTGAAGGCGTCACCGTGGATGTACTTCCTGTTACGAGTAAGCCACAACCATATTGGTCAATAAAGGATGTGTCTATGATAGATGATGAATGATTACCTGTTCCTGCTGCGAAGGCCGGTAGCCGCCGCACAGTGCGGCCCAAAGGTCTGCCGCGGTTTGAGCATCCGAGTTGCTACGGCTCTGCCACATGCAAGAAGATTTTTTTTTTTTTTTTTTTTTTTTTTTTTCCGAATTTTTATTCCGCGCGCATGTAACTACAGACAAAGAGGCGGTCACGCCAAACAGCGTTCTATGTGTGACTGGGGGTTTGACGCTTGCCCGCTGGGGTGGTGTGTACGTATGGGGTGTTTTGGTGAATGGGGTGGGAGACATTGCACACTTCGGTGCCGATATAAACCGAGCAACGAGCGAGTTCTACATTATATATTATAGGGGAAGTCATCCTGGGTCCCAGTCTAATCTCCGGGGCTTCACGCAGGCTTGGGTTTCCTCAAGGAACCGTAGGGTTCCAACGCATAGCAGCGGTTTGTTGAAGAGTTGGTCGAGAGACCTGACTCTCCCGCGCGCGTTGAGGTGCTTGCTTCGTGCCGCGTCGTGGATTGGGCAGTCGAGGAGGACGTGTTCAACTGTTTGAGGCAGCTCCCCGCAGGGGCATGCCACTAGTTCTTCTGGTAATGGGACAGGGAATTTCTTCCCAAGGAAGCGGGCTGTGTATTCGCCCGTGAAAGCATGCCCTGTAATAAACCTGAATAGTGTGGATGTGGTGGAGCGTGAGACCTTAGCTTTATGTAGCTGTCCCTGTGTTTTAGAGCGGAAGGGCTTGTCTTTCCAGCCCTTCTGGTGGATGCGGAGTATGGGGTGTAACCTCCCATCTGGAGGCTTGGTGCAAGCTGTGCAGTAGGCCAGGGAGGTGCGGGGGCATCAGGAAAAGTGTCAGTACTTTGTCTTTTCAAATTTGTCTTTTCTTGTCCTTTTTGTCCTTTGTCTTTTATAAAGCAGCTTTTACTTTTACTTTCTGTACTTAAAAATCTTTTACTTTTTACTCTGACTTTTTTAAACACAGAATGACTTTTTTAAACATAGAATGACTTTCTTAAAAATATAATTACTTTCTGGAATGTATAATTACTTTTTAGTGACTTTTTAGAACATATAATGACTTTCTAAAATATACTAGCGTTTGCCCGTGCGAAGCACGGGCGCGCGTTAGGCGAGTTGTAGGCGCCCGCTCCGCAGGGGCACGCGTTTGTTGTATAGCTACCGCACCGACTTCGTTTTTGGGACTTGGCTGTCAGCAGCCCCTATTAGCAGCTTTATATTATATCATTATCACCATGCAGTCTCGTGTGCATGGTAATCTATATACTTGTTAACATAAAAACGATGAAATACATCTAAAGAGTGATTGTAAGTTAATGTTTTAGGAAGCATATCATGCCCTGCAACACCAATTAGGTGTGCCGCACGTAAGATCGTGTCAATATGAATAAGAGAAGTAATGCGCCGACCTCGCTCATCACGCTCCGGTACCACAGACCAGAGCCCGGTGTCTTCACATGGCGAGTCTCCGAATGTAGAAAACCATTCAACTAAAGCACAGGGATAGTCGCCAGCGGCTTCACCCTCGATGACAAAAGAAAGGAACAGTTTGATACGAGCCACATACAAGCCAGCAAAACCATCCACCTCTGGATCGTGGTCAATAAACACGCAGTCATACCTACCAGCACCATTTTGCCATGAAGGCGTGGCCCTAATCCACTCGCGATGCATCCCTCCAATGCCTGAGAGGTCACTTGGAGCGTGATATGTAGCTAAAGCGGAGTGGAAGACCATGACTTGCAGAGACGACGACACTGTGGGGCAGGCCTCAAGGGGAGCATCCATGCCGCATAAGTCGGCATCGGGGTACAGTTGGTCATATAAAAATCGTCGAATATATTCTGGGAGGTTTGGTTCGGCAACATAGCTAGTGAGCAAATCCAAAGTTTTCGGATACCGCTTGGCTACCAGAAATCCAGTCATAAACGAAATATTGCATAAGAATCAAATGACGCTTACCTGGGCGTGCAGCCAGCTTAACATCTCCAAGCGCAGTCATCCCCGGGGCATCAACAGCCTCATCCTTGTTTGGGGCCAGGGGCGGGGGCAATGGAGGTACGTCTCGTAAAATAGATCGATGGTCCAGCATTCCTCTAGATTTAAAATCCACACGCGCAGCCGCCAATTTGTCAAGACGTTGGTTAGTGAGAAGCATTTGCCCTAGTGGCTGATTGCGGCTGGAGCGGCGCCAGGGCTTCTTTACCGCTTCGATATGCTTTGACTCGGTGATAGAGGAGCAGATCCCATTCGGCACACCAAACAAACGGATGAGGGAGGAGTAGTGCATGAGGGAATGCTGCCGCGGTAGAGAAAAATCCTCCCGGATACCGACTTCAATGAATACTTCGCGTTCCCGGTGGAAGCGCTCGATTGCAGCGTCGATTAACTCCAGGGTCGTCTCGTCAATTTGAGAGCGCCTGGCGAGATAGCAGAATTCTGTGAATGCGCTCACAGCACGGACCATTTTCGGTGGTACATGGCCCGAGATGGCTGGTAAAAAGACCTGAATAACGGGTTAATGCTACCTAGACATTGAGCCCAAAACGATACAAACCTTCATGAGGGCTTTTGAGTCGTCGCCGGTCCACTGTTTGAACCCACGACCCTCCGGAAATCGTCGCAATCCTGTAAATAAAGGCACTGTAGCAATACTGAGAAGAAATCACCCAGTTAGGAAGTCCCTTGCGAAGGTGACACATCTCGGACTTACCGTCGATCTATGTCGGCGAGAATCTGGTTTGCGTGGCTTTTGCCATGCTCTGCAGCCACGTAGTCCATGACCCAGGTGACCAAATGGTCTTTGAAGGTACCTTTGATGATCTGGTGCAAAAGATCGGGCGCCAACAGTTCGTGGATGTCAGCCCTCGGAAAATGGGTTGTGAACGGCTGGTCGCATGTTTATAAGAGGATAATGTGCGCCGGGGTGAGTCCGAGTCATAAATTGGTGTATTATTATGGGGTGCTGGAGTATGTGGCGGGAAGTCAAAATGTTGGTCTTGAAGGAAAAGACCAGGAGTATGTGGCGGGAAGTCAAAATGTTGGTCTTGATGGAAATGACGGGGAGTGCGTTGTGGTGTACGGCTTGGGCTCCGACTCGGAGAGGGCGGCGTAAAAGATGGTGAGTTGTAAATGTTTGCAGGGTTCTTCGAGCAGGCGAGCTCATGTCGAGTAAGCCCTGATGGGGACTTGTACCGAAGCTCAGAGCAAAAACGACAACAAAAGCCACGTTTTCGAAAGCGACTTCGCTTTAGGTTTGATGACTTCATCTCGTTTCCATCAAAGGCAAACGGTTCAGACTCCGACCAATTGTCGCCTCTGCAAGAACTCACTACTGTATGGATGTCCGTACCCCTCGCTCAACGTTCGTGTTCGCGGAACCGCTGTCCGCAACCCCCTCTGTCAAGCTCGCTTTTTCTCTCCATGCTTTGGTTTTGCTCCCGAAACTCACCTGTCAACTTTTCGCACCGTGCTATGTTCTTCCATGCCGCCACTCCCGGTGATCCATGAGGCCGTGCTTCTGAGTGTACCATGACCCTGTCTTTTATCTTGGACGAGTCGTCCAAGATTCTCAAACAAACGAAGAGCTAAGTTCAAGACTCGCAGTTGCGAGGCTGTGGAAATTTACTTTCCAACAGAACTTCCAAATGGTCAGTTTCGGCAAGATGTCGTTTGAGCTCAGCTAACATGTTCCCGTAGTATTCTTATTCTTGATGAAATCGATCGCCTCTTCGCAAATGCTCGCGTCTCTCTTTGCCCTCGCACAAAAGCATTCTTCAGCCCTACGTATTATTGGTATTGCAAACACCCACACGCTTACTTCCTTAGTCTCTCCTCTCTTCTCGATAGTGTAACTGGGGTTTCTACGCTTCATTTCCGGCCTTATGATACACAGCAGCTCCTTTCAATCCTACAATCGCACCTCAAATCGCTTACTTCTCTCGAAAGCCCGACCTCCGAGGCGGTCTTTCAACAATTCCTTCCCGTCTCAACCCTCACTCTTCTCTCTAGGAACATTGCTGCGCATACGGGAGACGTGCGCTCCCTATTTGAGGTTCTACGTGGTGCAATCGATCTCGCTGTTACACAACCGCCATCCAGTGACAAGGATACGCCCCTCGTAACTCCCGTTCATATCCTCGCCGCCCTCAAGTCTCATCCTCTGAAATCCCGACAAATAATAGACATTTCAGATGAACGGTACCCATGCGACGACAAGTCTGGGAGAATAGTTGCATCTTCTGTCCTTCTGATACGATCCATATTTTTATCACTGTAATTGACCTAAAGACTGCGATATACGGGTGTGTAACATTATATAAGAAGCCGCACTTCAACATGGTATTTACTGTGAGTTTTATCTCCTTGAGGCTTGTAATATTCTTTGACAATCCCCGAGCATTCGTTAGTTACGTGGCAATTTTACCCCACCTGGCGTGGGCTTTCATGATGTTAGAGCCTTCAGCTCTGATGGTAAACCACGCGTCCACGTGACTGGAACTCAAACAGATCTGCATCTGTGCTTCGCAGAAATGATTATCTATGTATCGGCCAGTGAATGAACCTCCATGTGAAGATGCGAATGATGACGCCAACGAGCGGCTCCCTTTTTTTTTAGCGTTTCGCTCCGCCAAAGCCAAATGAAAAGTGAGTGGTGATTGGGAATAACTAGTGGACTACTCGGACTACACTAAGGCGGTCTGCCTACATTGACCGCCTTAGGCCTGATGTTCGCCTCTGCCTCTCGGTCCTTCAGCTCCAAAGGGTGGCTGGCCCACCCAGGTGGTGAGACGGTACGACGACGGATTACCGCGATCGTCGATCCATTCTTCTTCGACGATCGCCCAGCCGTTGGCGGGAACGAGCATTCGCAATATGGCTACCTTCATTCCCCCGAGAAAATAAGCGGACGAGCACGCGAAGAGAAAAAGGTGGAGACTCACCACAGGTAAGACTCGGACACGACGGTCGATCCTACATAGCCACCTATACGCTCTGTGGATGATCTCGATGGGATTGAAAGGCATCTTTTGCGGCGGGTCAGGATACTGCTGAGTCGGAGGAGAAGGTCGGTCTACGCACGAGGGGTGGAGTGTTGCACTGGTGGTGATGAGAGCAGCGTACGTGACGCGATAAACTTAGGGCGGCGAGCGCTTGTATCGACCCGTTCACCCCCACTTCGGAAATCATCTCAGGCTGCAACAAGACTCGAAGAGCAGGCCAACCTGCTCACAGTCGTAAATCACTCACTTACACCCAAACTCGGACTTGACAGTAACATCGTATCATGCAAGCGAATTACACCCTCTCAAGAAACCCGCTCTCCCTGGAGAGGATTAGGTCCATCCTTACCTGCCGCGGTTTATATAAATCGATGCGATGTGATTGGATTTACGGCAGGGATAGATAGACAGCTCTCTACTCTACTGTACAATTCTACAATACGACGCACTGTAAGGCTCCTCGGGGCTACACTGCACTGTAAGGTTTATTTTTATTTTTATTCTCTTGGAAAGCACTTTATTCATGTACTGGCTAAGCTACGCTGGGACTACGAGTAGGTGCTCGATATCAGAGATCAAAGGAATCAGCCGTGAGGAAATGCAGCTGTCGGAGCGGGGCTCGGACCAGAACGGATCGCCTGTGTCGGAGCGCCCGTCATGACCTCACCCTCATTCTTCCCCCCAGCCGCACGATGACCTGGCCTAGGCGGTTAGATGTGATGATGATGATGATGATGATGGAAGCGGAAGTGACTGAGATACTGGCCCTGCAGTTGGTGCCGATGCAGGTGGTGGAGCAAACGGCAAAGGACAGACGGACCCCAATGTGGACGCGACATCAAGACCGATGGCAGGTGGAGCAGGAACAATAGGGTACTGTGATGTCATGGTGGTGGCGAGGGCAACAACGGGCGTGGCAATCACAAACTGCGATCTTGACTTTTGAGGGTTAGGCTAGGCGGGAAAAAAACAAGACCAGACGTAAGGGAGGAGGGGGACTATCCCCGGCTTCAAACGCAAGAGCAGGGTGGATCACAGGGACAGGAATGATCCTATGATATGTGTGATGGACACGGCTGAGCCGGCCCTCAGGCCTCAGGGATGGGGATGGCACTGGACAGCGAAGGCCCACTGATATCAATAATGGTGAGCAGGCCGCAGGCGAGTGGCGGTCTTCTAAACGGCCTGCTGTATGTTCTTGCAGAGGTGACACAGGTTGGCTGGAGACCGAACCGAGCGCAGATGTCTGGAGAGGGTGATAAGGGTGACTCTATTGAAAAAACGGCTCGGATACGGCAACCAAACTATGTACACGTGTTGAGACACAAACCGACTAAGTCAAATTCGGCAGAAAACTGTCATTTGGCCGCGTTCAACCCCTCGTTCATTGACGTACAAACCTCACCTTTTCCTTTCCACCTTGCTGTACCACACTCCCCAACTATACTATGATTACCAGAGCCAGCAATGCAAACAAGCGTCCAGGTCAGGTGGTAATTAACAGTGGCTCCCGTCGTCCAAAGGAGGTAGTCCAGGCAGAGCGCACCTCCAGAGCCGAAGAAAAAGAAAAAAAGGTAGTTGCCGAAGAAGAAGGTATCCAAGAAGTTGCCAGGATTGAAAATGATGCGAGGAAGAAAAAAAACCTCGGGCCCAATGGGCAAAGGAACAAGGTCACCAGAGGGCGGAAGCCAAGAGCCGCAACTCCAGTCAGTCAAGGTAAGTTGTCGCCTCTAAACAAATGAAAACTCACCTCCTACTAGTAGGCTATTCAGACGGTCACGATGATCACACTGTCAATGTCGAGCCACAGCCAGAGCCCACAAAGAGGAAACCCTCAGGTTCTGGCGAACGGTCCACCATGATGGAAGGTAAGTTATACCTCCTTTGCCAAAGCGAGGGCTTACTGCAGTTATCTAATCATTAACAGCCACTAACCCCGGGCCCTGCGATTCTGGAGAAAGTTCCGGTGACAACCCGACTGAATGGCAACCACAGGGAGGCCTTGCAGCTGAGTCCATGTCAAGTGACTCGGAGGAAGATATCGAACTAGGCGGTGAGGAGCCAGACACGATGATTAATATGAAGAAAAAGAGCAGTAAGGAACAGGAGAGGGGACCTGCCATGAGAGATTGTATCAATAAAGCTGCAGCAGGGCTAAATGACAGTGTGAGTCCCAATTCGGATGTCCAGAAGCGGAAGGCTGGACCCAATATTGGACCGGGTCCAAGGTAAGATCCTGCTTCGTTTTTGGCATCATCACTAACTTGAAGAGAATCATTTTCAGGCCTACCCCGAAGAAAGCGCGGAAGTCCAAAGCATCAACTGGCCTCGTCGCGGGCTGGAAGAAGACCGTTGATGTCCCATTGGCATCTAGTAAGCCCGCTGGCACCAGGCACGCTTCCGAGTCCAGAGTTACTACTGGAGTCTCTCGCCCACCACCTAGCACGGTGTCACCGCCGGTACTTTGTGGACGTTTATCTCGGTGCTCTGATACCGAGTGGAGAAGTGCTTGGCGCCTTCGTGGGTCTTTGTGTCCGGGAATCACAGAGTTCACCACAGTGGCGATACTCCTCCCTTAGTAGGCTTGATAGCTCCTCGTGCGGGGAGTTACGGAGATTGCAATAGCGGCAATGCTCTTCCCTTTAGGGTTGCCGCAGTTCGGTTCAGAACCAAAGTTCGAACCTGAACTTTTCCGAACCTGACCGAAGTTCGGTCCAAGGTTCGATGGCTGTGCCGAACCGGACCACAAGTCCGGTTCTGCGTTCGAGAAAGGCAGAACCGCCTTGAACCCGGTTCAAACCGAACTTTTAACTTCTCATGACTCTCATCCAATTTGGTACTGGCAATGATCACAGTCTCACTGGCCTTCATGCTCATAATAGAAAGATGAAAGGAAGACTTTTTTGAGAGACCTAGAGAAGAGTCAGCGGCGATGCAGCGATCAGATCCGTGTGTTGGCTCGGCGGTTCGGATCAGCGTGAGGCGTGAGGCTTCGTCGGGTGGGCGGCAAGGATGCAAAAGACAGGCAGAAGGGGAGGGGAAAGCGTCCGCCGTCCTGAGACGGCGAGCACACAGAGAAGAAGAGATAGAAATGAGAGCTAAGATTCAAGGATCCGCGTGGTCGCTCTCTCCTTGACTAGCAAGGAGGCTGCTTAAATACATCATGAGTGCTACAGTACTAGAGGTCCGTGTCCAGCGAAAGTGATGTCCGGACAACTGTATGAAATATGTCAAAATGTCAAATAAGTGGTCAATAGCTAGGATACAGGGCTAAGGAATAAATTCGAGCGATGCACTCCCGGCGTGTGGTTTCGGCTAGCGTCGATCTTCGTCGTCCAAAGGCCGAAAGGGGAGGGCGAAACTGGAGCGAAAAGGGTGAGGAAGGGCTTTTGATTGCAGGAAAGCATCATATCCACTCGCTGTTGTCTTGCACCAGAGGTCGAGGGAGAGGTGATGAGCGTGAAGCGATAATAAAAAGGGAGTGTGTGAAGTGATGATAGACAAGCGTGTGAAACTGTACAGTTGTGGCTGGGCGCTCCGGTGTGGGCTGTTCCGTTGCTCTGTTCTGCACAGGGCGCTTGGACGGTGCACGCGCAGCCGCACTGCACACCTTACAAAATCAAAATCGATACCGCCCACAAACCTTCAAAAGCCACTGAACTTACTAAGCCCCACATCTCCCCTCTCACACCAAGCCCGCCGGCCTCAGCGCCCACAACCTTAGCTCTGAGCCTAATGAGCCTACTAACAGCATCGCGCATAGCAAGTTTCTCGCACGCACACAAATACACACCCAATTTCGAGCATATGACATGGAAGGACACGGTCGTCATGGATGAGGTGCACTCGAGGCACAGTGTCGACGCACTTGGGGTGCATGCCCACATCGTTCGGCTCCGATCAACACTCATCTTTTTTTCATTCCCTTTTGATTCCTGCTCGCGCTCATCGTCCTCACACATCAAATGCGACTTGCCCTATGCACTCGCGCCCTCGCTTAGTAGCTTTACCTTTGTACCTGTTTCACTTTCCTTTTCATCCTTTGTCCTTTCGTCCTCGGCATGCTTCACTCTGATCATACTATACCTCCTGATGTGTACATACAAAGAGTCCTGTATGTACTTAAGTCCCCTGTCTAGTGCCCGGAATGTTATTGCCATCGTCTCCAGCTCCTTCTTCCTCCCTCTCGTGTGAGTGCAGCTGCACATCAGCCCCATCGCCGTCTTGTTCTGGTGCCACCTCATCGCCCGGCCGTGTCGTCTTCGCCTCTCGCGCCCCATTCCCGTTCGCTAAGGATCTCCGAGACTCGGGCAAAGAGTTGATGGATGATATCATGATATGATCTGCAGAATCGTCAGTATACACGTTGCAGTGCTGGGAGAGTGAGAAGGTACACACACGACGCGTGGTAGGCTGAGCTGCGATGAGCAAGAGTTCATCCTGAAAATACTTGAGTAACTTCGGTCCGAACCTTGCTGAACCTGAACTGGACCGTCCCGAACCTGAACCGATGGTCCAGTTCAAGGTTCAGGAAATTCCCTGAACCGAACCTGAAGTTCAGTTCAAGGTTCAGCAAAATACCTGAAGAACCGGACTGAACCGGACTTCGGCAACCCTACTTCCCTTAGTAGATGGATGGGAACAAGTATCTTGTATCACTGTTGGACTAGGTAGTCGGACAGGAGACTCAACTTGGCCTCTACTAGGCGCAAGGAGTACTACTTATATAGTACTTGGGTCTAGACTAAGGTAGGAGTCTGTAAGTAACTATAGTAGGAGCCTGATTCCACGCATGTATCTGAAACACATCATAAACTAGGCACATATCACAAGCCAGGGGCATCAGATAACTGTTCATCAGCGCATCAATCAGAAGGCCGCCGACATGTTGTGATCCCATCAGAACATGAACCTAGAATGATCCTCTAGATCATTCCCACGGTGACGCTTCTATTGATCCTTCAGATCAATACCATCTAGCCCCATTCGTACGTATCAGAACACAATCCAGAAACTTCAAACTCTTTTGGGCCGGTTCCCTGAACTTACCCCGGTCCATGAGGCATACGTGCTAGCCTCATCCCAGGAGCCGGTGTCGGCTGACCTCGTCAGATGTCCCAGCAGGTGCAACGCCCTCCATCGTGCCCCTCCTCGGGGAACACGTGCTGACAGAACGCGTACTTACGATACATGGACTGCGAGCCCGTTACACACGGTGTCCACATCTACCACACGTTCTCGCCGCACTGCCTCTGCCCCATTTACCACCCACAATGAGCCTGAGGCCAGTGTAGGGCCTAGCGACAATCCCGAATATGCGTTTGGGGGCCTTCCATTAGACGAAGAAGTTGCACCTGAGGATACAGATTCGATCGATAAATACCAGGTATGTTACCATTTCAATTTTCGTGCAACCAATGTCTCAACCGCCACAGTCCCTTACTAAGGTGAACACAATACACACCAGTCCTGTACACACCAAGGTCAGCCGGCAAGCTGATGCAAGCACAGGGCGTTATCGATTCAAAAATTCTGATCTTCCTCCTGGCACTGCTGACCGTTTTGCCAAGGAAGTCCTCCCACTCGCATTTGACACAGCTGGTGCTCTTGGTCCTTGGGAATGCCTTGATGACGAACACATAATCACTATCTGGAACCTGGCCTTTAGCTCGCCAGACGACCATCCCATTGCCAGCGGCGATGTCAAGGGTGTTGTTTTTTTGGCCGTAAAGGGTCTCGTAAGTCCAGTTTACTATTCACTTATTATGTCGCTCACTATTGTTTGCCCAGGTCAAGCGGGGTATCTCAATGTGGCTTCACAAATTCTCTATGGCCGCTGAAAAAGCCCTTGTTGCCGAGTTCGAACGCCAGCACATAACCACAACTGAGGAGAGGGCAAATTTTGTTCGGTATCTCCTTGGGGACGTGGACGACATCTCAAGCAAGCGCCGCCTTTTTCTCTGGAAATCGGCGTATGATCGTTGTGAGGACTCAGACTCACCGGATCTCAATAGGCTTCAGGTCTGTCACACATCCCTGCCACTGGCAGTGTGGTTGTTCGCTAATCACCTATTTCTTAGGGGTTATTCCAAGGGCGTCTGGTCGCACAAACGTTCCTTGAGCATATCTTGGCAACCACAGGAATCGACAAGGAATCCCGAGTAAACGAGAGGCCAATTGGTGCACTTATCACATCCATCCAAGCCGTGCGTACCCCATTACTATATATCGTTTTTCTTGATATTTACTCGCTTTTTTTTTCAGGTCCACCGTGCTCTTCTGTACTCCATGGAAGGCACTTTCAAACCACCTCAGTCGAAGTCTGGCGCGTTCTCAAAGGCAAATTGGGGCGATTACGACGTGTTGTCGCCGCGAGGGGCAGCAATAACAGTCAAGCGAGCCTCTGTTTTCCTGAAAAAAATCCAAGGCCTCAAAGATCAGCAATGGGACGACATCTACAAGACTGCCCGGGAGATCCATGCTAAACGGGTCAATTCCACGGAGGACGATGACGAGGGGGGTGAATCGGACACCAGTGATGACGACGAGCTGCTGGACCCACTGTATGATGAAGTTCCTACATAACTAGCTCATTTAGCTAGGTGTGTTTCTCAACTGTTAAATCACATTTGCCGTGCAGAATTTTTATCCGTGCCCTACCATTGTGTGCTTCTAAGAACTACCAATCCAATGTAGTGAACTTTTGTAAGTCAGGTTTACTTTTATAAGTCAGATTGTCTTTCGAAAGTTATTCTGTCTTTCAAAAGTTATTCTGTCTTTCGAAAGTTATTCTGTCTTTTCCACTGTCTTTAAAAAGACAATTTGTCTTTTAAAAGTAAAATGTTGTCTTTAAAAGTAAACGGACATGCCTTTGACTTCTTTCAAAAGACAATTTGTCTTTGTCTTTTTTTTGTCTTTTTTTGTCTTTTTTGTCTTTTTTGTCTTTTAAAAGACCAAAAAAAGTACCGACGCTTTTCCTGATGGGGTTTGCGTGCCACCGCTCCTCCCATTTGCGTGTGGCTTCCGCTTTCGCTTGTTGTCGTTGGTAGTTGATTGTGGTTTGTTCTTGGCTTGCGCTCGTGCGTTTCTTCACTGCTTCAATAGCCATTTGTTTTGTGTTCCGGTGTGCCTCGCGAGCGTCTTTGTGTTTGAACCACGAGATTCTAAGGGACACGTCAGTGTGTGTGCGAAGTATGTGATCGGTATACCACGCAATGTCCAGCTGTGTCGGCTGGTCTGGGCCTGGCCTCGTGTCCGCAAACTTGAGGACCGTCGCCTTGGTGCTGTTAAATATGTAAATTGTTCCGTGGTGCTGGTGGCTTTTGAGGAAGTCCTCTGTCAAGGCCAGAGCGGGTCGAAAGGCCGCTAGCTGACTGTCGAACTTTGTGACTGATTCCCCTAGGTTGGCCGAGGTTGATCCCCACATTATGCCCCCTACGTGAAGGGATGCTGCGACCGTGCCTCTCGGCCTGCCACTGGGGGACCCTCTGGATGTGAGGATACCTTGGCAGTAGATGGCAACAGCTCCCGGCGGCAGTGCTGCGATACCCTCCTGTCCCGTGAGGCTGCACGTGAGTCGGCCGCCCCAATTGGGGCCACCCTGTGGGGTGAGTGGGAAGGTCTCAATGCGCGGGCCTCGTGCTGGGACACACGAGGCGAGCCATCTCAGGGCTGTCTTTGCTGACCTTCGTTGCGGGGTTGGGAGGGGAAGGTCTTTCGGCGTTGCCTCAGACCATGGTGTTTGGAGGCGTTTGAGGGGTTGGCTGTAGGGTTGCCGAAGTCCGGTTCAGTCCGGTTCTTTAGGTATTTTGCTGAACCTTGAACTGAACTTTAGGTTCGGTTCAGGGAATCTCTTGAACCTTGAACCGGACCATCGGTTCAGGTTCGGGACGGTCCAGTTCAGGTTCAGCAAGGGTTCGGACCGAAGTTACTCAAGTATTTCCTTTTTTTTTTTAGGATGAACTCTTGCTCATCGCAGCTCAGCCTACCACGCGTCGTGTGTGTACCTTCTCACTCTGCCAGCACTGCAACGTGTATACTGACGATTCTGCAGATCATATCATGATATCATCCATCAACTCTTTGCCCGAGTCTCGGAGATCCTCGCTCAAGTACACTGGCAGGAGTGTTGATCGGAGCCAAACGATGCAGGCACGCACCCCAAGTGCGTCGACACTGCGCCCCGAGTGCACCTCATCCATGACGACCATGTCCTTCCACGTCATACGCTCAAAATTGGGCGTGTATATTTGTGCAAGCGCAGCGTGCGCAACCACCCCGCGACGTCGTTCAACACCACTGGATCAAAGTCATTCTCGTCCTTCAAGTTCTTCGTTCTACTTCCTAACGAGCCTTTGCTACTCCCAGCACCAGAGTGTCCACCGGAGTGCCCTGGACCGTTGTGTGGCCCCGATCCACCAATGCCGCCCTGCAGACCGCCAAAGTTGTCCAGGCCCGTGCCAAGTTGGCACGCTGCGATGATAGTACTGTCGTCGCAGCTACTACTATAGTCCCAGACATTACCAAAACATCTGTTTACGAGTGACATTGAAAGCTACATAGACTACTACTTACTTAGAGCTCCAAACTGAGGTGATCACCGACGGAATCCGCCTCCAAACAATCGAAGATAGAGTCAAGATGCCCAGTTGCATCGTCCACAGCTGCAATGTGTCCATTGCGATAGGAGCTTTTTAAAAGCTGCAACGCTTCGAAGGAGGCAACCGAAAGACGGTTACGACTTGGGGTTCCTGTGATCCCACCTCCTGAGAATGCTCGCTCAGAAGGCGTTGCCGACCCCTGAATAGCCAAGTAGTCCCTAGCCATCCGAGAAAGGGTTGGGTATTCTACAGCTTGGTGCTGTCGGGCATGAATCAGCAGGTGTTCGACTTCGAGCCATCAAAATTGACATACCCCCCAATGGCTAACTACGTTCACAACACCTTCTGCAAGAGGACTCTCGAGATATCTTCTCAACTCATCCCGAGGATCAAATCTCCCCTGCTCCACTTCCTGGCGGGAACGAACTGCATCACGCATCCATGCATATCCATACTGACCTTGAGATTTTGCAGAGCCTGAATTTTGTTAACCCGGAGGCTTGAGAAGCAGGAACGTCAGCTTACTAGAAGTGTGCTGTGTGCCCAGTGTGCCCGGTTTTGCAACTGATGCAACAGCAGGGGCGACATAATAAGCATCAAACTATCAGTAAAATCATAAAATGAGCACGCTGTATGATACCAAAATGTGGCAAAGTCAGCTTACAACTTCTTCGAGACGCTGGATGCCAGCCCTATAAAACTTCCGCTGCCATTTCTCTTCCGCGTACGCAGTCTTGATGGTTGGGTCTAGAGCTTGCAATGACAGCAATAAGGATCAATTACGTCCGGAAGAAAAGAATAACATACCAAGACAAATAAAGTAAGCGTCTGTGTCGTTTACTTTACGATACCATTTGTTGATGTTCTCCAGGCCCTTTTGTATCGCATGTTCGACCTCAGAAAATCTCGGAAGTTCAGCCATATTTTCCCACGATTGGAGGAGGAACTCGAGAACAGGGATTGTGCGCCATACTGTAGGCTCACGAGCACTCGAGAATGTTTGTTTGGCTGTTGCAGGTTCCTGTAACGAAAGGGTTAAGCTGGGTATCTCACAATATGTACAGTATTCGATAGATACCCGGAGAACTTCATGCATCAGTTCCATTGTGGCCCAGTCCTGCTTTCGAAGTCGAAAGTCTGAGTACGACTTTCCGTTCAAGTTTGGCACCTCATCACTATCATCTGCAAGCTGGACGAAGTGATTGACTCCCTAATCGCATCGCATCAGAGATGGTAATCAACGCATTGACTGAGAACCGTCAAACCTTCTTCAAAATTAGAAGCCGGTCCAGAAACGCGTACAGAGAAGCCCAGCGAGTACGAATCCAGAGGAGAAGCTGCAGAATGGGTACGTCAACCTGCTGGCACGACTTCTTAAAAAATGCCCGAGCCTGAGGAGAAGCACGAATCTGAATGAGTAGTATACAGTGTGAACGTCTGTGAGGATGATAGCAACCATGTCAAACATACCTGCTTTACGAGCAGAAGAGCTTTTCCAACAGAGTCAGCGGCATCCACTTCCACTTCCAGCGCCTCTTCTTCCTCTCCATCATCGCCTTCATTTTCCTCATCGTCATCATCATCGTCATCGAAACTGAAATCAGTGAGATGTGCACCGGAATCGTCGTTGCTTGTGACCTGGGGAGTTTTCTTCGTCTTTTTGAGGATTTTTCGTGCAGATGACTCAGTGGGCGCGACAGCCTGTACAAAAGTCTTAGCTGAGAGATCCACAGAATGTTCCATGCATCTGTAAAAGCGATTAGAGGGTGCTTTGGTTAAAGAAGTCTTAATATAGATGTACCGTATATAACGCTGCTTGGCATCAAACGACGGATCAAGAAGTCGTGTGTTGAACTCTCGCAGAGCGACTCCGTTGTTCGACGCATTGTCAGCAGTAAACCAGCCCACCTGAAGTAGCAGCGTCAGGCAAGAAAGACTTAACGGAGATTGATGCGTACTTTATTGCGCAGGTCATAGCGATCAACCGTACAGATAAGGACATTTGCCATATTAGCACCTGAGTGGTTACCCTCGAAATGCGTGAACGCTAGCTGCTCCGACTTGAGCTCCCAGTCATGGGGTCGATCCTTAGGTGCAGCAATGTAGTGACCTGTTACAGAAAGATATGGATCCTGTGCATCGGAGGTCCAGGTATCGAAGGTGAATGAAACCTTGCCCTCAATGTTTTCCAAAGCGTTGCGCACATTCGCTTCTGCAGCATAAGCCCGGAGAAGAATTTCCTGGTGAATCTTGGTTCGGTGAGGGATGTCGCTCTCAGAAAGCGAAGGTCGCGTGAACATCAGTAATCGGCGAAAAGAACCCTTGTCAACCAAATGAAATGACTGAAATAAACTGATCAGATTGGTATAATAACAGCACATGAATAATGACCTCATCCTCCTCGACAATAAGCTCAATAATATAATCAAGAAGGCCAGCTGTTGAGAACGTAGGAGGGCGAGGTTGCCGGGCAATAACCCCATCTAGGCTTCCTTGAATCAGCCTGAGGGAATATATTGATCTAAAATCGTTGAGTAGACGGGCGTGAATGAATTACCCATCAGCGGTCGTGACACTAGCCGACTTGGAAAGAGCTCGATGGTTGGTGACAATGTTTAGCTTATTGCACCGCGTCGTGTATAAAATTATGTGGTCAGGGTTTCTATGGAGCTTAGATTAGTGATGTATATAAGATGTGATCATTACATACCTCGCAATATGAGTGCGCAAAGTCGAGACGCTTCCAGTAAGGAAGCAATTTTTCTTGAGAACTCCTGCTGATCTACGAAGTGTAGTTAGATATTGATAACGCTCAATACGATAGGCAACTTACTCGCATACTGTGCACCAGTTCCCCTCCTCTATCTTGCCCGTGTCAGGGTTTGTCCTTGCGTCAACTTTGAAGATTGTTCGGATGTCGGCTGTGCGCATAATCTTATTGGGCTTGCCAAGGAACTGCACACACAGTAAACATCATTGAACGTACTCACTATGTGCTTGAACAAGGAACTTTAGACGTACCTGTCGATCAGCATCCCCCATGGCCTTGGTGGTTTGATACGCGTCTTCGACAAGCTCAACATCAGTGCTATCTCCGCCGCCTTCCTCTTCAGTAGTGACACTTGTCCCAATGTCGTCCATCTCGTTGTCATGCTCGCTTTCATTGTCGCTGTCAGTGAGTTTGGCCCGACATGCAGCACGCCGAGACCCTTCGGCAGATGCCGTCACCGTGCCTGATCGCTTGCGTGTCGCTGCGGAACCCAAACCCTCCAGATTGTTGGGGTCGGTGATACGGGCTGAAGGGCGAATGACGCGAACGGAACGGCGAGACCCAGCAACTACCTTGCTTGGAGCTGATCCATCTTGAAAGAAGGGGTGCACCTGGATGGATGAGGTTGCAGACTCGGAGTTAGTAGGATTAGGGAGGGGGGTGTCGTCGTCAGGATCATTGTAGAAGATAATAGCAGAGGCATCGAGGAGACTTCCATCTGCTGCAACTGCACACTGATCAGAGGTTTCCATGAGAAGAGTGAAGGGGCCACCGGAGTAAAAGCGATGTAGCTACGATAGCGCTGCAAGGGCGCCGAGGAGGGTGAGTCGTCCAAGAAAATGAGGAAATGGGAGTTTCACCGACGTTGGTGCCGACTGCCGAGTGACTCTGAGCAAGGAAAACAAGATGAGAGTCGCACACGCGGAAGTGAGAGGGGAAAGAGAAGAAACATACACTGGATTCTGCTGCCCTTCCTCAATGAGTGAGGGTGGCCTAAATACGGGTTCTGTCCCTACTGAGTACTGAGTGCCTGCATCGACAAGCGTGAAGACTGAGACATGTTGACGCTGCACCAGATGTAGTAGGAAAAAGTCAGTAACTATGAGACGAGGCTAAAAGATCGAATATGATAGTATGTGAGTGTCACACCGATGCGGCTTAGGTTGGTCATCGCTGTCCAGAGTTGGAAAGGGGAGAATGAAGCTGGGGAGATGGGTCTGAAATTGAGAGGCTGTGAAGGCGGGAGGGTCTTTGATTTGTTCGCAGTTGTCTTGCACCGGAGGTTGAGGGGATGGGCGAGTCGGGTGACAATCGTGAAGTGATCGTGATGATAAAAAGTGGCTGCTTTTGGAGCGCCCAGGACTGTGCCTCCGATGCACACCTTCAATTACAGCAAATCCGAAAATAAAACTTCCTTTCATCTTTCTATTATGAGCATGAAGGCCAGTGAAACTGTGTATTTTTTGTCGGATGAGAAGAGAAAAGTTCAGGTTCGAACCGGGTTCAAGGCGGTTCTGCCTTCCTTGAACGCGGAACCGGACTTGTGGTCCAGTTCGGCACAGCCATCGAACCTTGAACTGAACTTTGGTCAGGTTCGAAAAAGTTCAGGTTCGAACTTCGGTTCAGAACTGAACTGCGGCAACCCTAGTTGGCTGGCACGTGGGAGTCGGTATAACCTGAGGGCATACGTTTTAGTCAGCATGTCTAGTCGTAGGTCGATGGGTAGTATGGAAAGTAGCTGGTGGAGGGGCTCGCGGGGGGCGGTCTTAAAAGATCCACTTATGACCCGTACTGCCTCGTTCTGGACTGTTTGGAGTTTGCGGACGAGGGAGACCTGTTTCCCTCTATACCATAGCTGGCACCCGTATGTTAGGACTGGTAGACAAATAGCACTGTAGGCTAGTCTCCACTGTGCAAAGTCGATCCCGCGCGTCGAGTTGCCAAGTAGTTGTAGGGCCTTGAGTGACGTGCGGGCTCTATTGCACATGATGTCAACGTGTCTTGTCCAGTTGAGCTTGTGGTCGATGAAGAAGCCCAGGTACCGGACATTTGTGGATGCCTTGACGCGGTAGCCTGCTGCCTCTGCTGTGGGCCGGAGGTGGAGGGCTGCCGGTGGTGCTTCTTGCTCACGTTGTCGCCTGAAGAAGAGGACTTCGGTTTTGTCCGGTTCAATTGCCAGGCCTGCACGCGTCAGCCAGTTCGCACATATGGTGTATTGTGAGGATAGGGACTCTGAAATGTCGGACCAATCGTGGCCACACGCGAAGAGGACTCCATCGTCCACATACATACCCAGGGTGGCATTTGACCACTCGTGGACTTTGTTAAGGAGCGGGGAGGTGTAGATAACGGAGAGGACTGGGGAGATTGGCGATCCTTGGGGAGTGCCGACATCCGAGGCCAGCGGGTCAGAGAGTGTGCCGTTGAATTTGAGGCGCACTCGCCTGTCCGCCAGGAAGGACCTGGACCAGTTGACAATTTCTGGGGCGAAACCTAAGTCACTAATTAGCTGAACGAGTCTTGGGCGGTTGACATTATCAAAAAAGCCTGATATGTCAAACAGGCATATGCCTGTCCGAAGCCCTGCCGCATGCGCGCTTTGGACGTCGTGAGTGAGGCACAGTGCCGCATCGACTGTGGAGGAGGCGATGCGTCCCCCAAACTGGTTGGTGGGCACCAGGTCTTTCTGTACGATTTCCTGGTACATGAGTCGTGCTACGACCTTCTCGACGAGCTTCCCTAGGCACTCGAGGAGCGAGATTGGGCGGTAGTTCTTGGGGATGGTGTAGTCAGCACGGCCGGCTTTGGGGACAACGCTCACTATAGCCTCTTTCCATCCACTGGGGTGGTGTCCCGCCCGCACGCTAGCTCTGACGAGGTCTGCGAGCCGTTTAGGGGTTGCCTCCCAGACCCACTTCACTACCTTCCAGGAATGACCTGAGACGCCTGGCGCGGAGGTGTTAGCCGTCTTCGCCAGGAGATCTTGGATGAGGGAGTCGTGTATTTCCGGGAGTTGTCGGGTTTGGAGTGGTTGTGGGTCATCTGCTAGACGGAGAGGGACATCAGGTGGTGTTTCTACGAGGAAGCGTTGAGAGAAGATCTTAGTCATCTCTTTGTGCTCATGGGTGAGCCCTTCTAGTCCTCTTAGTGGCGGTATTTTGGTTGTTCTCCTGCCGTGACGCCAGGTTGCAACTTCCCATAGGCTCGACTGTGCGATGACGCCGTTAGCCCACATGCGTTTGGCCGCTCGAACTGTTCCTTTGAGGCGCAGTGAGGCTGTCTTCCGTGTCTGCTTGTCCCGGGCCATCCTCAGTTGTGTGGCTGCTTGGGTGCACGCTTCCGTCCACCATGGGGCGGCTTTCGGGTGGAAAGGCTTGCGCTTGCGGCATGTGGTGGCTGTGGCGTCATCGATGTCGTCCTTGAGGCAGAGGGCTGCACGTTCCACTTCTTCCTTTGTCGGAGGTTGGGAGAAGTGAAAGTGACTGCGCTGGGCACACGCTTTGTAGGCCTCCTGCCACTTTTGTTTGGCGCCATCCTCGACTAGGTAGCCAGGGTTGAGTTTGGGGCCACTCTGTGGTTGGAGGTCATGTCTTGTCCGGGCCGTGACATGCAATGCCGCGTGATCCGAGCCTAAAGATCCCTCCCAGTCCACTTGCAGGTTTGAGAAGGTGGCTCTATCGATAGCTGCAGCATTGTACCACGCTAGGTCAAGGACGCTGTCTCTTTCATGTTCGGCCCCTTGGCGCGTGATTGTGCCTGATTCGTTAGCGAGCGTTAGGAGGTTGCCTACTGCCCATTCCTCTAGTCTCCATGCCCAGTACGAGGGTTCTATGTCGTTGGGCGACCAGGACCGGGAGTGGGTGTTGAAGTCTCCCATGATGAGGGTCGGCGTGAAGGGGTCAAGGTCTAGGGACAGAAGGGCGTCGAGGCCCGACATGTCCCTTACATCATGGTAGACGTTTATGACCCGCCACTCCTCCCCGACGTGTATTATGTCCAGGACCTGTATGCAGGGGTGAGAACATATATCTGGGCGGGTGACAACTGAGAAAGGTAGTTGCTGGTTTGAGTTGTGGTTGATGGTTTTGCGGGAGTAGGCCATTACTTTTGGTCTTTGTCCCGGTTTGATGGTGGGATAGTGGATATCCCAGGCTGGGGAGGCAACGCCACCGAGTACGTCTATACCCTCGCGGGTGTTGTCATGTCTCGCTGTGCCAATCCGATCGAACCAGGGTTCCTGTACAAGTAGTAAATGAGAGTGTGACGCGTGATTTAACATGGCATGGGTGACCGCGTTGTGTTTCCGCATGTTCACCGATGATACTGTGTATGTATGGTTGTTAGACATAGAGACTTTCCACGGCAGGCTCCCGGGGGGCCGAATTAGGTTGGTCTTCTCGTCGTACTTCTGCGTGGGGCTGGTGTGCTTGCCCTTGATTGCTCGGTCCGGGCTGAGGTTCCTCATTGAGGTTTGCCTGTCGCGGCACAGGGGTTGGGACTCTCTCTGCCTGCGGTTCAGGAGGCTCCGTCAGCTCCGGTCCTGTGTTGTCCCTACCTTTCCCTTTGTTAGGGTGTTTGCGGTGCCTTGCTCTGTAGTTGTCCCTTGCTGGGCACCGGTGGTCTCGGCAGTCGTGGTCTCTGCTTGCGCAGTTGAGGCAGGGGAGTTTGCAGTTACAGGTTCCTGCGACTGCATGGCGTCCCCTGCAATGTCGGGCATGCGCCTCTGTTGTGTGCGCTCCTGCGAACTTAGCACATCTGATGTCCCCTTTAGGGACAGGGCAGTTCCGTGAGGCTGCTGTGTGCCCTAGCTTATGGCATCGGGAGCACTGCACAAGTGGCGGCTTGTCCAGCCACTTTTCAATACGGACCTCCTTACCGAAAAGCCCATGTCGCTCCTTGAGAAGCTTGGCTGTAGTTGACCCATCGGGGTCCGAGAAGGCAAAGGAGATGGAGGAGTACGGACCTGATATCCGCTCTATAGGTCTCACCCATCGTGGGGCGAGGGAGAAATAGATGCTATTTAGGCCCGGGAGCGTCCTGACTTCCTTAAGAAGTGTTTCCGGACCAAAGGGGGTGCCTTGATTGTTCGTAAATGGCACTCCGTGTGCCAGTAGTCTCGTCCATCCCAGTGTTGGGCAGAGCTGGGACGATCCTGGGAAGGGAGCGAGAAGGAAACGCTCGTATGACTGGATTTTGGCGAAGGGAATTTCACCGGAGAGCGTGTATACGTAGTTACCTTTGCTTCTTGGGCCTATGCTCCATCGGCCCGCAATGATACGTATGGGTTTGCTTACCGCTTTCTCTATCGCTTCCCTGACCTCTCGAGCAATCGCATCTGCAGGGTGGGCTCTAACTGCGTTCTCCATCTGTGGGTCCAGTAGGAGGCCTCCAAAGCGGAGCACTGTGACTTCTGTGGTTGTTGCTCTTAGGGTCGGCGGGCTAGTAGTTCCCGCGTCTGGTTGGGTGATGTTTGCTGCCTGTCGGGCAGCCATAGCGTATGGGAAAGAACCAGGGACAAGATTGACTGCACCTTGCATTCCCGGGGCTTGCTGAGGGAGGGTTGGGCTGGTCTTGCCCTTCCTTTTCCTACTCCTGCCCTTGCGCGCGGTTGTCGTCCACTCCTCTGGGTCCTCATTCCCTGGGTCGCCTGCTTGTCGGGGAGGCGCATCCGTCTGCCGTGCAGGGGTAACGACATGGTCCTGTCTGTGTGCCGCACTGCTTCTTGGCCGTTCAGAGGTCTCGCGCGTCACTGATGCAGGGACTGTGTGTGTCGGGAATGGGGGTGGTGGTGGTGGTGGCATGGACAGTCTCTCGATCGCCTCCAGCCTAGACACCAGGGGTCCGATTGCCGCTCTGATTACGGCAGCCAGGTCTGTGTTGTCAGGTCCTGTCCCTTGTGGTGGGGCGGGTGGGTTGATGGTGGGCTCGGTTTCCGACGGGCCCTGAGACTCGGAAGGCTGTCTGGACTTCCGGCTCCTGCGTGTTGGGGATTTGGTGGGGGCACGCTTGGCTGCACGCGAGGGGTTTCTGCGTGGCTGTGGGTCCTCTTTGAGGGTGAGGCCCATCTGTTCAGCGGCATCCATCAGTTGGCCTTTGCAGGTTGTAGCAACAGCGTTCCAGATGACCTCCTCAAGGTCCTTGGCACGCTCCCTGATTTGGGAAACTTTCCATCCGTCCAGGGCCTCTGCTATCGCCTGAGATGCGTAGTGGTCAGTGAAGAAGCGGGTTTTCTCTTTGAGACTGTTGATCCACTCCGCTGCCTCTTCATTGTCCACGGCCAGGTAGGTGTGGAGGTGTTCCGCGGTAGCCGTGAGCCGGTCGAACATGTGGTTGAAAGGCGGGTCTCTTTTGTGTGTAGAGGGGTCCCTTGTGGACCTCCGGATGATGTCAAGGTATCCCTCTTCTGAGTCGGAGTACGTGCGTGCGTAGCCTCGCCCTACTGCTGCGAGGGCGGCAGACGAGAGGGTTACCCAGTCCTGGGCGCCTAAGAGCGGTGTTCTCCTGCCAGTTGGGTAATATCCTGCGTCTAAGGCTACAATGACTATGTTGAAAGCCTCCATGAACTGCTTTTTGGTGAGTCCTAGGCGGTCATGGCCATGCCAGGTTGCGAGCTCAGGTCCTGCATGGAACTGGAGTGGTCCTCGGAGGCCGTCGATGATGTCATTCTTCAGCTCACGAGCTGCCGCTTGCATCGTCGTCGTGTCTCTTTCCAGGAAGTCTTCCGGGCATTCTCCAGGGGGCGGGACATAGTCATTTTCCAGGAAGTCTTCAGGAGGGAAAGTGAAGATATCGGGTGGTTTTTCGGGGGGAGGGGGTTGGGAAGGGCGTGGGAAAGCGGGAGGTGGTAGTGGTTCCTGGTCAAGGTCCATGCACATGCAAGAAGATGCAGCTTCGACGAGCGCGTCGTTGGTACAGACACATGTTGGATTATTGCTGCAACGTGTGGGGCTTGGAATGTGGCAATGGATGGAGGCACAAATCTGCGGCGGAAACGTGAAGAATGGGGGCCAGAGGTGTTGCAAACACGCTTGAATGCGACGAGAAGGCCACGCTCTTGGATGCGTGGCACAGGAGGTGGGGCTGCAGCAGTCAGTTGTGAGGGAAGTGGCACAAGGACGAACATCAGAGAATTAGCCAAACCATTATTTGGGATTGTTGACTCCGCTGGAATTCAGATCCGATGATTGGCAGTATCGGCCCTGATTAGTCTACACACGGTCCATCGCTTATGAACCAGCATGTATCTGATCTACCAATTATGATCAGAATTAATCATAGTGAACATGAAGTCCATCGCTATGGACCAGCATGTATCTGATATACCAATTATGATCAGAATTGATCATAGTGAACATGAAGTCCATCGCTATGGACCAGCATGTATCTGATATACCAATTATGATCAGAATTGATCATAGTGAACGTGAAGTCCATCGCTATGAACCAGCATGTATCTGATAGTGAGCCTAAGTGAGCTTAACGTCCGTCGCTATGGTTGGGCATGTATCTGATTTATCCAATACGATTGGGAACGCGATTCGATCTTTCTCTGTTGCCACTGCGTGCACGCTGCCCAACCGGGCTGTATGTTATATGTCTATTCTATTCTATGGACGCTGGCAGTACTATCTCAGCACCGTTTAACACACTCTCACAACTCTGCAAATCCTTCCTTGTCATGAATTTCATCGTCGTCCATGTCTTCGTCATCAAGGTCTTGCTCGTCCTCGTGTTCATTGCCACTGTCTGTATCCTCTACTTCGACTTCGACCTCGTCTTCAACATCTTCCTCATTGCTAGGTTCCTTCCGACCTGTGTACTCTTCATGCCGCGTCCCTGATTCTTCCTCAGCTCCATTGCCCCATTCCTCGTGGGGATAGGAATTGTTCTCTTCGTCGTCTTGTTGTTCATCAGCCGATTCGTGGTTGTCGACTTTCAACCTCGAATCGAGATAGCGAGTTCCGAGGTGACCGACACCACTTCCTCGGAATCGAATAAACATGTCGCGATCGGGAAATCTTCAGTACTTCCAGTAAGTGCGTTGTATTAGTGAGGATGATGTGCTTACTTACAAGTTCACATAGAAGCTATCCCAGTCTTCTTCGCCATCGGCAAGGTAGTAAGCTGCCAGCGCCACCAACGACGGACAGGCCGAACGTATGGCTTTCCGGGTTGCTCAGCGCTCCCACACTTCCATTCACATCGGACGCATCGCCCAGGCGCACGGTGCCAGTGGCAGGGGGAGAACTTGGCTGTGACATACGCCCAAGGACGAGCTCGATGCTGGACCGCAATGCGCCGCCAATGCCCTGAATCAGGCTGTGTGCGTGGGCACGTCCAAGCGCCAGTGATGCACTAGATACTGAGACATGCGAATTGTGTCATGAACTCCCACTGCCTGTGCCCGAGCCCAAGCTTGTATCCTGCGAACGAGAGCGGGAGCGGAAAGCGCCGCTGATCCGTGCGAGGGAAGTTGCGCTACCATTGCGTGAGCCAAGTAATGATGCCCTAGGACTCGGCTGAGATGAAGGTGGAGATAGTAGACCAACAAATCTTCGCACTCGAGCGCCTCGAGCGAGCCATTAAGCGACGGTTGTCCCGAGAAGGATGCGCGTCATAGAGCGCAAGTGTTCGAATACAACGTCCATAAAGTAGACTGTGGGACGGGCAACTCTGTGCATCTGTGGAGGGTCTTTGCCAACCCCATTTAGGTCATCAGTCGAGCGTGCTGTAGTGTTTACTGCGACCAATCACCTTCTAAATCACCAAGCCAAGCCTGGCATAGAATCCACGATCGCAGTCAATTAGGACTTGTTCCCACATCGAACTATCTACTTCGCCAAGCATGATCGCGTAGATATATACGGGTGCGAGGATCAGGTTCGCGAGCGCCACTTGATGTTGATGCTGGACGAGGACGATGGGGAGGAGGTGAACTAGGTGGAGGGGCATAGCAGGGCTGTTGCGATTGCTGCTACGCAGCAGCAGGAGGTAGAATTGTAGCACCGCCCGAGTTATAGAAGTCCTGTGCGAGATTGGATAACGCCGTGAGCATTGTGGATGGACTTGCAAAGTACAGTTGCGGTTTCACCAGGCGTGGAAATGGATTTGTCAGCTACTGTACAGGTTGAACCTTAACACTTTTCGCAACCTACTTCCTCTCCCTTCATAAATTGTCGCCATGTCCTAACCCTATCATCTCCGTCGAAGCGATCACAGTAAATCACAAATTCGAGTGGCCCCACGGGCAAAAGCGGACTTGGCGAGCCCAAGTTCAACATGCTCCGCATCTACTGCTTCTCGGGGCCATCTGCAACGAGGTGTGTCCGGGTGCCATGTTTTTGTCATACCAAATCCGGGTGAGCTGAACGGAGGACAAATGTAGATGGTCCCGCGTTACGTGCAAGTGCCAAGATACAATACGCTGAGTGGCTGCTGAAGAACAGCAACTCGACCTATGTGGAAAGATCATTATGGCCTGTCATCCAATTGGATGTCGACTATGCCGCCACCTGCTGGAGGGAACCGATGTCGGCCAATTTCTGTCCATCCCTGTTTCTTTGACTAAAGAAGACCCCCACGGATTTGACCTTCAGGAAGAGATCAACTCGAAATCCTTTTTTAGCGCCACCGGACAGCACCGATCGCTTTGCGAGGGTTCTTCACTTACCTCCAGACTCCGGCAACTCGCCAAAAGCTGGGAATACAGTGCTCAAGCTAACGGTGTCCTATGTTTTATGCGGGTCCGTCTCCACTCTCGCCAATTGTAAAAAAATCTTTTGACGCTCCCACGCAGTCGTTCTGGGACATTGATACACATCACTACGAACTGACAATTATTCGTCTGCAAAGGCAAATGCTAGCCGCACAAAGGATACCAGCAAAATTGCCTGCCGCATAATTATTTGCGTTCTTACTTGCTTATCTTTCCCATTCTTACCCTACCCATTTTCAACTGTAGTGATTTCGGCGTTGATTTTGACAATCGCAACCGTACTCTATACTAAGAGACTCGCGGCAATCCATGAGCAAATGAGGGATTATGCCGACAAGCACAAGCCCGCGACAACAAAGCCGGTGCGTGGACCTGGGTTCTAAGGGTGCCAAGCATCCCATTCTATCACATACATCCTCACTACATGGCACGGTAAAGTCAACCCCGTCGCACTTTCTTTGTCCCTTTTTAGACTGCACCTACCCCTCTCCCCTCCGTCAGCCTCTCTGTGCTGAAGACGATGACGGGAAGCTCGACAGCTATGTTAAGCAAAGAATGTGTTCTCAAAGGATACATACTCTATCAGCGCGATGTTGAACCCAACAAATACAACTCCAGTCGCATGGCCACCTTCAGCTGCAGGATGACCAAACGCTCACGAGTGGTATGTCAATGGGTGGAATAGCCGGTAGGTCGAGTGTGGATTCCGCCGCCAGCCAGGACCGCCAGCCAAATGAAAGTAAAGACAATGATCGCTATTGGTGCGACGAATGTGTTGCGTTTTCCATGTTTCTTCTACCACTTTCAAGTAGTACAGCGATGTAATATTTATTCCCTTCAATGAAAATCATATTTCCCTATTATCGACACAAAAAATCCCAACCGATATCAGGCCTTGTGTGCTGATCAAGAACAACAATAATGGTCGACATCGACAAGAGCTCCCTACCGATATCAGACCTGATCATAGTAGTCGCGATATGATGGGCATGATGGCGTTGATCAGCTTGTTCCAAAGGCCTCTCACTCTGATCAGGATCGGCAGTCATCTCCCAGAATTACTGACTCTCGTCATTCTGATCCATGAGCAGCAGGGATGGACACGAAATGGCGGACATCGACAGGACCCCCCTACCGATGTCAGACTCAATCATACAGATGAGCATGATGGTCGTGATGCACATGATCAGACTCAATCGACTCCAATATTATCTTGGCTAATTCTCTGATGAAACCGCCGCAGGACGCTAGGAAAGGAAACTCCTACTCAAGGTGCGGACCGGATTAACGGTCCGACATGTTGAAAACAATCGCGACTCCGTCACAGGCCACAACTCGCCCTTCGCATTTCTTTTCTCGAGACCTACATGTTGCTCTTTTCGCAAGGACCTCCAGTCGCAACAGAATACAATCACACACGCACCGCTGCCCGTATTTCGAACCTGCATGGCCTCGATGAATACATCGCTGCTCATTAGAGACTGTAGGAGGTTATTTGCTAGGTCTCGCAACACCTCAAGGAATCAGGACTTAATGGGAAGGCGTCGGTCTGCGCAAAGTCACTAGCATGATGGTCGAGGCAGTAATTGGAGGGGTGCTTCATCAATTTGTCAGTCACATATCTTACTCACCCCTTTGGCGCTAGAGCTTACCAACTGCTAGGGAGCCTCGTTCACGGGCTTTTCCATGCTCGGGTGCTTCCATGCCCATTTATTACGACCGGGCTCGCGATATTTTCTTGATAAGCCGTGTCTGCTAATTGTTCAGGTTACACCTATCTAGTCTCTTTGGTCAGAGTGCACCACTCACTGAAGCCAGGACATATTACTGGGATCGTATCGTTTATGCCATGTTGTATGCCACCCCGCCCTCTTGCTGCTGTGCGAATTATAGAGATCGAATGCCCCGAGCTTGATTGATCGGTCCCACGCTCCTGCCGTCAATTATATCAGCGGCATTCATCGATGCGGGAGAAGATACAATTGTTTCAGCCTCATATCATTCGGTGCCGATAAAAATGTCGGTTTCCGTGACCGGGCGTAGCGCTAGCAACAGTGGCGCCTTACGGTCTCATCAACATGACACGACATGACAAGTCTAAGGTGTATATATACATTACAGTACTAGTACATCGAGTGGCCATTGCATCCGAGTCAAACTAACTTCTCCCCACCTTCCACCCCATTATCTCTCCCCCAGGATGGTTAATTACCATGATCCCGTTGTAGTCCTGCAGGATAGTTGTGCGTACACTTTTGAAGCAAAGTACATGGGCTCGGGGAGCCAACTGACTTCTTTTGACAGTGGCAGCGTCGAAAATCTGGCATGCTGTAGCTGGACTCTACTTGTATGTCTGCCCCGCCGGGCGCTCGACTCATAACATATTCAGTAATAATAATCCGGTTCTTATCTCTAGCTGGGAGTTCGTTACCACTCTCGATTTCGAGTGGAGTGTCATCCGAGGGCATCGCCCCTTCCGTTGGACAATATGGGTTCGTATCAATACACTATTTCTGTTTGATTTCGTTGCCCGGGTCCGGGCGCTGGACTAGTCTATCCCGTTTGGCAGATCTACACCACTACGCGCATATCCACTCTCATCAGCGTCATACTTGCCCTGGTGGGTGCTAACGCTACGGGTCGATATAACTGTGAGGTGTGTATGTTTCACATCGGCTTCATATGCGGCTGCGACCTGATAGGCCATGATCCGAAGGTTAGGGTTGTTTTCCTATTTGTGAGTAAACCCGTACGATGCATCTAATCTCAAGGGAAACAATGTCTGGCACTCCTGCTTTTTCGAGTCTCTAGTTCTCTGGGTATCTAGCCATTGTGTGCGCTTCTCTCTTGATCGTGCTCCGCATGTACGTCCTGTTCCCCTGATTCGATTATCTTTTCTTGAATTAGACACTCACGGGACTGCCAGTCTCGCCATTTGGAACAAGAAGAAGATTATCATAGCGATCGCAGCTGGTGCTTGGGGAATCAACGTTATATTCGAGATTCAAGGTAAGCTCCTTCCTTCTGCGGAAGTTCAGAAATCCCCATTAATATAAAACATTCCATTTTACCAGCCATCGTGCGGGTGAATGATCAACCTGAATTGTAGTTGGACCTTCTGTGACTCATTCCTTCCTAGATCCGCGCTATACAGGTACCTGGGGCTACTTGTTCGTTGTCGAACCTGCATATTTCCGAGCTCAACATGCTCGTAACCCTCGCCACCGACATCATCTTACTTCTCATTATGTTCTTTGGTTTGCTTCGTCTGGGCTTCCATGAGCGTGGCGCGTTTGGACTGGGACGCCTCTTGTGGAAACAGGTGGGCTATTAGTGCTTCCCGCTAGCCGTGGTGTTCTCCGCTTATACGGTGGTCCGTTGACAAGGGTGTAATTTGGCTCTTAGTTGCCACTATCGCCGAAGTCCTGCCTGCGGTGAGTAGCTAGAGTCACGGTCATGTGCCCCCTCTTTTTCACTTATCGTGATATTATGTCGCAGGTGTTCCTCTGTTTAAATTTAAACGGTGGATTTATTTTATCTATCCATTCTGTCAACGAAGAATCGCTGATTGGACTCGATTCTGTTCGAAATATTAGATCCGTTCAACTTCGTGCGTTCTTATTTTTTACTCGTGCGGGTAGCTATGCGTGTTCAAGTTTGATGCCCCTTTGAATTATAGATGTTCCTGCCCCCCTCGATGGTCACCTTATCAATTGCTGCGACTCAAATCTATCGCAGTCTGGCAGACCATGCCTCCGGTTATACCGACCAGTAAGACATAATTTCACCCCATTCCTCTCAACGCTAACTATGGTCGATGTTGTAGCCTGAGCGGATCTGACAGCAGCAAACGAAGTGGTCGCATAGAATGGAAAGCAAATAGAGTCCCCATCACGCTAAGCCGCATGGAGGTGGCCATAAATAGTAGGACATCCGATCAAGATCAGACGCCTCAAACGAGCCAGAACGGTTCGCTCGCCTATATCGAAGGACAGGTATGCGAAAAGCCTGGCGGACAACGCAAGCTTGAAGAAAACGTGGGATATCATGATGTGGAGTCTTAAACACAAGTCTCATCATGACATAGCTCAACGGCACCAGTTTCCTGCCTTGTACTTGGAATGTAGCCTTATGGACCTCGACCCATTTAGAGTAACTGTATTCTCATAATACAGTAATTACGACAACCGCGGAGACACGTATTGAACGCAAGAGTGGCTGCTGTCATCTGCTTCTCCAACACAATAAGGCTTTCTCGATTACTGTAGCTGGGGCCAGAAAAGGTGTGGGAAAATCTGCTCGCTTCCCACACGTTTGATCAGAGGCACCAGATCTTGAGCTCGATGCTGCCTCCTTGTGTTCTCCGATCACTGGAGTTGACTGGTGAGATGATGTCGCCCACATCGTTCCTGGGAGATTTGCGGTGCGCCACTCATGAGGAGGACATGGCAGTGACGTTGATGGAGACAATGCATGCCCTCGGTTGAGACGAAATGCGTCGGCAATGATCTATTTCCGGATGCCCTGCTTGAGAATACCAAGCCACTGGCATATATTGCTACTACCCCCATCCATATGGGTTTGTCCTACTAACAGGTAAGCTCGTAACGCTGCTACTGCCTTCCAAAAGGATATGGGTTTGAGGTAGTAACTAACAGACTCATGATGTTACGATACATCCTCTCTATAAGTGCCAGTGCAATGCCACTGGCTGAGTGCGGACTGAGAGTCTGTCCAAATCTGAAACTCGTCCGAATTCCATCGTCCACTTTCCGTCAGGTACCCTCAAGAGTCAAGACAAACTAGCCGCGCCGTCATCAAATCCTCCGCAACTTTATCCTTGGAAGAATAGAGCACTCAAGATTCTCAGGATGTCTTGAGAATTCGACTCTCCGCTTCAAAAGTAGATATGAGTGATCACCTGGACTAACACGAGGCCCCACGATCAATAGGCACTGCGGTCTTGACTGGATATTCACGGCGATTCTCATCTTTTGCTTCTGTCACCTTGGATACGGACGAGATAACATCGAAGATTGTGGCATCGACAAAGTCACGTCCAGGACAAATAAGGCTGTCGGACCGTCTCGGATGCTCCCATCTTATTGGAAAAACACTCGGGCTTGAATTCCTCTGCCATCGGGTAGCCGTACCCGTTAGGTGATGTCCCAGTCCCGGACGAGCTGGACACCGAGCTTTCCGAGTAGGAAGGTGGGACATAACCTGAAGGCGTCACCGTGGATGTACTTCCTGTTACGAGTAAGCCACAACCATATTGGTCAATAAAGGATGTGTCTATGATCGCGCTTCAGGTAGCGGGAGTAAAGGTTAATCTGCTGATACGCGAACTCATGCTGCTCGGCCTGAAACTTGAGGAATGCTTCGTTGCTCATGACAGCTTCTCCGGAAGAATTTCCAGCGGAACCGCCGCCGCCGCCGCCGCCGCGAGAGGAAAGAGAGATACCCACACCATACACTTGCGCAGCATCGAGCCTCCGGCTGTGAAGGTAATAAGGGACTAACGGCTGGACGGGTGATGCCCAAAGGCAGTGATGAGGCCCTAAAGGAGTCTGGAATGGATTTTTCGCACAGGCGCCTAAGGATGATACACGAGAGAGTTTCTCCTCAGGAGAGGGGAAACGAGGCGGATTTCTTGTCGTCCAGGGCGTCCAGGTGGGATCAGGCACGTAGGGCAATCTGTTGTTGAAGATGGTGCCAGATTGAGAGTGTTTGTGCTGGAAGTGGGTGTGGTGGGTGGCCGTGTTGGTGGCAAGGTGCGGTGTGGTCGTGTCAGGCAGGCCACCGTGACGACAGTACGACCTGTCACGCGTCATGTGTCACGCTAGTGACTGCGACGCGTTGGTTTTTTATTTATTTATTTCGCTTTGCTTTTGTCCTTGCTCCCTAGCACCTCTTCATCCATTCTGTGCCGACGTCACTGGCATCACCCTCCGTTTTCTTCTAATCTCGCCACCTCTACGTAACCCCACTCATACCGTACGTCCTCCAACTCGAGCAGACTCGACCCATAGTCAGTCAGTCTTGGTTGGATCTGTCGTTGACCCTACACCCTCTCCGCGCCCGTGGACATCAAGTGCCTTGTTGTCACCCCACCTCACCCTCGCTGGCATCACCCGCATCCGCCCTCACCAACACTAGCAGTAACACCAGCCCATCCACAAACAACATTACTTCTGACACCTCCCCTGTCCCTCGTGTGACCGTTATGCATTCACCACCAGACGCTCAATCACTCCCTGCCCCAGACATCGTACAAGATTTCAAGCAATCGCCATCCACTAGAACACTTCACACAGGACACATCGCAGTTGGTGCGTAAACGTGAGAGCTGGACACGCATCGCATATATCGTTGGTGAGACAGAACCGGATAAGGCAGCTGCGCCTGTGGACGCTACTGTTTCTGCAGTCGGTGCGGAACATGCGGACAAACTCGATGACTGCCAGTGAGCTTCTTCTTTCTTATTTCCTACGCACAACGCTCATCCCTAGTGTCGCAGGGAAACACGAGGGCTGGCCTGCGGTCATCAAGTCAGGACATACAGCCCTCATGCGCGCCGTTAGTCGGTTAAACCCGCAGCAGCGGGCTGTCTCGCTCGAATACCAGGTGCGTCTAGAAATGAGGAGCGGAGCAGCGCCAACCCACATACCGAGTTTAAATAGGGGTCGTCAATTGGGGCGTAAAGTGCCGCTTGGCTCGGCGAATTCATCCTCTCTGGGAAAGGGGTTAGCCCTGAGGCATTGCTTAACGCGCCTAAATCCCGTCGCGCGGCAACGCCAAATCCATTACCCAACACGTTAAAGATACTGTTCCCGACGCGGGAGTGGGTCCGTAGTAGCGTGCCCCTTCTTTGCCCCCATCACTCTCAATGCATCTCTTGTCCCAGCAACCCGATGAAAAACACAAGCAAGGCGCGGAATAAGCTGCCCTGGTAGTCCCTCTGAACAAGCGCCATGTCTCTGGATCGTCGTGCTCGATGATAAATAGGCTTCCTGCGGGCCTCCCTGCCAACATCCAATCTCCAGGTGCGTATGTGCATTTTTTTGGTCTTCATAAGTGAGGTGATGTTGATCCGTGCTCGGTACCAGTAATGCCTACTAGATGTCGTGGTGATCGACGCAACGTTCACACCCGAGGAACGCTCTATCCGAGAAACACTGCAGGCAAATTCAGTGTACTCAAAAAGTAAGTGAACCACCATCCCTCTGTTGGCATTTAAAAAAAAATCAATTCCACTATTAGCATTAATTGCTGGGCATGATTTCCTCGTGCGTGGCCAAGAATCCTGATGTGCTGACTGCTTGTTCTCTAACTGGCCCACACGCCCGCCATTGATGGCAGAGAATAGGGTTCACCTTGACAAACGCTTCGTCGATTTTAATGAGATCAGGTACGAGATCAAGCAGATGTTCCGCGTTGCTGGCCAGAACAAAGGCATCTCCAAGCTGCCAATACATCTGAAGATATGCAGCCCTAATGTGCTCAACCTTACCTTGGTCGATTTGCTGGGGCTCACAAAGGTGTGTTTGTCTTGGTGACTCCAATTGCAGAAATCGAGCTCGACGACATTGAAGGGTTGTGAGATCGCCCTGGGTTCAACACCACAGTCAAGGCAACTAGACCTATTGTAAGTTGTTGCGAGTGTGTGCTCTATTGCATGCAGTTGTGTAACCGGCTCCTGGGACGAGGCTAGCTTGTACACCTCGTGGACTGGGGTAAGTTCCTGAACCGGGCTGGTACTGTATGGATTGATCGGATCACTTGTCATTGATGCGTGTAGTGCCTCGTTGTGATGTGGATGGACAGGTGGCCAGCATCGTGTTGTTTCATATTGCTGTACCCCTCGTGTTTCCTTTGTAATGCTTTGTACGTGTTTGTTGCCTCCTTAGGATACTTAAGGACGACCGACTTGGCCAGGTAGTGGCAAGTTGAGTCTCCTGTCTAAATAACAGAAGCCTCTTCCCTTCTATTCAAAGCGGGGTCTTATCGACGTACTGATAAGGCAGGAACCCACTACTCCCCAGTCCACTGAGTCGCTACAGGACTTAGCTTATGACCCAGCGTCCCACTAAGGACAGAGTCACTCTACCCAAGTACGCCTTCTGCCAGGAGGTGTTTCCCGACTTAGTGCACAAAGGGCGACGCTGCACGTGCTTCGACACGCCCAAGCCCAAGGAAGAGACGCCCACCACCGACACAACTGAGCTCTAATCGTCTCGTCCATACCGGCGGTGACAAGTTGACTCTACTTTATACAGTCAACATAGGTCAATTATACCTGCTGAAGACATCATTACTCTTGCGCTCAACATTTCCCATATCATCTTGTCTCGGTCTTGTCTTGTTTCTATTTACTTATGTGATTTGGCAGCGATGCTGAATGGACAATATAGCCGTCTGCCGACGGTAGATTGGCTAGCTCATAGTTATTCTAATATACTCTCGTTTATCGGGAATAAAGTGTGATAAAGTGTGATAAAAGATGCTAGATTAGGGGCGGTAAGCTAGCGACGATAATGTGAAATTATTGTAATCTAGCATAAATTACAGTGCGCTAGCATTCGCTAGCACTCGCTAGCAACCATGCAATTCCCTGATGTTGGACGACGAGAACTACCATCAGGAGGACCTTAGCCGACTTGCGTAAAGGCGGAAGATCACAAGAAAGACAGATGATCACATGGGTAATTTTCAAGATATACGTAGCCTGTCCGCGTGGTCCACAACCTTATTCCTGTGACGAAAAGAAGAGGTAGTGGTTAATGGTGTACTAGTACGCCCGCGGTCCCGGCCCGGGGGGTTCCAAGTTGGAATTCGGGTTCGTCCGAACATGACGTCGTGGCCGAGAACGAAAAACTGGCAGTTTTAGATTAGCAGAAATAAGAACGATTTCTTTTGGCATTGAGAGTGTCAGTCATAATTCCCTGAAAGTATGGTTTTATACCCAGAAGTGCTAGTGCTCAACTGAGAGGAAGATGGGCCCCTGCGTATTTGATGTTCACATCGAGATCCAGAGTCGTCTAGCTTGTACGGCACTTGCGTTGAGTGAAATTGGTTCATTTCACACTACATCCCCAACTCAGTTGTCTCCATGGTGAAACGGATTGGTCTTCAGGTTGCTGATGTCTGCAGTGCAGAGACATAAATTAAGGTGGGTGAAATGTTCTCATTCGACGATTCGATAAGATCATGGCTATCATGAAGAGTGGCAACCATCAAAATCCTATTGCAGTCAATTTCGCTACACAGTCGCAATGTGGTAACCAAGCATGTGATGTTGCCGTAAAACTGATAAACAGTACTATCATAGACGATACGGGGGACGCTTATGACGAAATTTGGAATCAATAAGGTTCTCATTGAGTCATGCCAAAAGCAATCACCCGACAATCACCAAGAGTCCAATTGATCGAGCAAGGAGAGATAACGAAGAACTAAAAAGGGAGTGTTCGACAGGAGGGTAGGTTAAGGCTGCGCAACGGCTCGGCGGCTCGGCGCGGGTTTGGCATCTAGGGCCCTCGGGTCGAAGAACGAAGGGATAAGGACACGGGAGGAAAACTGCATTCAGAAAGAGGGTAAGGCGTGTGTGACGGGGCTCCGTTTGGTGAGTTGGGCCCTCAAGTTGAGCCTTGAATACAGTACTAGGGGTGTTGTGAATGCGGCTGAGTTGCCTTCAAGCGGCGAGCTTGCACGACACGAATTTCGACGCGTAATATTATATTACTGCACACTTGTTACTCTGCAATAATGCCCAAGTCTGGCCTCTGAATCGGCAGTTGGACGACGTATATCAAGAAATAGGCAATTGACTTGAAAAGTTGCACCGTTGCTGAATGATTTGTCAGCTGTCACACGACTCACAAGTGTGTCAGCAAGCAAGCGCGAGCAAAGGCCAGTTCGGAGAGTATCGTTGCGTGCCTAAGCCTCGGAGAAAGCAGACTCGGATCACGGCAACCACTCTTACGTTCGGTACGGGTCTCCGTAGTGATTATGAGAATACGTGTTGCTCCAAATAGGTCAAGACCGTAAGACTACGTTCTAGGTACAAGGCAGGACTATGTCACGATTAGACTTGTGCTTGAGACTCCACATCATTCTCCGCGCTTTCATCGAGTCTGCGTTGTCTGCCAGGCTTTTCGCTCAGCTGTCCTTCAATATAGGCGAGCGAACCGTTTTGGCTCGTTTGCGCGCGTCTGATCTTGATCGGATGTCCTATTTATGGCCACCTCCATGCGGCTTAGCGTGATGGGGACTCTATTTGCTTTCCATTCTATGCGACCACTTCGTTCGCTGCTGTCAGGTCCGCTCAGGCTACAGCATCGACCACAGTGAGCGTTGAGAGGAATGGGGTGAAATTATGTCTTACTGTTCGGTATAAGTGGAGGCATGGTCTGCCAGACTGCGATAGATTCGAGTCGCAGCAATTGATAAGGTGATCATCGAGGGGGGCAGGAACATCTGCAATTCAAAGGGGCATCAAACTTGAACACACATAGCTACCCGCATGAGTGGAAAAATAAGAACGCACGAAGTTGAATGGATCTAATATTTCGAACAGAATCGAGTCCAATCAGCGATTCTTCATTGACAGAATAGATAGAAAAATAAATCTACCGTTTAAATTTAAACACAGGAACACCTGCGACATAATATCACGATAAGCGAAAAGGAGGGGGCATATGACTCTAGCCACTCACCGGAGGCAGGACTTCGGCGATAGTGGCAACTAAGAGCCAAATGACACCCTTGTGAATGCGGACCACCGTATAAGCGGAGAACACCACGGCTAGCGGGAAGCACTAATAGCCCACCTGTTTCCACAAGAGGCGTCCCAGTCCGAACGCGCCACGCTCATGGAAGCCCAGACGAAGCAAACCAAAGAACATAATGAGAAGTAAGATGATGTCGGTAGCGAGGGTTACGAGAATATTGAGCTCGGAAATATGCAGGTTCGGCACCAAGCAAGTAGTCCCAGGTACCCATATAGCGCGGATCTAGGAAGGAATGAGTCACAGAAGGTCCAACTACAATTCAGGTTGATCATTCACCCGCACGATGGCTGGTAAAATGGAATGGTTTATATCAATGGGGATTTCTGAACTTCCGCAGAAGGAAGGAGCTTACATTGAATCTCGAATATAACGTTGATTCCCCAAGCGCCAGCTGCGATCGCTATGATAATCTTCTTCTTGTTCCAAATGGCGAGACTGGCAGTGCCCGTGAGAGCCTAGTTCAAGGGAAGATAATTGAATCAGGGGAACAGGACGTACATGCGGAGCACGATCAAGAGAGAAGCGCTGGCAATGGCTAGATACCCAGAGATCTAGAGACCAGGAAAAGTAGGAGTGTCAGACATTGTTTCCCTTGAGATTAGGTGCACTGGCATCGGAGGGGTTTACTCACAAGTTGGAAAACAGTCTCAACCTTCGGATCATAGCCTATCAGGTCGCAGCCGCATATGAAGCCGATGTGGAACATACGCACCTCACAGTTATATCGACCCGTAACGTTAACACCCACCAGGGAAAGTATGACGGCGATGAGAGTGGATATGCGCGTAGTGGTGTAGATCTGCCAGACGGGATAGACTAGTCCAGCGCCCAGACCCGGGCAATGAAACCAAACAGAAAGAGTGCATTGATACGAACCCATATTGTCCAACGGAAGGGGCGATGCCTTTGGATGACACTCCACTCGAAATCGAGAGTGGTAACGAACTCCCAGCTAGAGATAAGCACCGGATTATTATTATCGGATATGTTATGAGAGTCGAGCGCCGCCCGCCCGGCGGGGCAGACATACAAGTAGAGTCCAGCCACAGCATGCCAGATTTTCGACACTGCCACTGTCAAAAGAAGTCAGTTGGGCTCCCCGAGCCCATCATGCACTTTGCTTCAAAAGTGTACGCACATTTATCCTGCAGGACTACAACGGGATCATGGTAATTAACCATCCTGGGGGGGAAATGATGGGGGGGAAGGTGGGGGGAGTTGGTTTGATGCAATGGCCACTCGTGTATATATACTAGTAGACCGGACCTTCAAGTTAGACTGCATGTCATGTCGTGAAGCCATCCATATGGGTTTGTCCTACTAAAGTTCGTAACCCTGCTACTGCCCTCCAAAAGGATATGGGTTTGAGGTAGTAACTAACAGACTCATGATGTTACGATGCACCCTCTCTATAAGTGCCAGTGCAATGCCACTGGCTGAGTGCAGACTGAGAGTCTGTCCAAATCTGAAACTCGTCCGAATTCCATCGTCCACTTTCCGTCAGGTACCCTCAAGAGTCAAGACAGACTAGCCGCGCCGTCATCAAATCCTCCGCAACTTTATCCTTGGAAGAATAGAGCACTCAAGATTCTTAGGATGTCTTGAAAATTCGACTCTCCGCTTCGAAAAGTAGATATGAGTGATCACCTGGACTAACACGAGGCCCCACGATCAATAGGCACTGCGGTCTTGACTGGAATTTCACGGCGATTCTCATCTTTTGCTTCTGTCACCTTGGATACGGACGAGATAACATCGAAGATTGTAGCATCGACAAAGTCACGTCCAGGACAAATAAGGCTGTCGGACCGTCTCGGATGCTCCCATCTTATTGGAAAAACACTCGGGCTTGAATTCCTCTGCCATCGGGTAGCCGTACCCGCTAGGTGATGTCCCAGTCCCGGACGAGCTGGACACCGAGCTTTCCGAGTAGGAAGGTGGGACATAACTTGAAGGCGTCACCGTGGATGTACTTCCTGTTACGAGTAAGCCACAACCATATTGGTCAATAAAGGATGTGTCTATGATAGATGATGAATGATTACCTGTTCCTGCTGCGAAGGCCGGTACTAGCCGCCGCACAGTGCGGCCCAAAGGTCTGCCGCGGTTTGAGCATCCGAGTTTCTACGGCTCTGCCAAATGCAAGAAGATGCAGCTTCGACGAGCGCGTCGTTGGTACAGACACATGTTGGATCACGTGTGGGGTTTGGGATGTGGCAATGGATGGAGGCACAAATCTGCGGCGGAAACGTGAAGAATGGGGGCCAGAGGTGTTGCAAACGCGCTTGAATGCGACGAGAGGGCCACGCTCTTGGACGCGTGGCACAGGAGGTGGGGCTGCAGCAGTCAGTTGTGAGGGAAGTGACACAAGGACGAATTGGCTCTTTACATGGTACCCGCCGATACCGCTACTTAAAGTGCGGACCGGATTAACGGTCCGACATGTTGAAAACAATCGCGACGTCACAGGCCACAACTCGCCCTTCGCATCTCTTTTCTCGAGGTCTACATGTTGCTCTTCTCGCAAGGACCTCCAGTCGCAACAGAATACAATCACACACGCACCGCTGCCCGTGTTTCGAACATGCATGAATACATCGCTGCTCATTAGAGACTGCAGGAGATTATTCGCTAGGTCTCGCAACACCTCAAGGAATCAGGACTTAATGGGAAGGCGTCGGTCTGCGCAAAGTCACTAGCATGATGGTCGAGGCAGTAATTGGAGGGGTGCTTCATCAATTTGTCAGTCACATATCTTACTCACCCCTTTGGCGCTAGAGCTTACCAACTGCTAGGGAGCCTCGTTCACGGGCTTCTCCATACTCGGGTGCTTCCATGCCCATTTATTACGACCGGGCTCGCGATATTTTCTTGATAAGCCGTGTCTGCTAATCGTTCAGGTTACACCTATCTAGTCTCTTTGGTCAGAGTGCACCAGTCACTGAAACCAGGACATATTACTGGGATCGTATCGTTTATCCCATGTTGTATGCCACCCCGCCCTCTTGCTGCTGTGCGAATTCTAGAGATCGAATGCCCCGAGCTTGATTGACCGGTCCCACGCTCCTGCCTTCAATTATATCAGCGGCAATCATCGATGCGGGAGAAGATACAATTGTTTCAGCTTCATGTCATTCGGTACCGATAAAAATGTTGGTTTCCGTGACCGGGCGTAGCGCTAGCACCAGTGGCGCCTTACGGTTTCATCAACATGACACGACATGACAAGTCTAAGGTGTATATATACATTACAGTACTAGTACATCGAGTGGCCATTGCATCAAACTAACTTCCCCCCACCTTCCACCCCATTATCTCTCCCCCAGGATGGTTAATTACCATGATCCCGTTGTAGTCCTGCAGGATAATTGTGCGTACAGTTTTGAAACAAAATGCATGGGCTCGGGGAGCCAACTGACTTCTTTTGACAGTGGCAGCGTCGAAAATCTGGCATGCTGTGGCTGGACTCTACTTGTATGTCTGCCCCGCCGGGCGCTCGACTCATAACATATCCAGTAATAATAATCCGGTTCTTATCTCTAGCTGGGAGTTCGTTACCACTCTCGATTTCGAGTGGAGTGTCATCCGAGGGCATCGCCCCTTCCGTTGGACAATATGGGTTCGTATCAATACACTATTTCTGTTTGATTTCGTTGCCCGGGTCCGGGCGCTGGACTAGTCTATCCCGTTTGGCAGATCTACTCCACTACGCGCATATTCACTCTCATCAGCGTCATACTTGCCCTGGTGGGTGTTGATGTTACGGGTCGATATAACTGTGAGGTGTGTATGTTTCACATCGGCTTCATATGCGGCTGCGACCTGATAGGCCATGATCCGAAGGTTAGGGCTGTTTTCCTATTTGTGAGTAAACCCGTCCGATGCATTTAATCTCAAGGGAAACAATGTCTGACACTCCTACTTTTCTTGGTCTCTAGTTCTCTGGGTATCTAGCCATTGCCTGCGCTTCTCTCTTGATCGTGCTCCGCATGTACGTCCTGTTCCCCTGATTCGATTATCTTTTCTTGAATTAGACACTCACGGGGCTGCCAGTCTCGCCATTTGGAACAAGAAGAAGATTATCATAGCGATCGCAGCTGGCGCTTGGGGAATCAACGTAATATTCGAGATTCAATGTAAGCTTCTTGCTTCTGCGGAAGTTCAGAAATCCCCGTTAATATAAACCATTCCATCTTACCAGCCATCGTGCGGGTTAATGATCAACCTGAATTGTAGTTGGACCTTCTGTGACTCATTCCTTCCTAGATCCGCGCTACACGGGTACCTGGGGCTTCTTGCTTGGTGCCGAACCTGCATATTTCCGAGCTCAACATTCTCGTAACCCTCGCCACCGACATCATCTTACTTCTCATTATGTTCTTTGGTTTGCTTCGTCTGGGCTTCCATGAGCGTGGCGCGTTTGAACTGGGACGCCTCTTATGGAAACAGGTGGGCTATTGGTGCTTCTCGCTAGCCGTGTTGTTCTCCGCTTATACGGTGGTCCGCATTCACAAGGGTGTCATTTGGCTCTTAGTTGCCACTATCGCCGAAGTCCTGCCTGCGGTGAGTGGCTAGAGTCACGGTCATATGCCCCTCCTTTTCGCTTATCGTGATATTATGTCGCAGGTATTCTTCTGTTTAAATTTAAACGGTAGATTTACTTTTCTATCTATTCTGTCAATGAAGAATTGCTGATTGGACTCGATTCTGTTCGAAATATCAGAACCGTTCAACTTCGTGCGTTCTTATTTTTCTCATGCGGGTAGCTATGTGTGTTCAAGTTTGATGCCCCTTTGAATTACAGATGTTCCTGCCCCCCTCGATGGTCACCTTATCAATTGCTGCGACTCGAATACATCGCTGTCTGGTAGACCATGCCTCCGGTTATACCGAACAGTAAGACATAATTTCACCCCATTCCTCTCAACGCTAACTGTGGTCGATGTTATAGCCTGAGCGGACCTGACAGCAGCGAACGAAGTGGTCGCATAGAATGGAAAGCAAATAGAGTCCCCATCACGCTAAGCCGCATGGAGGTGGCCATAAATAGGACATCCGATCAAGATCAGACGCCGCAAACGAGCCAGAGCGGCTCGCTCGCCTATATCGAAGGACAGCTGTGCGAAAAGCCTGGCAGACAACGCAGACTCGATGAAAGCGCGGAGAATGATGTGGAGTCTCAAACACAGGTCTCATCCGTGACATAGTCCTGCCTTGTACCTAGAACGTAGTCTTACGGTCTTGACCTATTTGGAGCAACACGTATTCTCATAATCACTACGGAGACACGTTAGAGTGGTTGCCGTGATCCGAGTCTGCTTTCTCCGAGGCTTAGGCACGCAACGATCATACTCTCCGAACTGGCCTTTCCTCGCACTTGCTTGCTGACACACTTGTGAGTCGTGTGACAGCTGACAAATCATTCAGCAAGCACGGTGCGACTTTTCAAGCCAACTGCCTATTTCTTGATATACGTCGTCCAACTGCCGATTCAGAGGCCAGACTTGGGCATTATTGCAGAGTAACAAGTGTGCAGTAATATAATATTACGCGTCGAAATTCGTGTCGTGCAAGCTCGCCGCTTGAGGGATGCCAAACCCGCGGCCGAGCCGTTGCGTGCCTTACCTCTCCTGTCGAACACTCCCTTTTTAGTTCTTCGTTATTTCTCTTCTCATGAACTGACTCGCGGGACCCTAACGCGCTACAAACCACTATGATATTATATTCCTCCTTGCTCGATCAGTTGGACTCTTGGTGATTGTCGGGTGATTGCTTTTGGCATGACTCAATGAGAACTGAACCTTATTGATTCCAAATTTCGTCATCAGCGTCCCCCGTATCGTCTACGATAGTACTGTTTATCAGTTTTAAGGCAACATCACATGCTTGGTTACCACATTGCGACTGTGTAGCGAAATTGACTGCAATAGGATTTTGATGGTTGCCACTCTTCATGATAGCCATGATCTTACCGAATCGTCGAATGAGAACATTTCACCCACCTTAATTTATGTCTCTGCACTTGCAGACATCAGCCGCCTGAAGACCAATCCGTTTCACCATGGAGACAACTGAGTTGGGGATGTAGTGTGAAATGAACCAATTTCACTCAACGCAAGTGCCGTACAAGCTAGACGACTCTGGATCTCGATGTGAACATCAAATACGCAGGGGCCCATCTTCCTCTCAGTTGAGCACTAGCACTTCTGGGTATAAAACCATACTTTCAGGGAATTATGACTGACACTCTCAATGCCAAAAGAAATCGTTCTTATTTCTGCTAATCTAAAACTGCCAGTTTTTCGTTCTCGACCACGACGTCATGTTCGGACGAACGCGAATTCCAACTTGGAACCCCCCGGGCCGGGACCGCGGGCGTACTAGTACACCATTAACCACTACCTCTTCTTTTCGTCACAGGAAATAAGGTTGCGGACCACGCGGACAGGCTACGTATATCTTGAAAATTACCCATGTGATCATCTGTCTTTCTTGTGATCTTCCGCCTTTACGCAAGTCGGCTAAGGTCCTCCCGATGGGTAGTTCTCGTCCGATGTCCCCATTTGTACTATAGCAGTTAGTGCCAGTGGGGGCTGGGATCTCAGCTTTTCGCCAACTCTCTACAACCGGAGAAATTCTTAGAGGCACGTTCGCAGCAGCGAACAGATAGTCCGACATGACCGATTTAGATCGGCGTCGATATGAGGCCATGACAACTTGGAATGAATGTCAGTACCATCTCACCTCACTGTCACCTGAGATCTATTTTTCCAGTTCTTCACCATCGATCCTCGGACATCATCCACGTCATTGCCGTACCGTAAGTTTTTCCCCCTCCACCCCCGCCCTGGTTGGGGCATATATTAATATTTGTCTATTCCCCAAAACGCCGAACTCGATTCTACTCCCTACCTTAAGGAGTATATAATCCCAAGCCCATTCTCCCTCCTTCCACTGGCATGCTATTTACTGTCCGCTAGGATGGTCAATTTACATGATCCCACAGTAGTAGCACAGGATACATGTGCGTAGGCTTTTGCGGCCGCCGAGCACGCGATCTCAGGGAGACCTCTCAACTATTTTTTACAGTGGCAGTCGCGAAGTTCTGGAGCACCCTGGATGGCCTCTACCTGTGAGTCTGGCGCGTTCCTACTATCTCATAACATATACCATGATAACTCGGCGCTTTACCTATAGTTGGGAGTTTATCACTAATCTTGATTACGAGTGGGGTATCATCCGAGGGCATCGCACCCACAACTGGACGATATGGGTCTGTAGCGATACGTGCTTTTTTGGGTCTCATCGCCCAGCCTGGAACGCTAGACTGACTCGCCCCTTGGTAGATCTACTCCTTTACCCGGCTGGCCACTTTTATTACTGTAGTACTTAACCTATTCTTCATTAGCGCTACCACTCCTCACATGTACAACTGTCAGGTGCGTCGTCTTCCGCATCTGCCTTATGTACACCCGCACCTGACAGCCCTTGAATCGAACCCAAGCTCGAGGTCATGTTCCAACTCGTGAGCATCCCCCTTCCGATACCTTTGATCTCTGAGGAAAGACTGTCCGGTACCGTGCCTTTTTTTACTTTCTAGATCTTTGGGTATCTATCCGTTTCCGCCTCTTCTCTCTTGATTGTGCTCCGAATGTACGTCTTATTCCTCGATCTGGCGATCCGACCATCTTCCCGAATGAGGTGCTCATGGGCACTACCAGCCTCGCCATTTGGAACAAGAAGAGGATAGTCGTAGCGATAGCAGCTAGCACATGGGGAGTCAATCTTATATTTAACATTCAAAGTGAGCTTCTTCGTCTCTTTTCCCGTGAAGGTCCATGAATCCATTCAAATATGTTATGGTATTAGGTATCGTGCGGGTAAATAAATCAACTTGGGGTGTCATGACGGAACTTCTAGACTCATCCATCCCCAGATCCGCGCTGAGTGGGCATCTGTAGGGGGGGGCAGCCCGGCCATCTGCGAGCTGCTCAACTTGAGTGTCACCAAGCCTAACACCCTCGTCACCCTAGTCGCCAATATCATTTTACTTGTTATTATGTTCATCGGCTTGCTTTCCAACCACCTATACGAAAGCGGTACGTATAGTATTGGACGCCTCCTTTGGAAGCAGGTAGGGTGTCATTGCTTTACGCTCAAAGTGGTGTTCTCCATCCGTTGATATGTTCCCCGTTCTCAAGGGTCTAATTTGGATTTTGATTGCCACTATCTCCGAGGTCCTGCCCGCGGTATGTGGCTAGTTTCATGTGCAGCTCCTTCCGCTCATCGCGAGTATGTCGCAGGTGTTCATTTGTTTGGACCTAAACAGTAAATTTCGTATCTATTTAGTCTGCCGATGGAGAACGCTTATTAAACTCGATCGATTTTACTCCAAATGATCAGATCTATTCGACTACGTACGTCCGTTTTTTTTGCTACCCATGCCAGGAGGCTACGAGTCTCAAACGACTTTTTCGCAACAAAAGGTCTTTCAGCTACCCTCAGTTATCGCAATATCAATCGCTGCGACCCGAATGCATCGCTCTTTGACACAGTTTGCAGCCACTGCATCCTCCAACTTCAATCTGTGCGATACGATTCCTTTTCTTCTTTCGCCCCGCTCACTGTCGATATCACCGCAGCCCCCGCATACTCGACTCTCGCAGCCCCGTCTCGACGGCAGATAGAGCTCGCACCACCGTGATGCCCATGGCAGTTCCTCTAAGCCACATGGAAGTGGCCGTACACAAGACCTACAGCCGATACGAGTCGGGTCCGACGAACCATCACGTCTCGTTCGTCGTTGCAGGAGGAGAGCCGCGCAATAAATCTGTCGCGGGACCAGTATCTGACATCGAGGAAGAGAGTACTAGTGCGGAGATTGATGCTGACTTTGAGAGTAATGCGGGAACTTCGAATACTGGCAAGAACCCTCGAGATGCGGTCATGGATATCACAGAAGTGTAAATAGTGTAGTACTGTAACATGATCTTTTCTTTTTCTTTGAAGTGCTACCAAAACGAGCAAGGTGTCGAAGTCACCACGAGAGCACTCGTGCACTTCAAATGGCAATGCAGCATTTGAACGATACAAGTCAACCCAGTTGACGTCACTTGACTGGCAACAAACTAGTCTGCCAAACATCTTGGACCTCAAAGACGAGGCAGACTCGATCGTACTAAGAAGCGGCCCGGGATAGAGATAGAGAACAGGCTACGGGTCGGAGAACTTGAAGGGTAGAATGGGAAACTAGCAGCAAGGATGGTCGCGCAGCGAACAGGGACCAAAGCGCAAGATCGAGAGGAGGAGCGCGCGGCACACTGCCGCACCGTGACAGTGGCTTGGACGTCGTTGTTTGCTATGATTGTACTGTACGTAAGTACCGCTAATACAATCGTGCGGGGGGCCTGAACGTCAGATATGTTGCGCGTCCATTAAGTTAGGCGGGGACGTGCGTGAGTCAATCGTCATGGTATATGTAGTAGGCCAGGGTATCGTACTGGGAAAGAGGAAGACACAAGGGAACAATGGGGAAGGGAAGAAGGGAATAGAGACGATTCCATTTCTACGTAGCAGGGAATGCAGCCAAGACATGAAAAACCAAAGTATAAACGAGATGGACTGGACGACTGCTACAGTAGCACGACACTAGTTTCACTTGGTAGGTACAGTCGTACATTAGAGCCCGTCAGTTCCCTTACTTACATCGGTCGCCCAGGATTTCTTCATCGTTTTCTGTGGTAGCTGGTGGTGATCCATAGAAAATACTGTAAGCGCCTAAAAACAAACACATAACAGGCAGTGCTCCGAGTCCAAAAAAATAATTATGCTTTGAGTAGGTATACAAAACCGGGATTACAAGCGTACTCTGTAGACCGTTTTTTCTCACCGTGCTTCAGCTCCGGGCCAATCGTTCCTCGCTGGCTCTCCAGCGGGCGGGAACAATCCGTTCTCCCGCTCCTCGCGCTGCTCCAATTGTCGTCTCTGTTGCTGTTCTTCCCTGCGTAGTCGCTCGACCCATCTTCCGCGGATATAAAGCAACAACGACACTATAAGGCAGAGAACCACGAGTATCATCGTCTCGGCAAATTCATCCTGTTCGTCTTCTCCTCGATGTCCCCCGCGCAAAGCAGCGTCGAACATGTCTTCAGGGCCGAGATCGCTATCCCGATCGAGTTCTGCGTTACGGCGTTCACGAGCCCACTGTACTCTGGCGGTTAATCTGGGGGTGAAAGGCAAATAAGTTGTGTTACCTGTACAGGATCCTCGTCGTCACCGGGGACCGCAGCGTCACGCATACGTCGGTTGAACTCGTCCCGTGCCTTGCCCATGTACCAGGGCCCGTCATCCTCAAATATGTGATCCCCGTCTACCTCAGGCGTTGAACCAGGAGTAGCTGCCGGGGCCTCATCCAATTCTCTCCGCCCAGCGGTCTGGTCGGAGTCTGAATATCCATGAGTATCCTCGAGTTATAGTTTTGAAAAAGTATGACGTACCAGAATCTATCTTTTTACTTGACCATAGACTAAGGCCGCCTTCTCGTCCAATCAAGGTATGCCATAAACTGTGAGCGTGTAACCGGAAGAGGGATAACAATACGGGAAGGTACGCTTCAACATTTGTCTCCAGAGCGATATCATAGTGACGTTTCGCCAGATGAAAATCCTGTGCCATGCTTAGCTCTAGGAACTCGTAGGTACGAATAGGCGCTAACCTGTGGGACACCGTACCCATGTTCGTACATCCATCCCAGGTTCCACATAGCCAGTGCGCTGACTTGCGTTTCCGCCGCCGACCGATAATATACAGCTGCCTTCTCCCAGCGGACGTTTTCGGGCTCATCTGGTACACCAAGGCCGTGGTAATAGTAGTCTCCAACTTTGACTAGGGCATCGATATTGTTCTGCGCGGCTGATCGTGTCCACTGAGTGAGCGCAAGCTTTGCCGTGTCGTTCGATGGGAAGAAGTTCGCAAAAGTGGTGCGGCGGAGCATGCTCTTATCTGGGCCAGTATGAGAAACCCTTTCGCTGAGCGCCGCACAAAACTGAACTTACCTTGATCGAGAACAAACGCCAAGTTGTTTTGACCGATCTCGTGCCCGCGCTCAGCAGCAATCCACCATTTCAGCATAGCCAGCTGCTTCCCACTTGGAGTACCCATTTCCCAAGCCCTCTCGCCTCCCCGAATAAGGTCATCGTCCCATGACCCGCGCTCAGTGACGACCTTGAAGAAAGACGCAGCAATGGAGCAGGCGCCCGGCTTCAAAGAAGCTGGCAGATTTTTCATCTGGGACGCTTGGGTCTTCGCAAGATAGTAGAATGCCTCGAAAGGTGAGCCATGCCTCATTGCAGCTTCGAAGTATGAAATAGCCAGCTTCGCATCACCACGCTCTGATTGGTGTGGAGTCAGAGTGGGATCGAAATCAGTGTCGATGCACTCACGGTAGTGATGCTTTCCCAAGTTAACTTGAGCCTCAGCGAGATCCTGGCCTGCTGCGATTGCGAAATGGGTGAACGATGCCTTACTATCCTTCCTACCATCGATCAATCCATCACGCCATATAATGCCAAGACCGTTGTGGCACTCCTTGTCGCTATAGGCAGCCCCACGTTCAAACCACAACTTGGCTAGCTTCAAATCCACGCGCACGCCTTCACCACGAAGGTACATGCGGCCCAAATAGCCAGCTGCAGGCGCCGCAAGACCCACCGGGCCAGTTTCATCACGCCTTGTCTGGCCGTCCCCAGAGTCGCTCGGCCACACTTGTCGTGCGATAGACTCGAAGTAGTAACGCGCTCGTTCGAAGTCGCGAGGCACCCGACCAACACCCTCACCGCCAGATGCGATACCACCCGATGCATGGTATATGCTACCGTGGTAGAATATCTTTCCGAGACGGAAGGCAAAGTCGGTCTCCCCACGGTCTGCATTGAACTGAATCGAGATGAGCGGTAATGACTTCATCAAGAAAGGATTGACACTAACGATATAATATTCAAGAATATCTTCCCAAGTCTCGCCAGCAGCGCGAGCGCGAGCAGCTTTGATAGCCGGACGCTGCCCGTTCAACCCTGTCGACGCTACACTTGCGCCTGGACCGTAAACCCCACCAGCGAGGTCAGACAGGCGAGTTGGTGTCAACGGAAGTGTACGTCCCCCAGGTGGGCCGGACAAGAATCGTGCCATCGCTGTTCAGATATTAATAGGGGAAAACAAGAAGGTATACCAAGCTTACCTTGCTCAGCTGCGGCACCATACCACTCGACAGCGCGCTCGCAATCTTCGACAACCCCAATTCCTGTCCAGTATCGATACCCAAGTGCCATTTGCGAAGCCTTATCTCCGCCATGGGCAGAAAACGTGTAGTATAGCTGGGCCTTTGCTTGGTCGACTGCTACAACGTTCTGGTAACCAGTTGCATGAAGGAAAGCAAGGTATCCTTGCGAGGTTGCATTTCCTGTTAAGGCAGCGTGGGTCTCAAAAGTTTTATAGGCAAGTAAAGGGTTTGCAGTGAAGTGTGGAGTAGGAGGAAGCTGGGATGGAATGAGTCCGCGCGGGGGAACATTAGAAAGATGAAAGAAATATACCAAAGAAATTTTTCCGAGGGTGAAAAAGGCATCCGAGTGGCCTAAATCTGCGGCATGTTGCAACAGATCCATGACCTTAATCGCACGGCCACTTAACTCCTCGTCACTTCTCCGACGTCCCTCTTGAGAGAGTCGTGATGATAGGAAGCGTGGAAGCCATGACTGATGGCGTAATTTGATGGCTACTCGGATTGCACTGCCTAGTGGGCCGCGCCCTTGTGGGTTAGGGAGGAATGAGGAGAGTATAGAGTTCCCTGTGCGCCATGAGAGTTGGTGAGGTGACTCGAATGCACGAGACGAAGGCAAGGCGGTTATGCTAGCCAAGGTCACGAGAGCCTGCTTGTATGCGCGTGCGGCTGGCAAGAAAAATCAACCCTTAGGGTAAGAAAACTGCGCAAATACAACGGCGCATACCTTCATTTGCTGAATCGGCTTCTGATGGAGAGCCCTATATCGTAAATGACACGGTAAGCATGATTTTGAAGGGTGACGACAAGACATAGAATAAGGTTAGGGTTACATGCCACCAGCCCGATGGCGCCCCTTGTCTACTGACGGTTTGCATGGCACCCATACAGACATGTTTATAAAGACGCGTTACCTTGTGGGTATGAGAACCTGAGGGTAATGATCCTAGAACAGAAAGGGATGACTGTCGGGGGAAGACGGGTTTCAGGAGATGCGTCCCGGAATGTAGTGAATGGCGCACGGTTACGCTGGAGTCATGAGATAGTTCTGCCTGTGCAGGAGACGAATCTTGCGCCGCGCCGGAGGCCACACCCAACGCTATGATACCCCACGCCAACCACATCCGTTTTCTTGACGTCACATGCCGTTTTCTGACCATTCGGGAAATTGAACCAGGGATTATAAGATGGGACAAAAGTGAGAGTAGGAACCGGACTCCGGAGATGATGTGACGGAGTGCACGGTGGCGAGTCCACTCGAGAGGAGAGTACAGTAATGTGCGTGTATGGAGTGTGGGAATCGGGGATGAGATGGGACAGACACGTCACGCGGTCTCGGAAGCAGGCGGCCCGAACTTTACCTGGCCCCACGTTGCCCGCCAAGAACGTTGAATTAAGGCACTAAAATCCGGTTCAGCGCCTGAGAACCAAAATTCCAAAGAAACCAAAGCTCGTTTTTGGGCCCTGCACATCCCAGTCTCTTCGTCTCAGACAATCTATCTTTTCTCCCTAGACTTTTCTCGCCACTCGCGCCACACATCCGCCTCCTGGTTTCGAATCTTGTCATGCAAGTACCTGACCTTGAGCCCCGTATCCACGCCATTCTCGCTGCGCCTGGCACGGACCTCAGCACCATTTCAGCCAAGCGCGTCCGCCGTCTCTTACTCGAGCAAGAAGACGTACCACAAGAATTAATCAAGGATAACAAAGAAGGGATTGATAAACTCATCTCCAACATCTTCGCCAGGGTATCCGAGGAGAAGGGATTCCAGCAAGACGAAGAAGAGGGGGATGCTGAAGGCGGGCGGACAGCGTCGGCAGAACCACCAGCCGCACCCAAGAAGCGCCGTCGTACCTCAATAGTTGATCATGACGACCGTTCATCAGCGAAGGCTGCAAAGCCGTCGACCGCAGGGGATGAGGCATTGGCGCGAAAACTTTCAGAACAGATCAATGTTCGCGAGCGGAGTTCTCGCTCTGCATCTTCAGGTGCATCCCCAATGCGTGGCAGCCGTGGTCGCGGTCGCGGAAAGGCGCGTGGGCGTGGGAGAGGCAACAAAGCCAATGGGGCGAGGAGCGCAGATATGATTGATGACTCGGGTAATGAAGGTAGCGAAGGTGACGAGTCCAAGAAAAAGAAGGGCGGAGGACTGTCCAAGGAATATACCCTGAGGTGTGTCATACGCTTCGTACCCCTGTCTTATCATATAAGTCATTCGTGATCTCATCGCACGATAGCGAACCACTGGCCGCACTCGTCCAGGAAAGCTTGCTTTCTCGGCCACAGGTCGTGAAGAAGTTGTGGGCATACATCAAAACTAACAGCCTACAAAACCCAACAAACGGGCGAGAAATCATGTGCGACGGTGCGTTGAGGGCTGTATTCAACACTGACAAAATCGACATGTTCAAGATGAATAAAGAGCTTGGGAAGTGAGTGCCTGCTTTATATCACTAGTTCCAGCTCTTGAACCCACGCTGACGAACGTGTCAAGACACCTGTCGGAGCCCTCCGAAACCACGGCGTAGTTTACTTTTCTCTTGCTTTGCTCTCTATACACATTCCCTTCCTTCTTTTCCCTTCCATCGGTTATTTGATATTCATTCATATTACCTCTTGCGTCAAGGGCTTAACCCAACGACTGGTCTGCCCAGTGAAAAGGGTAATGTAGCGTCTTAATTATTGCCTCATCTGTACGAAGCATCCCTCTAAACTCTCCCGGGTTCCACTCTTATTTGTAGCACGCATGTCTGCATTCTTCATCAACAGAACTCTGTTTCACACATTCTTTACACATTCGTCGCGCCATCCAGGAGCTGGTCGCATACGATTTTGTAAGCTCCCACGTAAATGTTTGAGCGGCAATCTGTCACCTGCATGACAATCTTCCCGATGCCCTTGATCTTCTTACATTCCTCCCGGGCATTGCTGGCGCGTGCCGTGTTGAGAATTCCTTGATCTGAAAACCGCTTGAGATACCTTCGCTTATCATGTCAGTTTCGACCGACACAGGTGCAAAAACTACGGAGAGACCTGAGGCAAGTTTCTTCCTTGAAATCCGATTGTATTCTGCGATTATATTTGCGCTTTTTGGCAAATATGTTCGTAGCATTCAGCATTCAAGGGTAAGACGATGAGTACTCACTTCGCTCCTGCGAGCCTCTTCTTCATACACATGGCTTTGATGGACCAAGAAGTGATCGCTTAGTACGTAGAACGAGATCCCCGACAGATACATTTCGAACAAACAAGCCGCTTTGTTGCCCCCATAACCAGTGAATCTTTCATCGCACCTGCCACAGACCGTGTGTGAAATACGGGAGTCAAAGTTGGAAATAGGTCGAGAAAAACGCACCAGCCACTAGCATCTCTTCTAACTACTACGTATGGCTCGTATGCGGACTGATACTGTGTCACTTTGTAAATCTCTCCGGACTTGGCGGCGTAAAACCGACGATAGTCGGTACTGTTGTGACCAGCGGAAAACGATGCATGGAAAGGGGCAATGCGATTTGCGCGCACCAGGTCCAGGAGTGCCTGCCAGTGAGCGGATCAATTCAGAGGACGCAACGCAGAACCGAAGAAAACTGAAATGGCGCGTACATGCCTGTCTCGTGGGAAGGTATCTTGGTTTCTTCCCTCTGCTTGCCCCACATACTCAAACGCAGGCAACACGAGCGCAGCGCTTCCTTCGCGTACGCGCCTCGCTATGCCATTCTCACCATCACGCAACAGGGCGCGCACCGACGCGCGCCAGTCAGTGCACACGGCAAAATCAACGTCGAGGAGCAGCATATATGTGGTGCGCGCGAGCAGACGAGCGATATTTCGCCAGGCGTTGAAGGCGCGCGGAAAGGGAGAGAGAACGAGATGGATGTCTGCGCGTGTGGCGAGACCGGGAGAGTTGGTGACGAGCGCGTGTAGCGCTATAAGACACTTGTGTAGTGTTCGTGATGAGGACCTGCTAGCGGAAGTTGGGAGAGGGATATGAACGGTCACAGAGAGTGGACCTGAAAGTCGGGGGCAGAGCAACGAGTCAAAATAAAGCGCATGTAAGTATCGATTCCCAATGTGTGTACCTTCGTATCGCAGGGCCAAATTTCGTAGCACTTCGAACCTATTCGGGGTGACCAAGGTCGTTATTGTGATGTCGTCCTCGTCAAAGGTTTCAGATGCCTTGTAAAAGTAAGGGAATATTTTCATGGGATGCATAGAGCTAGAGAACGCTTTCGACCAAAAGAGAGACGTGGACATTTCAAACCAGCCAAGAGACCAGTCTGGTTCAGCCGAAGAGGCACCTTGGAATGATTGACCATGCTGTGCGGGTTCAATCTGAGAAACCGTGGCCCAATAGAGAACAGAATCTGTAGCAGCCTCCTCGAAAGCAGAAAGAAAATCTCCCATATCTTTGTAAGCAGCTGCTTGCTGCGTCACCAGAGCTTGAATTGTTGGAGTCGATGTAGTAGTAGTATGGCCGTCTGAGGCACCCGAGAAGGCAAAGTCGAAAAGTCGCCTCGTCCAGAGAAAGCCTGCGTAGATCTTGGAAATGTCAATAGCGGAGGTCGAACAGTCCCTGACGAAAGGACATAGAAGCAAGAACAAGGTTGTGTAAAGGCACGAGAGAAAGGCGTATATAAAAATGCAGGTAGAACAAACACGAACGAATGCGGCCATGGGAGGATGCCTGGACGACAACGGAAAAGATTAGCGTGGTGTTGACCCTATGAGAAGTGGCCGAACTTTTGAATACCAATTACCAATTCTCGGCTCAGCTTTCGATTTCATGGCCTCCCAAGTCTCACTTTTTTCCGTTTGGGAGAGAGCACCTCCAGAGTCCTGGGTATTAGTTGAAATGTATGCCACCAATGAGATGCCCGTAAGAGTAAGTCATTAGTAATGTGTTGTCTGGAAAAACTATGAAAAGCGCAAGCATGCTAAAGACTAAGTTATGTTACATACAACAAGGATAAAGCCACCAACAGCCTGGCAGCAGGACATTAGTTCAAATTCTGCAGCTTCATCCATTCCTTGTCATTGGCGTTAAAGTCAACACCCTTCCCCTTCCACCACTCCCTCGCTCGTTCTCCTCCCCCGATGGCGTCTTCCAGTGCCTCCTCGATATCGCACATACGATATTGCACCGGCAGTGCGCTTTTGTCCCACCAGTGGAGCACCTCTGCCCGATCGTACCGCGTTGCACCTACCAATACGTCCTGGTCGAAAAATAACTGCAGTCCGCTATTCAACCACCACTGGAGCACGTCGATGTGTCCGTTGCAGCTCGCATGATACAGCGCCTGACGATCGTATGTGTAGTCAAGGCCAGAGTGGGCCCACCACGCGAGCGCCGGAACATGTCCTGCAGCACTGGCCGTGTCCATGACACGGCCTACCTTGAGCGGAAGCCGAGTTCGCTGCTCATGCCACCACTCAAGCACATCCAGTTGGTTTTTGGAAGACGCGTGCTCAAGCGCGGCCTCTGTGTATTCGAAGGGCAGGCCCGATTCGAGCCACCAGTCGAGGGATTCGACATGGCCGGCGCGCGAAGCGCTGTCAATGGCTTCAACAATGGCATGTGAGTCGGGAACTGGAAAGTCTTCTGGATACTCTGATTGCATGTTCCGCCACCAAATGAGTACGTCAACACATCCATTGTGCGCAGCGGTAACTGGAATTAAGTGGCGGCCAAAAACCTCGCCAAAGAGTGAACGGCAGTGATGGAATAAATAATCTAGTATGTGGATGTAGGAGAAGCGAACGATGAACCTTGCACCAACGGAAGTTGGAGGCCGAAGCATTGGTTCACAGGAGACGAGTGAAGGCAAATAGCCAGTGAGAAGAGCGTAATCTGTCTGGGAAGCACGTGTCCAGGGCAGAGGCTGAGGTAAGGATGTGGGCACACCAACGGCCTTGGCTAGCTCCCAGTCGCCCACATGATCCAATATCTCAGCCATGATCTCAACAGGGAGGGGAGGGATACACGAGTATCGGGTATGAGGGTCGTTCGCAATTTGCGTGGAGGACTTGGATCTTATTGGCGGGGTTTTACAGAGAGATTCGACAGAGGATGGGGTAAATGATTGAAGACTCGGTGTTTTTGGCTGATGAACGCAATAGGAGACTTTCGGAGAGGGGTAAAAATGCCGGTTGGCTGGTTTGGAGTCGTTATCATTCGGATGATAGGGAATGCTTGCGGGTGGCGAGGCATATATGCGTAGATCGTAGTGGGCAAGCCTACAGGCGAGCTCCACCTGTGTTCCTCCCGTGGAAAGCGACCTCATAGAACAGAACAAGTGTAGTTGTTCGTAGGTCAATCGACGATATGCATCGTGGACCAGATCAGCGGTGAGTGGTGAGAGTAGGGTTGAGGGTCCCCTTTCATCGCTGTCAACTGGGCAAGACTGCAAAGATGTCAGTCGGTGGGCGCTAGTATAAAACAACAGGGTGTAAAATGGCATTATCATACCTCCAATTCGGAATCCGATGAATGACATTCACGATTCCCTATCCCCGAATCCGCCACTGATGCTGGACGCGTTTGCGCTGACTGTATCATCCACTAGAGCTCGCACCCGTAATAATGTGAGTAGAAAAGGACACGAATGAGGAGAAGATCAAGTGGATGAGTTGGCTTGAATGGCCCAACTGCTCGGGCAGTAGACACTGGACGTCGACGCGAGAGTGTGTGGGTGTGGTGTATGTGTGGTGCCAAGACGTAACTCGCTTAACGGGTCCTCGGGCCGACAGGGATGTCAATCTTGAATCTTCAATTTGGAATTTACCAAGTTACTGACAACACTCATAATGTTCACTTTCAAGTTCGTATTCTGCTCTAGTACTACATCGTATGGCCTAAACCAAGGTGAGATGTCTACTTTGAGTTACAACTTCGCGCAGAAATCTTTCAACTCCGGAACAACGTCAACTCCCTTCCCCTTTACCAGATAATCCCTTATATTGGTGAGTGCTCGTACTTCCATCTTCTTTTGTGTGTCGCACGTCTCGGTTCCCATGTGTGGGAGAAGCGTGACGTTTGGAAAGTCAAAAAGACGTGGATGGACAGCTGGTTCGTTAGGGTACACGTCCAACCCCACAGCACCCAGCTTGCAGAGTCATGAGCAATTAAAGGGTTAGGATTAGTTGGCAAGTACTCACGTGTCCGTCTTCCAATGTCTTGATAAGTGCTGACTCATCAATGACCTTCCCCCTGGCAGTGTTTACAAGGATAGCGCCTTTCTTGAGTTTCCGAATCATTTCCCCGTTGATAATACCCTCCGTATGCGGTCCCAGAGGAACGTGGACACTCAACACGTCCGCGAGTCCTAAAAACTCGTCTAGCCGCTCCTGTTCAAAGTACTCACACCAATCCGGGGCCCCCAACACCTTGTTTCGCGAGTGATAGATGATACGCATCGGGAAAGCATGCGCCAGTTCCGCCAAACGGAACCCGATGCCTCCGAGGCCAAGAATCGCCAATGTCTTTCCTGTGACATCGTGGGCAAGGGAGGACGAGATGTCGCTCTTCCATCGTGCGACGCGCAAGCTTCGCTCAGCCTGGGAGAAATGGCGGAGGGCCGATATCATCAGATACAGTGCCGTAGTTGCCGTTCCATCATCAACTGCGACAGGTGTGTTGGAGACGACAATCCCTTATGTGAGAGGAAAAGCAGGATAAGTCACCCATTTCGACAGGACATCAGGGTCCAGGCCCACTAAGAATTGCCTTTACGTACCTTTGTCCTTGCACGCTTTGATGTCAATTGAATCATAGCCAGCGCCGTTATGTGCTATCCACCGCACCGTGGGTGGTAATGCATCGATAAGTGCTCGATCAAATACCGGCTCCGTTCCACGATATGCGCGATATATCGCCACTATGCGTTCGTACTTTCCCCCTGGCTTCAAATTCGCGAGCAAGTCGGTGCGGTCAAGAGAATCAGTGCGCTGTGGATAGAAAAAAGGGGGTAGTGCACTTAGTGATTGTGCAAACGACAAAGGACCCACTCACGACCACTTCAGCTAGACCATCAAGGAGCTGTCTTGCTTCCTCCTTCGCCCATACTATGTCACCTTAAGTCGCAGGTCAGCTCGGATGTCAGACGATGGAACGGGGACACAGTGCATACCACAGAACAATACGCGAGGCGGTGTCATGATTGGGACAAGCTAGGCGGGTATGAACGAAGTTTGTGCGGTGATGAACCGTACATCTTTACGTGACCGAACGCCTTACACCCTCGCCCAACTCGTGGCTGACCCATCTCAATCTCCTTGCGGCAAGGCGGCCCGCGTGCCATGCGAGCATGTTTACTGTTTTGAAAACGCGCGGCTCACGGTCAATCCTCAGTCGGCTGATAGAGATAAACCATTATTGCTGTAACAAGTCGCGTGGCCATGTAATAAGGGCTTGGCGCTTGGCAGTAAACCTTTGTTTATGAGGAGAAATGTCCGTGTTTGCCCCGAAAAAGTTATTACGGGTGAACCAAGGAACAGTCGCCAGGGCCAAGAATATCCCTACTGTACTACACAAACGCTCTAGTCTACTGAGCACTTCCACCGTAGCGCGTCTTACGCCCCCAGTCGAAGGGAACGTAGCGATATTTGATCATGTGTCTGTAAACTGGTTGGAAAAACGCGCTGGGATAAAAAAAAAACCCCCAACTCACTGTAATTGCCTTCTCATGGTCAACACAAATAAGACGCAGAAGTACATCACGAGGATTGGCCAGTACACTGGAACATCGAACGCGGACGAAAATGTCATGAAGAAGGAGATTAAGGTCGCGCGAGTCGTGGATAGCCTGTATACGTGGCAGTGTGCGCTCAGCTGCCGCCAAGAGTACGCATGGGAGAAAGGAAGTACCAAAATTGCCATTCCGGCAGCCGGCGGACGAATGGACGGAACTCGTCGTCACGGTTGCTGGGAAGAGGGGAAGGTGTATCGCCTTCACCACCTTCCAGCTCGTCCGCCATCAGGTCATCCTGGAGGGACGGGTCGAACTTTGGTTGTAGGAAAGCAAGAAGCAGGTTGAGGATATAGATAGCATGCGCATCTATGGGCACGGATATAAAAGAGGGTCGTTCACCCCCAAAATTTGATAAACTTACAGCAAACTACAAAGAATCATCAGGGACAAGGTGAAAGCAATTAATGAAGACTGACGGACCAATATACCACTGTACATATCAACCAAGCGGGAAGAGGTACTCCATATGAGTGATGGACTTGGGAGATATTTGTAGGAACACGTACGCCTTGTGCATACAAGATGCGCAACTCAAATATGGCGATTGTCGCCGTCGTTCCGACCCACCGATACATAATATGAGGGGTAACCCGGTCAAGAGTCTGTTGGTATTGTCGCTTCAGGCGGGCGTATGTCGCTGGGATGTTTTGTAGAGAAGCCGAGTCTTCTCCAGTCGCTTCCGAGGAAGACATCATATTGGTTGGCCTAGTTCTTCTACGTAGACTCCTCGAGTAAAGGTGGAAGATTCGGGAGTCCCCCTTTTAATATGAGTGATATACAGCAATGTATTAACTCGAGAAAGGAGGGGACTGCTGTGCGGGATTGGAGAACGGTGAACCAAGCGAAATGGGAGAAGGGCGGAGTTCTGCCCCCGTCACATAGGATTATGTAATATGATCAGGTAACTTGCTGACGCGGAATTTCCCGAGTCCGTAATTCTCTATAGCTCATCATGAGCGGATCGAGAGCATTCGAGATATACGCATTCATTATTTTCCAACACATCCTTGTCCATCTCCAAGCCATCCCATCCAGATCGAGGACATATTTTCCTATTTTCGTCGCTCTACAAGGGCCACAAGGCTCAGGAAAAACATCTGTCACCGAGCGCGTTAAAGAGATGCTCTCTGAAGATAATGAGGATCACGCATCCTACCGTGTAGCCACGCTTTCAATCGATGACCTCTATCTACCTCACGCACAATTGAATGCTCTTGCCTCTGCACACCCAGATAATCCTTTTTTACGCGGACGCGGGCCCCCTGGCACTCATGATATCCAACTCGGTTTATCCCTTCTTCGTTCGCTGAAGGATATAAATCGCTCGAGAGCCGAAAATATACGCATCCCCAGCTTCGATAAAAGTCTTTTTGATGGTAAGGGAGATCGTCTCCCAGAGTCTGAATGGACTCCCGTCCACGGGCCCCTGGATGTCGTTCTACTCGAAGGCTGGTGCGTGGGATTCTACCCGCAGTCGCGCCAATACATCGAGGCGCGCATGAATGAGGTCCCATTCGTGTTGAATGCGACACCTGCTTGCTCTCTGGAGCACGTAATCGATATGAACCAACGAGTCGCTGAGTACATCGAGTGGTGGGATCTTTTCGATATCTGTGTCCAGGTGTGTAGACCAATTCTTTTAAAACTCCTGAAAGGTTACTTCATGTCCCACATATTGATTAAATGGATTCACTAGATTTCGACTCAAGCCACAGACCCATATGTGCCAATATATAAGTGGCGCCTACAGCAAGAACATGAGATGAAGGCTAAGAACGGTGGACAAGGTATGACAGATGAGCAAGTCAAAACGTAAGTACAAATTCCAGGCTGTACCTCGCCCCAGACCTTGCTGCATCACGTTTCATGCATAGGTTCGTCGATCGGTATATTCCAGGCTACCACTTTTCAGTTGAAGGCGTAACTACTGGAGGATACGACGAAAAAACAGGTTCCCACCTAATTCCTCCATGGATGCGGGACGAGCCACAATCGACAGGTTGGAAACAATCGCCCCCTGCGAGATGTCTTCGTATCATCATCGATGAAAAGCGCAGAGTGAGAAAGGTTGAATACTGTAGGCGTCAGTAATTGGATCAACTCCGGTGGTCGGATGAACTGTGACACATCTGACTCAATTTCGAGTCCTTGTACCTCATGAGCGAAGGCGCATCGAGGGAAATATATTGGATGGCGATGAGCAAAGGAGTAAGATATCTGGAATGGACTGGACATAGCATCATCTGTCGATGAAACTTTGATGATGTAAGCATCAAGGCGAGACCTCGGCAAGACGGGCCGGTAAACTCTCATTCAGACGACCATCACTCGTGGCACGGCGAGTAATGCCCAAAGGACTGCGCCTAAAGAAGACACCAGCCGAAGAGGTGGAACGTGACATGCGCAGGGCGCGCAGGGCTGCCAAAAAGGCTTCTCATCGGCAGTATCGAGCACCTGATTCAGACCTTGATTCAGGTGGTCGCTCATCGAAGCGTTCACGTACTGCAGGAGATAAGGGCATTGACTTAGAACCACCCTTTCTCGACCCTGGACCATCCACCCCACGCTATGATGCTCGCACGGTTCCGGTAAAGGAAGAAAGCTTTCAGGAGAAGCTATGGGATGCGCTCAGAGACGATGAGCGGCTAGACGGCGTCGAAGCCCGACTGAATGAATACGCATACATCCCGCGACGATGGAGGGGCGTTAGCTCTCGGGATAGTCCGGACACCGTTGGTGGACTAGATGATGACCCAAACCTCATGAACGACGACGAGTATGCCGAATGGATGCGAACGGGGATGTGGAGGTGCGTTCTTCCCAATGTACGAGCCCAGAAAAGAAATTTGAAAAATACTTGACAGACGCAGCAATGCCGCGGCACATCGTGAGAAGGAGCGACAACGGGCTGCTCACGCTGCGGCGAAGGCTGAGGCTGCGAGGATCCTCAAGGCTGAGGAGGATGCCCGTCGGCGCGCGCGATATGAGCGGGAACGCATGCGACATGCAAATGCCCGAGATGCTTATGAACGGCACTGGGTTAAGTTGCTCGGTTCTAAATCAAAATCTGCAGATCTGGGCTTCGGGGATATACCGTGGCCGGTACTGGGCGAATCATCAAACATTTCACAGATTACGGCTGAGGCTGTTTCCTCGTTCCTGTTCCTCCCTGGGGACGAAGGACACGACGAGGCCGGGAGAGGGAGGGCGCGCAAGGAGGAACTTAGAGGGATAATTCTGCGATTTCACCCAGATAAATTTGAAGGACGGGTCATACCACGAGTTAAGGATGAGGAGAGGGCGGCTGTACGAGAGGGTGCAAATGCCGTGACCCGGGCAGTGACTGCACTAATGGGTGGGAAGCTCGAGAATCGGGAATAGCTAACCGTGTGTGATAGATATTACATAATTCGGAATGTGAAAATCGGATTATGCCTTATTCCTCTTGGGCATTATTGTTGTCCATACCCGGGCACCTCAACATTCCCTTCCCTTTCCACCAACTCATCTCTCTCTCTCGGGACTACTCTTTATCCCCCTTATTTCCCTTTGCTCTGCATAGCAAAGAGGTGCCCTCCCACATACCATGACGAACATCACCGATGTCTTTTCTTCAAATGCCGACTCGCGGACGCTGGCGCCCGCCGCCGTTGGCACCCAGGTCCTTTTGATGACCGCAGTCTCCGTGCGTCCATCTATATCTTTGGCTATATCACCTTTGCGTTATACTTCTGTCGAATAGGTTGTCACTATCATTTTATTCAACATCCTACGCCCAAGCAACAAGGTGAGAAATTTTACCATACTATATGCGCTTTCCCACCCACGGTTGTACCAGATCGTTTATGAGCCTAAAGTCAAGTACCATCTTGGTGACAAGCAGCCACCACAGATATCTTCGGGGTTGTTTGGATGGATTTCCCCACTTCTTCATACAAAGGAACCTGAGCTCGTCGACAAGATTGGCCTTGATGCCGCAACCTACCTTCGCTTCCTCCGGATGATGCGAACCATCTACTCCTTAGTGGCTATACTGACCTGCGCCATCCTTATCCCTATTAATGTCTCATACAATCTCCGTCACGTCCCCTCGGCAAGTCGCGATGCCCTCTCTATGCTCACCATTCGTGATGTCGATGGCAATCTTCTCTGGGCTCATGTCGGCATGGTTTATGTCATCACTGGTGTTGTCATAGTCGTCGTTTGGTTTCACTGGACCGCCATGGTGCGCCTTCGTGCGCAATTCTTCCGCTCTCCGGAATATGCCCTCTCTTTCTACGCCCGCACGCTGATCGTTACGCGTGTTCCGAAGAAACTTCAGTCTGATCAAGGCATCAGCGCGGTCTTCAATTCCGTTCAAGTCCCATATCCTACAACCTCTGTGCACATTGGTCGCCGTGTGGGGGACCTCCCCCGTCTGATTGAGGCCCATAACAGTGTCGTCCGCGAGTTTGAACAGGTCCTGGTGCGGTATTTGAAGGATGGCAAGATCGGCAAGAAAAGGCCCACCATTCATGTTGGCGGCTTTTGGGGAATGGGTGGCGAGAAGAGAGACGCAATCGACTATTACACGTGTGTGCTTTAGCAACATTCTCGTGCCTTGGTGACTTATTACATGGTGGTGTGAACAGCGACAAGCTCAGGCGGACCGAACATGCCGTTGAGGCGTACAGAGCCCAGATTGACACACACAAGGCCGAGAAATATGGCTTTGCCTCCATGGCTGCAGTCCCATACGCTCACATCGTTGCCCAGCTGCTTGGGAAAAAGCGCCCTAAAGGCACAGAGATAAGCCTTGCCCCTAATCCCAAGGACATCGTCAGTAAATCATTCTTGCTTTGGTGTGCTATACCCACTTTGGTTTACACAGATCTGGGAAAACTTGAACCAGTCTCCTGCCGAGCTGTTCCGCAAGAAGACCACGGGTTGGTTCCTGCTCTTCATGATCGCCTTCCTGAACACTGTACCGCTCTTCGTGCTTTCCATTCTCGCCAACTTATCCTCCGTGTGTATAATAACTTTTTCTTACCGGATTTTTCGTTTATCGTATACCCGAAGGTTGCCAGCTTTGTCCCATTCCTCCAACACTGGTCTCAGTCTTCCCCAGCTTCCTTCAACCTCATCTCCGGTGTACTCCCCCCCGCCGTGTCTGCGTTGTTTGGTTTCTTCTTGCCCATCATAATGCGCTGGATCTCTAAATACCAGGGTGCTTTGACGCAATCCCGTTTAGACCGCGCAGTTGTGGCGCGATATTTTGCGTTCTTGGTAATCTCGCAGTTGGTCGTATTTACTCTCATCGGTGTTGGTTTCAGTGAGTGTCGAATTATTTTAGTGCGATGTGGTAGATGCTAACGCGTACCAGACTCTGTATCAGAGATTATTAAGCAAATTGGACAACACAGAAGTTTCCAGGAAATCTTGAATAACATTGACAGTATGACAGGTTGAACCTATCGTAACTATCCAGGTGCTGATGATATATGCCGCAGAACTCCCCGACGTAATCAATCAGACGTATATTAACCAGGCTTCTTATTGGCTGACCTTCTTCCCGTACGTTTTCCTCTCTCAAGATGAACCCAATTGATGGAGATGATACCAGTCTACGAGGTTTCCTTGCTATCTTCGACCTTGCGCAGGTTGTCAAGCTCATGTGGATATCATTTCAAACACAGTACGTGGACGTTGACTTTCCCGTGGTTTGTTTCCTGTGGTTTGCTGACAAAGTGTTGCCGTGATTAGCGTATTGGGACGCACCCCTAGAGACTACCGAGAGTTTACGCAACCTCCTGATTTCGAATATGCAATCTATTAGTTCGTATTTTTTTCTCACATTGAAATGTTTTGTTGATTTTGACTTGTTGCTT